>JANRMT010062816.1:3562450-3665412 GCA_026402145.1 Polypterus bichir lapradei | reverse complement strand
ATAGATAGATAGATAGATAGATAGATAGATAGATAGATAGATAGATACTTTATTAATCCCAAGGGGAAATTCACATACTCCAGCAGCAGCATACTGATATAAAAACAATATTAAATTAAAGAGTGATAACAATGCAGGTATAACAGACAATAACTTTGTATAATGTTAATGTTTACCCCCCCGGGTGAAATTGAAGAGTCGCATAGTGTGGGGTCTCCTCAGTCTGTCAGTGGAGCAGGACGGTGACAGCAGTCTGTCGCTGAAGCTGCTCCTCTGTCTGGAGATGATCCTGTTCAGTGGATGCAGTGGATTCTCCATGATTGACAGGAGCCTGCTCAGCGCCCGTCACTCTGCCACGGATGTCAAACTGTCCAGCTCCATGCCTACAATACAGCCTGCCTTCCTCACCAGCTTATTCAGGTGTGAGGCGTCCCTCTTCTTTATGCTGCCTCCCCAGCACACCACCTCGTAGAAGAGGGCGCTCGCCACAACCGTCTGGTAGAACATCTGCAGCATCTTATTGCAGATGTTGAAGGACGTCAACCTTCTAAGGAAGTATAGTCGGCTCTGACCTTTCTTACACAGAGCATCAGTATTGGCAGTCCAGTCCAATTTATCATCCAGCTGCACTCCCAAGTATTTATAGGTCTGTACCCTCTGCACAGTCAACTCTGATGATCACGGGGTCCATGAGGGGCCTGGGTCTCCTAAAATCTACCAGCAGCTCCTTGGTTTTACTGGTGTTCAGGTGTAAGTGGTTTGAGTCTCACCATTTAACAAAGTCCTTGATTAGGTTCCTATACTCCTCCTCCTGTCCACGATAGCAGTGTTGTCAGCAAACTTTTGCATGTGGTAAAAATTCAGGTCTAAATGATTAGCATTACGCCACTGCATAAGAACAACAACAACATTTATTTCTATAGCACATTTTCATACAAAAAGTAGCTCAAAGTGCTTTACATAATGAAAAATAGAAAAATAAAAGACACAGTAAGAAAATAAAATAAGTCAACATTAATTAACACAGAGTAAGAGTAAGGTGCAATGGCCAGGGTGGACATAAAAAACAAAAAAAAACTCCAGACGACAGGAGAAAAAAATAAAATCTGTAGGGATTCCAGACCATTAGACTGCCCAGTCCCCTCTGGGCATTCTACCTAACATAAATGAAACAGTCCTCTTTGGATTTAGGGTTCTCACGGAAGGACTTGATGATGATGGTCACGTAGACTTCTGCCATTTAATCCATCCATCATTGTTGGAGCATCATGAAGCTTTGAGTAGGTGGTGGTGGCACAGGCCACCACCACAAAGAAACTGGAAAAAGAACCAGAAGAGAGAGTAGGGGTCAGTACGGATTTTAGAGCCACCATGAATAGTTATTATGATGAATTAAACATACAGAGTATCAGGATTAAGTTAAAGTGAAGTTATAGAAAGGCCATGTTAAAGTAATGTGTTTTCAGCAGTGTTTTAAAGTGCTCCACTGTATTAGCCTGGCGAATTCCTACTGGCAGGCTATTCCAGATTTTAGGTGCATAGCAGCATAGCACCACTTCTTTTAAGTTTTGTTCTTGGAATTCTGAGGAGATACTCATTTGAAGATCTAAGGTTACGATTTGGAATATAACGTGTCAGACATTCCGATATATAAGATGGAGTGAGATTATTTAAGACTTTATAAACCATAAGCAGAATTTTAAAGTCAATTCTGAAAGACACAGGTAACCAGTGTAGTGACATCAAAACAGGAGAAATGTGCTCGGATTTTCTTTTCCTAGTTAGGATTCTAGCAGCTGCATTCTGCACTCGTTGCAAATAATTAATGTCTTTTTTGGGTGGTCCTGAGAGGAGTGCGTTACAGTAATCTAGTCGACTGAAAACAAATGCGTGAACTAATTTCTCAGCATCTTTCAGTGATATAAGAGGTCTAACTTTTGCTATGTTTCTTAAGTGAAAAAATGCTGTCCTAGTGGTCTGAAGAATATGTGATTTAAAATTCAGATTACAGTCAACAATTACCCCTAAGCTTTTTACCTCCGTCTTGACTTTTAATTCTAATGTATTCAGTTTATTTCTAATAGCCTCATTGTATCCATTATTGCCAATCACTAAGATTTCAGTTTTCTCTTTATTTAACTTGAGAAAGTTACTATTCATCCATTCTGAGATACAAGTCAGACATTAGTGTTAGTGAATCAAGAGAATCGGGGTCATCAGGTGCTATTGATAAGTACAGCTGTATGTCATCAGCATAGCTGTGGTAGCTCACGTTGTGCCCTGAGATAATCTGACCTAACGGAAGCATGTAGATTGAGAAGAGCAGCGGACCCAGGATAGAGCCTTGTGGAACACCATATTGGATATCATGTGTCTTTGAGTTGTAATTACCACAACTAACAAAGAATTTTCTCCCTGTCAGGTAGGATTCAAACCAATTTAAGACACTGCCAGAGAGGCCCACCCATTGACTAAGGCGATTTCTAAGAATATTATGATCAATGGTGTCAAATGCAGCACTCAGATCTAGGAGGATGAGAACAGATAAATGGCCTCTGTCTGCATTCACCCGCAAATCATTTACTACTTTAACGAGTGCAGTTTCTGTGCTGTGATTTGTTCTAAAACCTGACTGAAATTTATCAAGAATAGCATGTTTATTTAAGTGGTCATTAAGCTGCATAATGACTGCCTTCTCCAGAACTTTACTTAAGAAAGGCAGGTTAGAGATAGGTCTAAAATTTTCAAGAGCCGAGGGGTCGAGATTATGTTTCTTAAGTAGGGGTTTAACTACAGCAGTCTTAAGACAGTCTGGGAAGACCCCCGTATCTAATGACGAATTTACTATGTCAAGAACATTATCAATTAGCACGCCCGATACTTCTTTGAAATAATTTGTTGGTATTGGGTCAAGGACGCAGGTGGAGGATTTTAATTGAGAGATTATTTTTTGTAAATCAGGTAAGTCTATCCTAGTGAAAGAGTTTAATTTGTTTATAACAGAATGCTGGGGTTTAGGAGGATCCTTAGTGTTGGGGAGATATACTATGTTATTTCTAATATCATTAATTTTTTGATTGAAAAATACAGCGATAGCCTCACAGGTTTTACTGGAAGTACTTAGGAGGCATTCCTGTGAGTTACCCGGGTTTAGCAGATGATCAATCGTAGAGAATGAGACTCTGGGATTACTAGCATTGTTATTTATAATCTTAGAGAAATAGCAGCGCCTCTCAAGACGGACTGTGTTATTGTATTCTGTTATTTTAACTTTTAATATTTCATAGTGGATGGTTAGTTTAGTCTTCCTCCATTTACGCTCAGCTCTGCGGCATGTTCCCTTTAAATCCGACACTCTTTGGGTCTTCCATGGTATAACAATACTAGAGGATTTTTTTACTGTCTTTTCAGGTGCAACTATGTCAACAGCAGCTCTCACTTTAGTATTAAATTTTTCCACCTTACTATTTACATTATCCTCGCTATTATAGTTGGCACTATAAACGGACCGATTGCTTAGAATGTTTGTAAGTTTTAAAGCTGCTGCTGAGTCAAAGAAGCGTTTTTTAACAATATGCTTCTCATGGGTGTTTTTTATCATTATTTCTATATTAAAAAGTAGAAGAAAATGATCTGATAGACCAATATCAATGATCTGATCAATGAAGGTGTATTGTAACACACGTCTTTGGGGATATATATGAAAAATCCACAGAGACATAGAGAAAACAGGCAAACATCAAGTATGAGATGTGATTTCAGGATGCTGGATCCATGTGTTCTGCCATGGAGGAAAAAGGCAAAAATATATATAAATATATTTAAAATGTCAGACTGAAAAGCTAGCAGGTCAACTGGGTCACAGCATAGGCACAGCTCACCTGCTTTTTAAAATCCACACTTCTCTACTTCAAATTTAATATGCAAAAAAAGGATCAGGAGATGGACAGAAACTTTAAAGGTATCAAAGTGAAAATAAGTAAATAAAAAAAAAAAAATCAGGCAGTAAAGCCAAAACCATATCATACCATTTTCAATGCCCGCTTAATCCTGAGCTGGGTTGCCGGGAGGTTGGTGCCTAACCCAGCAAGAGTAGGGTGCAAGGCAGGATCAACCCGCTGGACAGGGGAACACACTCACACACAAGTGCATTTAGTATTATTAGGGCCAATTTAGTGTCGCCAGTCCAATGTATTTTATTACTACATGCATTACAAGATATATTCCAATAGACCAAGGGATCCCAACTCTAATCCTGGAGGGCCACAGTAGCTGCAGGTTTTTATTCTAACTACGAGGGACGTTCAAAGAGTTTCTCCACTTTTATATTTTCGTTGGAAATGGTGAAGGTGGGAGTAGTAGTAATTGGGCATTAAAAAGCTGGTATGACGCTGGGAAAATTGCATCACAAAGGAAGGTGACTATGTAGAAAAGTGCTCATAATTTTTGTTTTTGAAATTCTTAATAAACAGAGCTAAAAAAAAAAAAAAAGTGTGGAAACTTTTTGAACGTCTCACGTATTTCTTAAATTAAATTAGTGAGAAGCTTCTGCTGCTCATTAAACAGCAAAGCAACTAAATGAACTTAAAGACTCAGACCCTTTAAGCCAGGGGTGAGCAATGTCGGTTCTGGAGGGCTGCAGTGCCTTCAGGTTTTGGTTCCAACCCAATTGCTTCATAAGATGTAATTTATTGGTGATGAAGCACTTATTGCTCAAGTCACGATTTCTGCCTCATTTTAGTTGTCCCGCTTGTTAAGATTTTAGTCTTAAGCAGCTGCATTCATTGCTGTTAGTTGCTCCTCATTAACAATAAGATGCAAATGACAAACGATCAGGCAGTTCTCCATATATCTGTGTGTATTCTTCCAGCACTATTTGGTTTAATAAAACAGAAGGAAACTGAAGAGAAAGTGAAGAACTGAAGACTACTCATCTGTTGTAGGCTTCAAATCATTTGGATGACATCCTTACAAAGGAAAAAAAATCTACCATTTAAGAATGACCAGACATTGCAGAGTTAGATCACTAACAAGCCATAACATTATATAAAAACCTGTTTTTCTAACTTCTAATTTTTGTAACGTTTTACTAAGATCTGGTTTTCTTAATAGAACAAGATGCAGAGGACAAAAAGATATGGAAGAAGATGATCCGCTGTGGTGACCCCTAACGGGAGCAGCCGAAAGAAGAAGAAGATGATGAAGAACTGGTTTTCTAATTAAGCAACTGGGTTGGAACAAAAAGCTGCAACCACTGCGTCTCCCCAGGAACAATGCTGATGACCCTTGCAACAGACCGTGCACAAACCACACATACACTATTCAAAACTCATGATCGAAATGCTCACTAAAAATCTTAACTGTAACTCACAAAGAAGACTCAAACACAGTGAAATTTCATACGTCAATGAGCATGCAGTGCCAGCATATCATGTTGATGATGCCACTTGACAGGACTCTTGGGGAAGCATGACTGAGCAACAGCTATTCAAAATGGAAGTGACCGAACCAAAAAAAATAAAAAAATGGTGCAACAAATACATAGTGAAAAGAATAATCAACATATGCCTAGAGACAATGTTTAGAAATAAGCACACTGCGAGATTCCCCAATGTCCGAAACCTTCCAGAATGTCACATGAAGCAAAATTTACACGGAACGGGAAAAAATGTATTTTCATCTGAATAACACTGCAAAGTAGGAGCACTAAACACTGCACCATCGTGCCTTCCTAACAGATGCAGTATATCTACTGATTAAAGAAATGGCATTTGAGCATTAAGGATGTTGGCTGAATCAGCGCCTTTGATGCACAGTACGCCTGTGAAAAACTCACTTTACCTGCCTGTTCCAGAATGAAAAAATACGCTAATGGCTGAGGTGTAATTCTGTACTTAAAAAGCAGAAAGGGATATTGAAAGGTGCTGTGTAAAATAAGCGTTGTTTGTATGATACACTAGAAACTATTCCTTTAGAATCTTTCGCATGTTGCTGTACAATAGCTGCACATTGTCCCATCCTTCAGTTTAAACCACACTTACAAGTAACTCAATAAAACTTTCCTATCTTGTGAAGTCACTTTTTTCAAGTTATACGGTTTCAAGGAGCTGCAGCCTATCTTGATAGCTTTGGAGCCAACCCCGGGCAAGGCGCCAGCTCATCACAGGGCACACACACAATCATTCATTTGCTCATTCCATTGCACCATTGTGACTAACACTGTTGGATGGTCAATGATCAACTGTCAGGCCATTAAAATTTGTCGTTTTCCCACATTTGAAGATTTTCAAATGTAGACTGCATTTTTTTTTAAGTTTACATGAAGCCAAGCAGGCAGGGTACCTGACCAGTGTTGGTTCCTGCCTTGCCCCTAAAGTTGTGGCTCCCCACAAGGCTGGATATGAACATGAAGATGTCAGAACAGACGGATTGAGGAGCCGTAATACTGGTTTGTTACCATTACAAATCACAAATAATGCTTTTGAAGGTTTCTAAAGTCTTACTGTCCCGTTCCTATAATTTTACATTAGGACTTTTAAAATTTCTCCACCCCAGCTCCAGAGTCAGGAACCAATCCTAACAAAATCAAGCACAATGCAGGAACCAGTACTGGATGGGATATCAGTCTGCTGCCAGTCCCCCTCGTCTACATTGGGGTACAATTGCCTATCAATCTAACACTCAAGTCTTTGGGGTACCAGGAGGAAAACCAACATGAGCACAGGGAGAACAGGCAAATTCCTCACCCAGAGAGGCTCTGCTGATGTTTAGAACCAAACACTCTTGAACTATGAGGCAGTGATGCTATAAATATAACACCAGGTCATTTCCCTTGGAGAAATTCTCTGATCATTCTGCAGTGATGGGGCGTTTTGACAAGGGGGATGAGACAGAGGAGAGGAGTCAGGGGGAGAACGTTTAGAACTGTCTGCAACTCAACCTCAACAAAACCAAGGAACTGTTCAGTAAATTTTGCTGCTATGCTCAACCATTCTTCAGGTAGTGGATGTGGAGGTGGTGCACTGCTACAAGTACTTGGAGGTCCACGTCAATGACAGGTTGGACTAGTCTCAGAACACAGAGAAAGTATTGAAGAAAGGGAAGAAGTAACTCTCTTTTAAGAGACTTCATTCCTTTAGAGTGGGCAGTGACGTCTTCTATAACTCTGCGATGGCCAGTGCGATTTTCTACACTGTGGTGTACTGGGCTGGTAACATCACTTCAAGAGAGGCCCAGCAAATCGAATTACAGGGGCAGGCTCAGTTATGGGAGATACTTAAGACCCCCTGGAGGAAGCTGAGGAGGAGACAATAAAAACAAAACTTAGTGTCATTATGAATAAAACGGCACATCCTCTCTCTGACACACTAACACTGAGGACTTTCAGCCAACAAATTATTCAGCAGAAGTGTGTCAAGAAATGCTATGGGGGCTCCTTTATACCAAGAGCAATACGCCTTTATAGTGCATTACTGGGACTGCTCTTGTAGCCAAATCAGAAGTTTTCTTAATTTTTTATTCTTCGTGGGTATTTCAGGTGGCCGTTATTTCATATTTCTTGAGCTTCTTTAAAAAGCTAATTTTCCTTTTGGGACAAATAAAAGTACTGTCTATCTATCCAATCACTGTCTCACTATGCCTACCGTTAGGAATATTTATTTGATAAAGTACACTCTTTCAGGTTTTTGGATGTTATTATTTGTTTTCATTAGATACATACACTGATCTGACCTTGTCAAATGCAAATATACCAATTAAAGAAGAAGATTAACTGAATTGAAAGAAAAAAGGTAGAAGGTTTTGAGATGAAGCCTTTCATTTTTTTTTTTAAATCAAAAGCATTAATGAGAACCCAAACCCCAAAGTACAACACATCCTACTCTCCCATCTTATTTGCGCTCGCCCACTTTCTCAGCCCTCTGTTGCCTATCAGGCCGGCACCTTTTCCAGATCTTGCAGGGCACAGTGCCATGTGCTTAAAAAGCCGGAGATCTGCTTCCAGATGGTAGGAAAAGGGAGAAGGGAAGGCGCCAGCTGGGAAACTGGCAAGACTGTGAGAGCTGAGAAGGATTTCAAATGGCTTTTGTCAGGCATGAAGCCATTTGAGAAGCAGAGCGCCAGTCTATCCCAGAGATTCATTGGGTGTCTGAATGATAAGGAAATCTTTGCCCACTGAGCAGAATCCACAATGTGCCTTGTGCTTCGGCCAGCTGCGCTTGATAATCTTTCACCTTGGCCTCTGCCCAGTGGTGAGGCGATTCAAGCATGTAGTGGGCATCTTTACCTCACCTTTGCTGCTGACAATTTAGTCTAATTTATAATTCTCTACCTTTCTGGCTACACATACAGTGGCATGCAAAAATTTGGACGTCCTTGCTTAAAATGTCTGCTACTGTGAATTCGTTAGGTGAGCAGAAGATGAACTGATCACCAAAAGGCATACATTTAAAGAAGACACATTTAATATTTTAAACAAGATTAAAACTTCATTTCCATCATTCGCAGGTACAAAATATCAAAAAAATGAAAAGGGCCTGAAGCAAAAGTTTTGGCACCCAACATGTTCAGTACTTAGTAAGACCCCCTTTGGCAAGTATGACAGCTTGTAAGCACTTTTTATAGCCAGCTAAGAGTCTTTCAGTTCTTACATGGGGTATTTTCGCCCATTCATCCTTGCGAAAGTCTTCTAATTCTGCAAAATTCTTGGGACGTGAGGTGTGTTTCAGATCATCATCTTTTTGTAGGACCCATCCTCTTTTTAACTTCAATGATGTGATGTTTGCTTTCAGAAATTGCTGGTATTTATTTGAATCCATTCTTCCCTCTACCAATGACATGTTCCCTGTGCCACTGGCTGCAATACAAGCCCAAAGCCTGATCAATTCACCCCCCATGCGGAATAGCTGGAGACGTGTTCTTTTCCTGGAATTCACCCCCCCCCCCTTTTTTGTCTAAGCATACCTTTGCACATTGTGGCCAAGAAGTTCTATTTTGACTTCGTCAGCACACAGAACTTGCTTCCAAAATGCATCAGGCTTGTTTAGCTGTTCATTTGCAAACTTCAGGCACTGAATTTTGTGGCTGGGACGCAGGAAAGGTTTTCTTCTGCTGGCTCTGCCATGAAGGTCATATTTATTCAGGTGTCACTGCACAGTAGAACAGTGCACCACCATTCCAGAGTCTGCTAAATCTTCCTGAATGTTTTTTGCAGTCAATTATTTGTCTTTCTAAAAATCCAACAAGCAGTTCTTTCAGAAAGTTTTCTTGGCCTTCCAGACCTCAACTTGACCTCCCCAGTTCCTGTTAACTGCCACTTCTTAATAACATTACCAACTAAGGAAACAGCTACCTGAAAATGTTTTGCTATCTTGATGTAGCCTTCTCATGCTTTGTGAATATCAATTATCTTTTTTCTCAAAAAATAGGCAGCTGCTTAAAGAAGCCCATGGCTGCTGATTGATTGGACAAGGTGTAAGAAGTCAGAATTTATACAGCTTTGCAATCTGCATCATCTGGGGTTTCCTAACAATGACTGTGAACAAGCCACAGCCCTAACAAGCTAATGAAGGCCTGAGACCTTGCTAAACGTTATAGGAGACCTCAAATATCTATAACATAATGCTGACAAGAAATATGTCATCTTTAATTATATACCTTTTTGTGATCAGTCCATCTTCTACTCACTTAACTATTCACAGTTACAGACATTTTAAGCAAGGGTGCTCAAACTTTTGCTTGCCACTGTAACAGGCTTAACATTTAGGTGCGTTAAGAGACTTGGCTAGCTGGTTTCCAAGGTGCAGCATTTTAATATTTTCTAGTCACTTTGTTAAAGACTTTGCTATCACAATTTTCTTTACTGCATATTTTTATCATAGAGAGTTATATTCAAAAACAGCAGTGATAATAACATGTAATTACAATGTACTAGTAGTGCACAAAAAACATGTTTTTAATACCATTTCAAATTATCATGAGGCTGAAATTGTTTTCATAGAGCAGACATTTCCACTCAAACGATAAAAAGATACTTGTGCTGTTGTTAGCTGTTGGATGTGGAGGGTCTGTGAATAGCTGGTGTTTAAATTTATTAAACTTAACTTTTTTTAAAAGAGTACCCAATGGAGATTTAAAATCTGTGCTGAAATTTCAAGCTAAAATAGTTGACTGAATTCGAACATGATAGACAGCAGATCATTGTGGTGCTTTGCTGATAAATTATAATCTTGAGGTTACAATTTATTATAATGATTACAATCTTTAGTAATGCAGCAGTGAGGTTGTTTTTAGTGTAACGGAAATGCTAAGTTGCCAAGTACACATTTAGTCACTGCAGCGTAAAGTATTACTAAGCCATATTTCATGCATTTCTACATAAGTTAGTTCTAATTTTAATTTTTATAGACATAAACATCTGCTGTGGGTTGGAGCCCTGCCCGAGGTTTGTTTCCTGCCTTGTGCCCTGTGTTGGCTGGGATTGGCTCCAGCAGACCCCCGTTACCCTGTAGTTGGGATGTAGCAGGTTGGATAATGGATGGATAGACATAAACATCATCATGCATTTTGATTTCAAGGAACAAGGGCCTCATTTATAAAACTTTGCATACATTCAAAAGGTTAAAATATGCGCATACCAAAAAAACAGGAAAATGCGTATGGCAAAAAAAAAAAAAACCAAAATCAGATTTATGCAACCTGGTGTACACACATTTCTACACAATTTACCCTCTATAAATCACAATCACTTTATATATACAGGTCAACGAATGCTCCCATGGAATATATAAATCTGGAGCATGCTCATCAGACCTCATACATATGCAATCATGATGCTGCAGAACTAGGGTTGCCAGACGTCCCTTATATACGGGACATGTTCAATAATTTAATCATTTTGTCCACTGTCCTGTACTGACCTTTCAGGGACATCCAAATGTCCCGTATTTAGTTCATTTTTAAATTTCGGAATAAAAAAATATTTTTACTACCTTCTTATGGTACTTAATTGTAACTTTATAAGTAATTATAATTTTTTTCTCAGATTCTCTTGATGAAAATAACCAAAATGTAACGAGGAAACTAGTGTTTGCTGCCTGTTTGCAACTTGTTCATTTGCTATGGTTGGCTGAGGATGGTGACACTGCTCTCCAGCTGCGCTGCTGTGCAGTTCTTTATCAGCATTGCAATATACAGTGACTGTCAACAAAGTGTGCTGTTACTGCTTGTCATGGCCCACTGTTTTTCTAACTGCCTGTATTAAATAATAATAATAATATTTCTCTGTTGTCTGTATTAAATAAATATGTTCAAATGATTTCAGTTTTACAGTATTTTTTTTAGCTTGTATTAAATAATTTTCAAATGGTTTTACTTTTGTTTTCCTCATACACATTAAAATCCTTGCTTTATGTTTTCAACTTATGTCTGTACTTTTATATAATATATTGGTCTGGGTGTGTACAGGGCGGTCCAGATCTAATTATCCAGGTCCAGATCTAATTATGCAATTTTCATTACGCTATAACTTAAGTTTATTACATAGAGAATTCACAAAATTTTCTTTTTGTTGCCGATAGATGGCAGCACCTGCCCTGCATTCCAAAATGGCGGGGAGACAGTTGTCAGTCGAACAGCAGTGCGATGTGTTTGCCTTTTCATAACTGCATAATTAGATCTGGACCACCCTGTATAGTAATATAGAGAGAGATTCTAAGAGTTTCCAGTATTTCCCGTATCCCCTAATTTTCTAATCTGGCAACGCTATGCAGAATTTAATTGGCTAGTACAGCAGCCTCCCACCTGACACATCGAGACCCTGCCGTCTGCATTCAAGAGTGCCTGGCTGCGAGTGCCTATCGTCCGTGTTTATCAGAGATAAACATCTGAGTGGGTAACTGCTATCACCTGGCACATGTAATCACATGATACCTCTTACAATGAATAATACAAGCCATATGAAACACTGAGAGTCCAGCCAGTTACCTTACCAACAAGCCTTCCACCATGTACAGTACCATCACATCCATCAAAGCTTCTTTGCCTCAAAATAAATTAATCGCTGGGTAACACAGGCCACTGAACCACGGCTGGCAGACTCATCTTGGCATCACAGATGACTTGTGCATTAATGGAAATGAACTGCTTATGGTAAACAAAAGCAGCTTCATTCTCACTAGGTGCCCTTATTGCAATATGAGTGCTGTACATTGTTCCGATTACATTAGGAGAACTGGACACTGCTGCAAATGGCCTGTTTATGCAGGCAAAAACCTGTTATGTTTTATATATGTGCATCCCCACCATATGAAAACTGGATGTTGAACACACCGGTCACTTAATGGCTTCCAGCACAGCAGACATGATGTAGTGAAGCTTGGAGGAGATATTGCTGACCTGTCGGCCACTTCACTGAGAAGTGACAATAAGGAGCCGATTTAAAGCTGACGAAAAACCAAAAAAGTCCTTCAGTGCAAATACACAGACCCCAAGGGAATTAAAATACAGTCTGTGCATCATATTCATTTAGTGTATCACTTTTTTGACACGTCAACATACATTATAATAACAGTTTGGTGATATGAATTATGGAAGCGAGACGTCATGTAAATGGCTTGGCTGCATTTCCCAGTTTTTACAAAATATTGCGTACATATCGGTCAGAGTTTCCGTAAAAGCACACATGTCCCTCCATCAAGTTTCCTTTTATAACTCATGACGTGTGCATGAGAAGCTGCATATGCACATTTTGTGACTCTTTTTGTGTGTATGCAAGCTTTATAAACGATGACCCCAGGAAAAGTGCAAACCTCTCACAGCTCTTCAAGGGATGCTTTACAGGTACAGAGACGAGCATGGGATGGAGAGAACTTAGCACTTAATGAGACCTACAACTGCATTCTGGCATGGCAAGAGAGAGTGATGAATACATAAAATATTATTTTCAAACTGAACAAATAAAGAATACCATTATTAAGAAACTGAAAACATATACTAGACAAATTACACCTGAGCACAAGACAGTTAACAATAAACACAATACAATCCACAAACAGTCTGTTTCCACAGATGCAATGATGATGAAGAAAATGAATTGATATCGCAAGTGAACAGTTTTCTGAATGTTATGAAAGTTTTGTCCTACCGTGGTCCAATTGTTGCTTGAAGATCTGAAAGAGTAAGTGAAGATGTTTGCCAATCCAGACATAATCAACAAGCAGGCACAGGACAATCATGGAAAATCCAGAAAGAAACTGTAAATTTAATGGATGATTTGTCATCCGGAGGTGGCATGAACTGTGGAAACACAAAAGATGGACAATCGACCTATTTTGCCAGTTTCTTCTTCTGCCGTACCTTCAAAGTCCGTGCCATCCTTATTTCACCCAGCGGCAACACCTGCAGCTGACCAATGAGGCTGCTGGGATTTGTAGTTAATTTAAGAATCACTGTGACATGTTTATTTTAATCTAAAATAATCCTCCATAGTCAGATGTGCAAAAGAAAAAAATATATAAAAAAATCTATAAGTTGAAGTCACCTCTCTCAAAGTAAAATTGAAACAGCAACCTAATCTATAATTGAAGTCGCACAAAATGTTTTCTTTGTTTTAAGATAGAAAGTTTACCAGTTTATCTCAGTGTGAGATTTTGAAATTTCAAAAATGTGTACAGCGCACTATACTCAAGATTTCTCAACGAAAACTGAACATCCCTCACAAATTTCCAGGAAGAATAAGGATGCCAAATTTCAACAAAATTGGCCAACTAGAAACCAGACAGACAGACAGGCAGACAGGGTTATCACAGTAGCAGCTTTTCACATTTTATGCGAACATACCTAAAAAGAGCTGAAATTAGAGTTAATGTGAATAAAAACAAAAAATACTTAGTTTGTATTTTTACTCATCCTTATATTACTGTTCTAATACCTTTCATTAACAAACTTTATTTGTAAACTAATTTTAAAAGGAGAAAAAAAGGGGGGAACTAGCAGATAAATAACATCTCAAACATCTAACAGGGGAGACAAAAGAAGCCCTCCCTCTGCCAATCCCCCAAACATTAGGAGAATCTATTACTTTTGTAATCTATCTATACAATATAGGGTTAAGAGGCCTTTCCCAGCAGTACTTGCTGCAAGGTGAGAACAAAAACTGAACTGACCAGACGTCCATTAATAGGTTGGTCAGTCAGTCATACCAACTTGATTTGGAGACCATCAGTTAGCTCAATGCATACATTTTCGAGAAGGAAAGCCCACCAGTGAGAGCATGTAAACTCCAGACTGGCAATGCTCATGTCTAGATTTGAACCTGTGACTCTGGAGCTGTAAAGCAGCAGTATGTGACCAGTAGGTCGCCATTCCACCCACAGTGCTATTCAGATACATTCAAATCAGCCCAGAACCACAATTTGAATATAATGTTTACTTACGTGGACAGCCTTTTCATTTTTAATCCTGGTATTTATAAATGACATTTTGTTTCAGAAGCTCCAGCTACTTAGACCAAGAAGATTCACTTCCTGAAAATATTCCTGATAGCCATCTTTATGGCCAGGACTGAGGCTCTTCATTCATTTTTAAATTTCCTTTGGAATGAATACATAATATGACACCCTGAAAGAGACAAGCATTATTACATGGACATGGCTCAGCAGTCCCATTTTTTACAATATTCACCCTATGAAACTTCTTTCATCCATTGCAGACAACCAAAATACACAACAAACCCTTCTACTTCTACACATGGCTTTGGGTTCAACTCACTTTTTAGTCTCCTGAATGTCTGTCAGACCTGTGGCTTTTCTAGATAGGCCTGACTGAATGCAAAGCAGGACCAAGTCTTGATGAGATGGCAGTCAAGCCCACACTCACTCAGAGCCAAATGATAGTCACCAAGTAACCTTCAAAATTACATTAAGTTTGCGGACAAAACAACAGTAGTGGGATTCTTCAGCAATGCAAATGAGTGTGCTCACAGAAAGGAGAAACGACGACTGGCAGGCTGGTTCAAGTACAATAATTAATTAATCTCTTAACGTATACAAGACAAAAGAGAGGATTGTTGACTTCCAGGAGATCATGCTGCCCATACCTCAAGGCACATCGTGGAGTGTGTGATGGAACTGGTCAAGAGCAGCAGATTTCTTGGTGTGCACTTGGTAGCTGACCTCGCTTGGACAATTAACGCCATCTGCACAGCCAACAAGGTGCAGCAGCGTCTCCACTTCCTTCAGAAACTGAGGAAAGCAAGTCTATCTGCTCCCCATTCTTACCATATTCTATAGGAACAGCAGCATCCCTTGCTGAAAGGTCCAACAATGTATAATGCACAAAGCAGAAAAGATCATTGGGATATATCTACACTCAAATAAAGACATCTTTATCAAGAGCTGTATCCACAAGGCCTATAAAATTGTACAGGACCACTGAAACCCTTCCCAAGGTCTCTTTATCCCTCTTCCATCTGGCAGAAGGTACCACAGCATCTAAACCCATTCTGGAACAACTTGTAGCTTCTCGCTGTCCAGACTCTGAACTCTGTGCTGCCCACTGCCCTCAGATCTACTACTAGTAATTTATCTGTATACACAAGATCTGTTACTACTGTTGTTCCTATTATTAGTGATTGTTATTAATTTATTACGATCAATTTTAATGTATTGCTATTTATTTTATCTTTTATTTATGCACATGTCTGTTATTATAGTATAGTGTAGTATAGCTTAATAGGGTATAGCATAATGTTAGAGAGACAGGTAAGTCCCTTGGTCTCTTTCACAACCTTCTTGCTCAGTTCTGGCGGACTCATGTGAATAATGAGGTTCCTGATGGGGTCTTTGGTTCCCCCCACTGTAGTCTAAGAGCTTTGCCTAAGTGGTTGTCACTTTCGATTACAATAACACCTATACCACCCACCACCCCCCAAATATACAGCGTACACAAGATGATTAAGAGGGTATTAGGGTATAGTCCATTTGGTGGCAAATGAAAATGAATGTAAGTAAATGTAAAATATTTCACATATGAAGTAGAAATGATAGATTTAAATATACAATGGGGGTGTGAAACCTAAAAGTACCCCTTATGAGAAGGACCTTGGAGTCCTAGTGGACTCATTGCTATCAACATCCACACAAGTGGACATAAGTGATCAAGAAGGGGAGTTAGGTAATACAAGATGTGTGGACTACAAGTCAAGGGAAATTATGCTTAGGTTAAATAACTCATTAGTGAGGCCTCGCCTGAAGTACTGAGTGCAGTTTCGGTCTCCATATTTGAAAAAAAAGACAAAGCAGCACTAGAGAAAGTCCGGAGGAAAGTAACTAGGCTGATTCCAGGTTTGAGAGGAGGCACTGAAGGAGTTGAACCTTCTCAGTTAAAGTAAATGGATATTAAGAGGGGACATGAAGAGAATTTGTACAGTGGATTTCAATTGATAATTTCAAATGAGTTCTTTAACATGAACATGGGGACAAGGTTGTAAATTTGTTAACGGCAAATTTCACATTAATATTAAAAACATTTTGTTTTTGTTTTTTTGCACAGAGAACCACAGACAAAAGGAGTCTTGTGGAGACTGAAAGTGGTGTGAGAGGGAGCGTCCCTGAATCACGGCAATCAGAACCTGACAAGGGAGGGTCGTGCTGTAAGCATAAGCTCTTCGACCCAATTAGAACACCAAACTCCCAAAACATTAATGGCTGAATGCAGAAGCTAAAAAGGAATTCGGCCTGCATCAGCAATCACAAGCCTGGATTAAAAAAAAAAAAAAAACTAACTAAAACATCAATAATGGACCACTGAATCATTTGAAAAGCCACAAAGATAACCAAGACACCTAAGAAAGAGCCCTGCAAATTTATCCAACTCCGTTAACAAATTATAGGCATTTAAACCAACTAAAACAACTTCATAAGGAACTAAGCTGTGGTGTACAAGACAAGGTGTACCGAGGGGTTTAAGAGTATAAACTTACAAGGCATTAAGCCTTCATTTTTTCCGTTTTTAAAACCTCTCTCTGGAATATTTACAGTATTGAATGAAAACAAGAATTAAAAGAAGCGAAAAATAAAACAATAAAAGGGAATGCATGACAAGCACAAGCAAGATTCTGGCAAAGATACCAGGAACCACACCTTGTTTAACAAACAAGAGCATTACTGCCAAATGAGTACACAAATTACAAGGCTACACAGATAATTGGACCACCACGGCGCGAGAGAAATTACAGAATGCATGCAGTGGATAATTATGAAGTCAGATTAAAAAAAATAAAACAAATCAAATAAATCATTGGTCTTAAATCATATTTTTTATATTAGCTGAGATTGAAAAACTTGGCAACTCTCCGTCAAAATAACCTAACATGAAATTTGTATTCCTGTTTTTTGGATGCTGTTTATCTTACTGCAGTTTTATTTGTAAAGAATTTTATGACCTTAATAGTAAAATTAATTTATGATTTGGATTTGTGACCTACACCGTAAAAATAGGAAAATCTCAGTAAATGTGACAATTTGGAATCTTAAACCCAATCCTGCACCCAGTACATATTTTTGATTATTTTTTAAGCAAATGAAATTCGTATTAAATAGATTCATGTGGTAATTATTGTCATGTGAAGAGAGTGCAGGGAAAATCTTACTTATATGTACTAAATATAAAAAAATATTTTATATTGTCAGTTCATTTGTTGAGTTTTTATTGCTGTACTGACTGTAATCTATGATTGTAAATGTATTTGTTATTACATCTCTTCATTTGTGGCAATCAACTTTTGTTACCTGTTCTATTACACTTCCTGAACAAACAGGCCCTAGCCTAATTAGAACACTCTAGACGAGAACAGGCCATTCAGCCCAACAAAGCTCACCAGCCCTGTCCACTTATTTCTTCCAAAAAATCATCAAGTCAAGTTTTGAAAGTCCCTAAAGTCTTACTGTCTACCACACTACTTGGTAGCTTATTCCAAGTGTTCTTTGTGTAAAGAAAAACTTCCCAATGTTTGTGTGAAATTTACCCTTAACAAGTTTCCAACTGTGTCCCTGTGTTCTTGATGAACTCATTTTAAAATACAAGTCTCGATCCACTGGACTAATTCCCTTCATAATTTTAAACACTTCAATCATGTCACCTCTTAATCTTCTAATGTTACTCGATTATGTTTACCTCTTTTGTAAGTCACTCTGGATAAAAGCATTTTCCAAGCAAATAAATGTAAATGTAAAGGTAATGAATACACAATACACCACTGCTCTCTAGCCTCATAATTAGAGAATACCACTGCCTTAAACTGAAACAATTTCTGTCTACTTGAAAAGTCTGTCATACTTACCTGAAATAGCTCAGTCAAATGTAAACATTATATACATCATAAATTGCATTTCATTTTAACAAAATGATCCTCCTTCATTTCATGTTGAATTGAAAAGGGTGAATGCTAATATATAGAAATGTATCTATCCACCTGATCACTGGTGTCTGCCAAGGCTGTGTCTTACACTTCACCCTGATGACCCATGACTGTTACGTCAGGTACAGTACAAACCACACCATTAAATCTGTAGACGACACGACAGCAATAGGCCTCATCAATGGTGATGACGAGGTGGTTTACAGAGAGGAGGTCAAACAACTCGTGGACTGGTGTGAGAACAATAATCTAAATCTGAATGCTGATCAAACAAAGAAGATCACTGTCAAATTCAGGAAGAACCATGCCACACATCTCGCCATCTCTATCAACAGCTCCACTGTGGAGTCACTCAGGAGAACAAAGTGAAGACAACAAATGATCTCTCCTGCACCCAGCACACCTGCTCCCTAATCTAGAGAGGAAGGAAGCAACTGCACTCACTGTAGCGCTGAGAAGAACATATTTCCCCACTCCCACCTTAATATTTGTGTACACAGGCAACACAGCGAGTGTACTGACCACCTGCATCTTTGTCTGGTATGGGGACTGTACTGCCTCAGATTGGATTTCCCTACAGAGAGTGGTGGGAGCAGTTGAGGAAATCACTGGGACATGTCTTCATCCCATACAGGAACCCCTCTGCCAAGTGGTACTGAAGTATATGGTGCAGAACTTCCAGATTTCAAAAAAGTTTTGTCTCGTAAACCACCAGACTATTAAACAATAACACAGTGCAATATGCCAGTGATTCTGTCTAAAGGAATATTCTGCCCAAAAATGATACTCTTTTAAATGTTACTTACCCCATGTAACTTATTGCATATATATTGATGGACTAAAAGCCAGAAGTCTACGTGACCATCATCATCATCAAGTCCTTCCGTGAGAACCCTAAATACAAAGAGGACTGTCATTTATGTTAGGTAGATTGCCCAGAGTGGACTGGGCAGTCTAATGGTCTGGAATCCCTACAGATTTTATTTTTTTCTCCAGCCGTCTGGAGTTTTTTTTTGTTTTTTCTGTCCACCCTGGCCATTGGACCTTACTCTTATTCTATGTTAATTAATGTTGACTTATTTTATTTTCTTACTGTGTCTTTTATTTTTCTATTCTTCATTATGTAAAGCACTTTGAGCTACATTTTTTTGTATGAAAATGTGCTATATAAATAAATGTTGTTGTTGTTGCTGTTGTTATAGAGGTGGCTGACAAGAATATATAATTTCATGATTTTCAGGAGAAATTAAATACTGAGTATTCAAAGTCAACAGAGTCAATAGGTGATCAACACTAAACGACATGAAAAAAGCCAATAAAAAAAAATTCTCATGTAACTCGTGCTGCATAAATCATATGTCCAATGTCCATTTGTATAGTCAAAATATGCGAAAGTGTGCATTTTTTGCTAAAATATTATTAACAGTTACTTCCTGAAACTCTGCATTGAATGTAAACAAGGAAGATGTCATTCCCACAATGCTCTGTGCTTAAATTAAAAACAGGTTTCTTCACCAATAAATGAGGAGGTGAGGCAGATCTTCAATTCAAGCACTCTGTTGGTGGGAAGTCATCATTCAGGTTGCTAAATTTGACATGCCCTATGATTTTCAGTAAACTGATATGGTTCAGTGTCAAGATCAACAACTGTAGTCGGCAATTCTGATATACCCTATGGCTAGGAGTCACAGAATGAAACATCAGCTTGAGTGGACTGTCGTAGCAAAGAGAATGCACAGCTGCCTATGTTGATTTGGAAAGCTCTCTCCGTGTCTACCGTATGTGGCCTCCTTTCCCATTTCTAATCTAAGACTCAACTCATTAGTTGGTCTAGTTTAAGTGTGCATGAGTGTGCCCTTCGATTGGAATGCTGTCCCATCCAGGGATTCTTTTTGCCTTGTGCTACTCTCTGGAAGTATATGATGGTAAAAATTGGAAATGGATGGGTATGTGAATCACTAATCACAGAGTCACAGGATATGGAATATAGCATCCTCTTGGAAGAATTCATGATATAGAAATAAATGTGTTTGAAATTGAATAGAAAAGAAAAACTAATGAGTATTTTGACACCCATGTGGTAAGAGGGAAACAAGTTTGAATATTAAGAATGCAGTTCAATTAAAGATGGGAAACAACTTTAAAGGAGATAAATTTGACACCTCTAATTTAATCATAGAAAACAGAAAAAAAAGAATCTCACTTAAGAAAATCTTTTAATAATAAGGCAGAATTAGCCTCTGGCAGTAGAGTGGCACAATGGTGGTTGGCACCGCTGCCTCTCAACTTCACAGATTTGAATTGAAGTCCTCAAACCTACTGCACGTTTGCACCCTCTTCCTTAGTCCACATTTCCCTGGATTCTCTCCTGCCTGCATTAGATGTTTATATCACAATAATGGACATCTTCAAGTTTGGGTGTGTATGCCTTGTTATGGGCAAGCATCTCATTAGAGGTGTAACGACAGGACAAGCAAGACAGGCAATTGTCTAGCCCCTCGGGGAATTGTCTAGCCCCCCCCGCCCCGAAAGCATCAATCTACATAGGTACTCATTGCAACGACCACTTTTTGGGAACCGTTCTTGAAACTTGGCATCAATGCACCACAATGACACAATCACAAACCCCTCCTAAGAGGCATCCCAATCTCCATTTTGAGAGTTCTTGTGATTAACATTCGTAATCAGCACAATTTTCATAAGTCACAAACAGGATTTATACGCCTGGGAGCATTAGAACCAGAATGACTCGGTTCGTTTAGACCAGAGGTTGGCAATACTGTCCAGGACAGCTGCAGTGGCTGCAGGTTTTTGTTCCAACCCAG
This sequence comes from Polypterus bichir lapradei, assembly GCA_026402145.1. Lineage (NCBI taxonomy): Eukaryota > Metazoa > Chordata > Cladistia > Polypteriformes > Polypteridae > Polypterus > Polypterus bichir. The sequence continues at coordinate 3,644,172 of JANRMT010062816.1, read as the reverse complement.
TTTTTCTTAATGAGAAATCAGTTATTGCTGAAGAAGCACTTATTGCTTAAGTGACATTTTGATTCTTCATTTAAGTGGTCTCGCTTGTTAAGGGTCCCCCAACCTTAATGGCTTATGTCAATCTGAAACAGCTGCAATATTGTTTTTAATGGCTCCTTATTTAGTAATAAGATGTAAATGACAAAGCAGCCAGTAGTTCTCCATCTAGCTTGTTTCCATTTACATCTGTGTGTGTTCATCATGCACTGTTTGATTTTATTAAAAACTTAACAGAAAAATGCGACAGACTGAAAATGATACATTTAGGCTTCAACTCATTTGGTTGACATCCATGGAAAGGAAAAAATCTACGATATAAGAACCTTACATTGTAGACTTACAAGCCATAAAATTAATTAAGGCCTGAGATCAGCAAGAATTGGTTTCTAATTAAGCAGCTGGGTTGGAATGAAAACCTGCAGCCACTGCGGCTCTCCAGGACCGACGTTGCCCACCCCTGGTTTAGACAAATCCACCATTTATGATTCAGCCTCAGTTAATCTCTCCAGGCCCCACTGTAGTCAGTTTGCGGCCAAAATCAGCAGCAGCAATTTAACCACAGGGTGAGTGGGTAACAGTGAGACGGTGGGGTCTAAAACGTCACAATTTAGTTCCTTGGTACTCCTGACTATTCCTGTAAGTGTTGCTTCTGATGAGAGAATTTTTTCTTCTTTTAAGCTGATTAAATCTTACTTTGAGATCTACCACGTGCCAAGAAAGGCCTTCAACCTGAGCTCTAATTTCAACGGAGTGAAGCGTTCAAAGGTCTTCGGAAACAGGAGACATCGTGGCTGCATTTGCTGTGGCCAAATCCTGCAAACAGCGATTTTGAAAGTTTCAGTTTATGAGGCATTTAAAAAAAAATTCTACTATGTACATTTTTTTCTTTATTTTTTAAATATTATGATGTGCAATGTATATTCATTTTTATTACCATGTGCACCTTACATTTATTTGCATTTTATTTTTACTTTTTCTGCTTATTGAAGTTTTTAAAATTTACTTAATTTTGTTTTTCTATGTAAATATTGCTTTCTCGTAGCATTTTAATTATGTAATCCATTTTCCACAAAATTAAAAGGATTTGTGTTTATCAAATTCTCTTTGTTGATCTTATTAATGTAGACTTTGCTCTAAAACAATAGTAATAAATCTTACCGCATCAGGATGTGGGAGAAGGTGAGTTGGAGGGTCACCAGAATCCCTGGAATCTCCTCTGCATCTCATCCAGGGTCGGGTCCTGCTTTGTGTTCAAAGCTGTGCCATCTTTTTGCCACACGAATCTGTAATGTGGGAAACAAAAATAAAAAAAGGACACAAATAGTGAGCTGTTTGCTTGTTTGGCAATCACACAAAAATGGCTGAACTAATTTGGATGAAATTTTGCATGTATGTTTCTGTCTTGTCGTGGACTCTCACCAGTTCACAGATGTGCACTGTGATAACTACTGCTGGTGGTCTGCATGGAAATGTTTGGATTACCAGGACCCTCAAACAGGGCCGTTTTAACACATGGGCACGCTGGGCAGTTGCTTGGGGGCCCCATGCTAATCTATGAATGTTGCGACTTGCTGAGTGGTTGTGTAGGTAGGGGCCCTAGCGCACTGCTTTGTCTGGGGGCCTATAATGCTGTTCTGAGGGCAGGGCCGTCTTAAGCTGTTTCTTATCAGACACTGCAAACTGAGCATTCCTGGTGACGTCAGCTGAGCTGTTTACTCAGTGAGGACCATACCGCGTGCCACCAACTCCATGGCTGCCGTTGGGTTCCTTTAAAATACAGGCTGTATGGCACACCTGAGGGAGGTTAATGGGATGGAGACAACCCAAAAAGCAGCACCAGTGTGAGGACTTCAGTTCATATCAGGAAATAGTAGAGTGCAGTGGCGGATGGGAGGCCACTGTTATCGGCGCATACAAAGTTCTATATTGACCAAAATGGGATCTCATCTAAGACTGCAGGTATAGCGTTTTCTTCTAAACTAATCTGCATAATAATTTTATTATCTCACTGGATAACAGCTTCTGTCTAACAATACGTTTTTTTGTCTCTCATCACAAGCTGTGTTTAGCCATGTTGAATTTCAAAAAAGGCAACTTTTTAAATTATTTTCAGCAAATGGGAGATCTCAGACATGTCACATCTGCATCTTGGTCTTTGCACAAAGCCTTGACAGTGGTCTTCAATAACCACTATAGTGCTCTCTAAATTCTCTTGGCGGTCACTTCCAAGTAGCAGGACTGACAGAGTTGCCTGATTCACAGTTTTCTGGTCTACTGTAAATCAAAATCAATGCAGATTTTGCTGCACTACTGCATCTCTCTATTATAATGGCACTTGGTAGGTAAGATAAAGTCAGAAACAAAACAAGTTTAACTGAACGCAGGCAATACTCGGCACCCCATCATTTTTAATTTTAATGTGCCACTCATTACTCTACCTCACCGGCGTGCTATTCAAAATATATTGTTTTGACAGTGAAAGGACGACCCATAAAGGCAAGCAGCTGTAATCGGTGCACAAAGCAAATAAGCAAACAGCAATCTGAATCAAACAGGACATCTGTCAGACCGAGACATAAAATAACTACCTGCAACTTATTAATTTACTTTCACTTAATTATTCACGACAGAATGTTTTGACTGAAGGAGAAGCCCTAAGTTACCTACACAAGGTGATGGGAGGTTTTCCTAAAACAAAGGCTTCAAATGTCAGCTTGTATGCAAGCCAATCAATTTACGTTTGCCTGAATCCACACTTGCCAGTTAAAAAGAAAAACATCCATCCATTTTCTGAAAGGACTGTAAAGCAGTCTCATAGCTTGGTGCGCCACAGTGGCTGTTTTTCATATTTCAGCCATCTTAATTATTAACTAATTATAACAGTTGATTAACACACTTTTTGCCTTAATTTTAACTGACTTGCTTTTTAAGCATTAACACCCATAATTCAGTGCGTTTACATAAACTTTAATAACCCAGTTATTTACAGAAACCCAGTTTCTTAAAATCCCATGTAAAATCTTATTCTGGTTAGAGACACTAGGTTAACAGTTAGATTTCTATGTGTATAACTCAGTTATGTGGCCATGTAAACCCTTAACCAGTTACAGTTAAGTATTTCGTAGTCTGCAAATGTCCGGGGCCACCAGTATTTGCTTCGCACACACATCCAGCACTTACAAAGATATGTTTTCTGCGGCAAATGCTCTGGCGATCGCTTTATTCCTCCTCCTGATTAACATAATCTGTCTCAGATCACAATCTAGACATGTCAAAAGTAACTTGCGTTATGCAGTCTGATTGCTTTTTAAAGTAATGAGTAACCTAACTAAATACTTCTTGTATTTAAGTAAAACTACCAACGTTACTATTATCCCAGCAGCACCAGCTGTAAGGCAAGATGCACACTGTGAGATATGGCCAGCCGTTCATCCCAGCCAATACCACCACGCCGCTAGATGGAGGCCTTCCGGCAGCATGGAGTTGCCCCAAATTCCAGCAGGGCATCATGGACATTGGAGTTTTCCTTCACAGCCCTGCTGGATACCATGGGGGCCGGAAGGGGACGCTGCAGGGAGGCTCAGAGACTTTTATTTTCCCTATAACCTGGAAGAACGTCCTGGTCACAGGGACAGAGAAAATGATATACTTCTGGGATGAAAAAAGAAGAGTTTTCATCTGACCCGGAAGTGCTAAGAAGTCACATGGACTGAGGGATCAGAAGCACTTCCAGGTCATGGACTATAAAGGACTATGGGAAATCCCAGACAGACGAGCTGAGTCGGGTGGCAGAGGGACAACACGTCTGGGAGTGAAGGATTGTTTATTGGTTATTGTGTATTGATTATTATATGAGTATTGTGGAGTGGAGGGTGCTTGGTGCACATTATTATTATAAAATAAATAACAATTGGACTTTTATCTGGTGTCTGGCATCTGATCTGAGGGTTCAAGGGGACGACAGTGCCCCTTATCAGTCACAACACGTACCGGTAACGCTCCTTTGCAGGGCTCAATCACACAGGCATACAGAAAAGTGTGTGCTGCATGCAATCCGGTAAGACAGAACAGTATAAAGTGTCAGTTTAGTTTTCATCCAGCTACTAGCTTTAGATATTCTGAAACATTGTGATTGTGTGTTCATGCTGCATATCACTGGGGGTTCAGTTTGGGGATGGATGTTATTGACTTCCCACTACCGGAATGACGAAACATATTTATAAAACACAAGAAAATGGTCAAGTTTCATAAAAGTTCATATATGGGCTGAGCATTTAATAACAAATGCTGGCCAGTGAAATGTGCAGCTTTTCATACTAAAGAACAAAACAAAGTAACTCAAAACTAACACATTGCTTGAAACACATTGCATTTTATAATAACTATATAATGTATTTCGCTACTTTGTTGTAAGTAATGAGTACTCTAAGTAAGTTACGTTTAAAAGGAACATTCTCCACAATGCTCAGGAGACACAGGCTCCGTTCTTGTTTGATGATGTTTAGTCTTTTTTTTTTTGCACATTTTAACAACATCGTATTGTTTTGCTAAAGAAGAACTTCATTAGGGGACTTGTGCATGTAAATGGAGACTTTTACAAACCAGGTTTCTGCCTTAACTTGGTGACGCACCTTATCCTGTCTTTGTGTGTGCTAATTTCTTTCCTTCTTAATCATCAGCCAGACAATAATGAGACAAAAAACAAGACTACCGGCTAACTTGTTACACGTCCCCTTATCCCTCATCTACAGTTCCATGTTGAAGTCTGGACACCCCTGAGCAGCTGTCAGTAAATACAACTTTGCTGTTAAACTAAAACAGTGGCATTTTTATGAAAATGTTAATATACAGTTATGATTTATTTAATGAACTGAAAAAATGTAAATCTTCTTCTTCTTCTTTCGGCTGCTCCCGTTAGGGGTCGCCACAGCGGATCATCTTCTTCCATATCTTTCTGTCCTCATCATCTTGCTCTATCACCCCCATCACCTGAATGTCCTCTCTCACCACATCCATAAATCTTCTCTTAGGCCTTTCTCTCCTCCTCTTGCCTGGCAGCTCTGTCATTAACATCCTTCTCCCAATATACCCAGCATCTCTCCTCTGCACGTGTCCAAACCAACACAATCTCGCCTCTCTGACTTTGCCTTCCAACCGTCCAACTTGAGCTGACCCTCTAATGTCCTCATTTCTAATCCTGTTCATCCTCGTCATGCCCAATGCAAATCTTAGCATCTTTAACTCTGCCACCTCCAGGTCTGGCAAAAATCACAGTATGCAAGCCCACATTGATTACAAACTGCCTGAAGAAGGGGCCTGAGTTGCCTTGAAAGCTTGTATATTGTAATCTGATAAGCCGATAAAAGGTGTCATTTTGCTTGACTTCTCATTTGTTTTAAAATGAAAGCAATCCGTGTCCATACTAGCGTTTTCACATTGTTTATTAAAGCATCACTGCCTACATTACAATGACCAAAAACACATATGATGGAGGCATTTGCTGGCATGTACCATATTGGCAGAAACCCGAAGAGGTAGAGGTAATGTCCTCCTTGAAGCAACAGTTACATCATCGTCCACCGGACTTATCACAAAGCTGTTAGGATCAGTGAATTTGCCTCTTGTGCATGAATGCAGCATTCAAACTGTACAAATCATAATTTAGATTTTTCTTGTGTTATAAACACTGGGGAAGTGTGGATGTAGCCTGAGAGTCAGTAGGTTACAGTATCTAGGACGTGGACTGTAGAGGTTTGCAGAGAGAGAAAGATGTAAAAATGTAAAAAAGAGAAGCATAATCCACATGAATGTCCGGAAGAAATGTCACAAACAAGAAAGCATTGGCAGCAAATTTAAAGATTCTACACATCAGAGAATTTAGAGACTCAACAAACTACAGAACATTTCGGGGAAAAAATGGAAAGCGTAATTTTCTAAAAACTCTTAAGAGGGAGCAGGTGGAAAAGTAGAAACCTCACCTATGAAGAGAAAACAATGTTAATGAAAACTGTAATGGGTCCGTTGTAATGTATTATGCATTAATAATTATGTGGCCTTTAGTAATAATTAAATTCACAATGCCCTATGAATTCAAAACAGTAAAACGTATTAATTTAAATGACAGACCGGGGATTTGTTCCTGCCTTGTGCCCTGTGCTGGCTGGGATTGGCTCCGGCAGACCCCTGTGACCCTGTGTTAGGATATAGCGGGTTGGATAATGACTGACTGACTGACTGTTCTGGTGTACAGAGTGTTTGATGAGGGAATTAGCACAAGGCTGCAACATAACAAAATTTTTTAAAAATTATCAATTTTTTAAAGTTATTTATTTTGAAAACGTGTCTGTTTGACTTAGCATCCTGTTAATTTTTTTTCTTCAGTATTAAACATTTTTTGTTTTATCCTGTCAAACTTGTAAGCATGGGCACTGGTGAAGGGAAACAAGGAGAAGACTAAAGGTGTTACACGGTCATTAGCCTATTTTCCATTTCCATCCCTAGAGCAGAGAGGTTTTTTTTGATTTGATATACTTTTTTAATCACCAAGGGGAAATTGTCTATGCGCATGACCGTCAGAGGTCAGAGCACAAGGCCAGCTATTGTACAGCACCCCTGGAGAAATGTTCAGGTTAAGGGCCTTGCTCAAGGGCCCAATGGAGTAAGATCCCTTCTGACAGCAAAGGGATTCCTGGAAAAAGCATGAAATCACTGACACTGCAAGCCCCGCCTCTTCCATGATCCGACAATATATAAACCTCCTGCTTCCTGGAATTTGTCATTCATTCCTGGACCAGCTTCTTAAGAGATCAGAGCTGCCGGACACACAAGCTTACTTTCCTCATAGAAAACAGTCAAGACTGGCCAACAGGGGCATTTTCATTGATTTGTTATTTTCTTGTCCATCAGACACACTGCCGGTTTGAGCTCTATTCACAACATAAATGCATATACTCACTCATTTGGAGTGACAGGGCATGTGGCAGATGTAGAAGTAGTTTCAGGGTGACAGATTGCACTGTTGTTTGAAGACACTGCCATCAAAGGATGCAAAGCAGTACTAGGAAGTTGACTTTAAGTGGAAGGACACCGTCTGATTCTGATAAGAATAAAAACAAAGAAAAAATAGATCAGACTTTGGGCTTAAACTCCTCAATACTTGTTATCCAGAGGCAAAAAACTCAACTTACTGGATAACAGCAAGTCTAAAAGCTTTATTTTTAAAAAGGGGAAAATCAGCCAACTACGGCAAGAAAGATATTCATGGATGAAGAGGAGAGGTTTATGAAAACTGTTCAAAGGAAATTAGCATAGTAGTACTTTTCTTGGGTGTTTTTTTTTTTTTTAAATAAAATACACAACATCTAAATCAACGCACCTAATGTCTAAGGTGAGGGGAAAACACCAACAGAAAAGCCGCAGCCTTATGACTAGACTCCGTTAGGTTTTATCTTTTTTTCTTCTTTTCAGGCAGACTTGCATCAAGGTTTATAGCCCTGGAGGCCATACCATTTACCTACAGCAGACTACAAAGGTGCTTGCTGCCTTTTTTGGGTGCCAGGATTGTCTCAATTTATAAAAAAAAAAATAAAAAAAAAAAATCGCTCCATAATTACAGCAGTGTTCGGCAAATGTTTTCTTTCTTTTTTAGGGACAACTGATTCATTAAGACAGAAAACCTGTAATTGAAATTTAAAACACTCACATAGACACTTTTTATACTGGAATAGAGAAAATATGAAAAGCATTCACTTTCCCTGGACATTTGAACGTTTTAATTATTATAATATGGAATCAGGGTAGCATGGTAGCACGGTGGTTAGCACTGACACTTAATGGCCCTACTCTCTTGGTTTGAATCCTGTGCCATTACGTTGTCGCTGTGAGGTCAGCATCAGCCTTTCCCCTCATCAGTCCCTCAAAGATGTGTAGGTTGGATTGATTGCTGATTCCAAGTTTCCAGTATGAAAGTGTGTGCCCTGTCCAGCTGCAGCACCTGAGGCCCTGCCTTAGATTAAGCTAGCAACAATATGGAATCTTAAAATATTTCATTTGGAACTTTTTAAATCGTTAGTTAACAAAAAATAAACTATGAAGCCAACCTTATGGAATTTTAAACAATAAAAACAGTCCTCTGTCCTATTACGATATAAAGAATTTGGTCAATTACACAAAGAACGAGAAAAAAGTTTGGCTTCCATGATAGTTCTCACTGTTATCTCACTGCAACTTATCCAGTGATATACAAATGTACACTTCAGGCCTCATGTCTTGGGTGGAGTACATAAATCCAAAACAGCAAGCTAAAGAATTTTTGTGGGTGATAACCAAACTCTAAAAGACGGTTAGGACTAAGATACAAAGTCAATGTGTCAGATTTAGATGATCTAGCCCAGGGGTGCCCAATGCGTCGATCGCGATCAACCGGTCGATCGCGTTGCAGTCACAAAAAAATTTTTTTTTAAACGTTAGTCTATCATATATCCTCCCTATGGCATTTGCCACCTGATTGACATACAGGGCAGCCAGTCTGAGATCAGTGGTCATCCCGCACGCACGATCAAACGCATGAGCTATTACAAAACTCTGGATGTGACCTAGTTAGCCTTCTAATTTATATCGACTAAAGAAGGGATTTAAAAAAATGTTTGAGGAGGGTATGGGCTGAATGTGGAACTGGAAGGGGATTTTTTTTCTCACAATGTCACAATCGAAGTGCTTTTGTCTGACGTCCGAGGTTCGATCCCAGATGAGGGGTGCAGTGGTGTGTGTACGCCTGATTAGCCCAAAATAGGGCGAAACACATGTAGCTTACTCCTTGCATTATTTGACAGTTAACTACGTAACATTCTGAGATCTGTTGCTCGCAACTGAGAGGGCACCATGGCGGATGTTTACCGACTTGCACACCAACCACAAGCGTTACCTGGTAGGTAACCACCCATACAATCAGATTGTGATTCAGACTTCGAATGCTATATTATATATTATATATATATATTATATATATATATATATACACACACACACAGTATATAGCATTTCTAATGTACTGTAGGTAGATCATTTCGACTTGGTCATTTTAAAAGTAGCTCGCAAGCCAAAGAAGTGTGGGCACCCCTGATCTAGCCATAGATGATGGGGATCTCAGTTGTGCTCGAGAGTACTGGATAACTAAGCATGCTGGACCAAGGGCCACCAAGTGTCTGCAATAGCAATAGCTGAGGTCACATGCTTAAACATTTGGGTAGGCAGAGTTGACAACTGACCACCACTTTGCAGTGGGCTTGCTTCAATTCCTAGAGTGTCATCTGGATACCCAAATAGGTAGTAAGGGTGCACCGCAAATGCCAAGCATTTGCACCATGTTTAACTCTCATTTTTGTAAAACTTTTTCCCAATACTCAAGAAAGACTCAAGAAATATGAGGTTAAAATGGGCCCTGTTCTGTTATGATGCTTGTAAGTTACAGGGGGTCCTCGGGTTACGACACAGTTCCGTTCCTACAACAGTGATGTAACCCGAATTTTGGTGTAAGTCGAAACACACCCTAGCCTAAGTCACTTACCTATCCTAACACATTTGCAAAATCATAATCTAGAACATAAAAACACAATTAAGCCCCAGAAAAAGGAAAAGGACATAAATATACTGTACTATACACTGTACTGTAGTAACAGAAAAAATGACAAAAAATTAGTGTAAAAAAAAATTCCTTACCTTTATTCCTTCTGATCTCTTTACAGTATTTAATTTCACATCCATCGTGATGGCTTTCCTCTTCTTCGAAGCACTACCATCTGAAGACTCTGACTTTTATTTAGGAGCCATGATAAGGGCCACAAAGTCACCAAACAAAGCCACACAAACAGAACACTTCCTCCGCGTGCAACAAAACTAGTTCGCCAACTCCCTCACTCATACGCTGCGCTACTGCATATTCTTCCGCTGCGCGCAACCAAACTAGTTCACCCACGTAGTCTGTAAGTACAACGCTAATGGCGTAAGCCGAAACACTTATGTCTCAATTTTTTTTAAGTTTTTATGGGAGTGAGTGTTGTAAACTCGAAACGTTGTATGTCGAGACATTGTAACCCGAGGACTCCCTGTATACATTTTTTCAGCACTTAATTTTACTTTGGAACCTGATACTTTTTTAACTGAGGTTCTGAAACACGCAGACTTCTGTTTCACATTTGTTTTCTACTTGCATTTTAATTTCTAACTTATCTGATATTAGTATTTATTTTTAAAAACACTTTGCCCCCTGCAGCGTGACTTTACTGGGCAATATCTCCGCATTTCCGACATCATAATTTTATTCTGGCAATTTTCTTGGGGAGAAAAAAAGAACACAGATGAACCATATCCATATCAAGAAAATGCTGAGACTGCACAGCCCACACCCCAATGCTCAAAGCATCAACCGCTACCTGGAAGGTTGAAGAAAAGGAGCCGATATGAACCTTGATTTCAATGTCTCAAAAAAATAAAATAAAATAAAATAAAAAATACAGTCAACGTAACAAAACTGTCCCAAAACATACTGAAAAATATCACTCACAAAGGACTGAAATGGGACTGGTGCATATTAGCACACCCGTATGGGAGGCACAAATATTCTTAGTGGATGGAGACAGTGCTGAAATTTATCTTACATTTATCACCCTCCTAGATATAAGCAAGGTTATAAGCACTGCGTAGATCAAACTGAGTGAAAAGACCTGTAAGTTTCTCAAAATAAAATGAATGATCAGGGATAATTATCTTTGTTACTTTATTAAGCTCCCGATAATCAATGCAAGGTCATAAAGAACCATCCTCTTTTGTAACAAAAAACAGCACAATCAGAACTAATAGACAGACAAATTAATGTATTATCAAGATGCTCAAACATATTCATCCATAGCCTCTCCCCTTAGGTAACAAAACTCTGGATAACAGATATATCATTATATATCAGGCAGTCATCCTACTCCATTATAAACTGTAGAATTTGACGATTTGAGAGAACCTCAGAGCAAAGCCATTGCTGCTACTGGGATGTTGATATAGTTTATGCTTTTAGAACATTTGAGCAATCTAGATGAGAACAAGCATCTCAGCCCAACAAAGCTCACCAATCCTATCCACTTAATCCATGCAAAGTAACATTATGTCTAGTTTTGTAAGTCATACTGTCAACTACACGACTTGATAGCTTATTCCACGAGCACATGGCTTACTGTGTAAAAAAAAAAAAAAAAAAAAATTCCTAAAGTTTGCGTAAAATATACCCTTAACAAGTTTCCTTCCATGTCTCTGTGTTCTTGATGAACTCATCTTAAAATAATAGTCTTGATGACCAATTCCCTTCATAATTTTGAACACTTCAATCATGTCTCCTTTTAATCTGCTTTTGCTTAAACTGAAAAGGCTCAGCTTTTTTAATCTTTCCTCATAATTGCATCACCTGTATCCCTGAAATCAGCCTAGCCACTCTTCTCTTGGCTTTTTCTAATGCTGCCATGTCCATTTTTGTAGCTTAGAGACCAAAACTGCACACAGTACTCCAGATGAGGTCTCACCAGTGCGTTATAAAGCTTCAGCAGAACCAACAGAAAAGCCATGGACTTGTACTCTACACATCAGGACGCCATATAACCTGACATTCTGTTAGCCTTCTCAATGGTTTATGAACACTGTCTGGATTTTGAGAGTGCAGAATTCACTATAACTCCTAAATTCATCTCATAAGGTGTACTTTTGATTTTCAGACCTCCCACTGTGTATTCAGACCTAACATTTTTACTTTCTACATGTAATACTTTACATTTGCTTACATTAAATTTCATCTGCAACAAATCTGTCCAAGTCTCTCTGTATTGATTCAATGGATTTGAGATCATCTAACATAACCAGCTTATTTATATTCCTATCCAATTCATCTACATATATTAAAAATGCTTTCTGAAAGTCCAGATAAATGATACATACTCTACTCTGACTGTTTCCTTTTGTTGCTTCCTCATAGAATTCCAGCATGTTGGCATAACATGTCCTCCCTCCTCTGAACCCATGCCGACTGTTCAGAAAACTACCATTATTGCAATGTGTTGCTCAATCTTATCCTTAATAATTCTTTCCATTAATTTTCATGTGATGCATCTTAAGCTTACTGGTTTATAGGTACTTGGTTCTACCCAATCACCCTTTTTATATAATGGGATAATATTTGCCATGGGGCGACACGGTGGCGCAGTGGTAGCGCTGCTGCCTCGCAGTTAGGAGACACGGGTTCGCTTCCCGGGTCTTCTCTGCATGGAGTTTGCATGCTCTCCCCGTGTCTGCGTGGGTTTCCTCCCACAGTAAAAAGACATGCAGGTTAGGTGGATTGGCAATTCTAAATTGGCCCTAGTGTGTGCTTGGTGTGTGGGTGTGTTTGTGTGTGTCCTGCGGTGGGTTGGCACCCTGCCCAGGATTGGTTCCTGTGTTGGCTGGGATTGGCTCCAGCAGACCCCTGTGACCCTGTAGTTAGGATTCAGCGGGTTGGATGATGGATGGATATTTGCCATTTTCCAGTCCTTCGGAATTTCCCCAGTGCAAATTGACTTCCTAAAATATGCATCAAAGGTTTATATACTGTATGTACCCAGTAACCTCCTTAAAACTCAAGCGTAAATATTATCTGGTCCTGGTGATTTCTTGGTTTCAGCCTATTTAATCTAAGCAAAGTCAGACAGGCAAGATTGCACTGGTTTGGACATGTGTAGAGGAGAGATGCTGAGTATATTAGGAGAAGGATGTTAAGGATACAGCTGCCAGGCAAGAGGAAAAGAGGAAGGGCTAAGAAAAGGTTTATGAATGTGGTGAGAATGGACATGCAGGTGATGGGTGTGACAGAGCAAGATGACGAGGACAGGAAGATATGGAAGAAGATGATCTGCTGTGGCGACCCCTAATGGGAGCAGTCGAAAGAAGAAATACTTCTCTCTCTAAAATTTCTAAATCACTCAGTACTTCCTTAGTAGTCCCTTTTCCTGCTGGGAGATTATCTACATGTGAAGACCTCAGAAAAATTTGTTTTTTTAACATTTCCCTTTACTATTCTTGATGCACTTCACCTCCCTGAGTGTTCTTTTACTACTTAAATACTGAAAGACTCGCTTTGGATTGTGTTTCTCCTTACCTGCTATATTCCTCTCCAACTGTCTTTTAGCCTCCCTAATACCCTCATGGATGCCCTCATGTTCTCATACACCCTACAATTCACATTGGAGGTATTAGTCTTCTATGGCTATGCATCTGTCTTTTCCTTTGTAGTTTATTTTCAACTTTATATTAACCCACTGCTGACTCTTTTTTTTAAATTTCCTATTAATTTCAAATTTAGGTATGTGCCTGTCCTGTATTACATGTAAAATGTTTTAAACCTGTTCCATTGCTCCTGAACTGTCTCCATTTAAAAGCTTATCCCAGTCTATCCTCCTTAGACATTGCCGCATCTGCTCAAAATTTGCCATACCAAAGTTAAACTCTGTTTGACTCTTTGCATCGGCACTCTTCCAAAACACTGAGAACTATATCACGTGATCCTGATGATACAATGACCTCTTCACCCTCAATTCTATCCTGATTATTACCAAATACTAAATCTAGACAGGCTTCACCCCGCATTGGTGCTTTAACATACTACGTTAAAAAACAGTCACTGATTACATGTAAATACTCCTGCTCCTGAGTTCCTGTTATCCCAGTTAATATTTGGGTAGTTAAAGCCTCCATGACTATAATATCCCCCTGTAACTTTGCCTTTTTAATATTACTAAAAACATCTGTATTGAAATTACTGTCTGCATTGGGCAGTCTATAATACACTCCTAAAATAAGACCTCATTCCCTAATGCTTTCCAGACAAAGCCACATGTCCTCACTAAGATGGGGCTCATCGTCCAACTGAAGAGGACTTGCGTTGATATTTTGTTTGATATAAACAGCAACCCTACATCCTTTTCTGTTCTGTCCTTCTGAAAAATGTGTCTCCCTCTATGTTATATTCTTCCCAATCTTTTTTATTTAACCAGGTATGCATTACTGCTAAAGTATCATAATTATGCTGTGCTACATGTGACTCCAACTCATTTGTTTTATTTTTTGATACCTTTAAAATGAAGTCAAGCTATTTTTAATGTGTTACTCATTTTACTTTTATATGTTTGGTCAGAATTTACATTACTATACATCTTTTATTTACACTTTTGTTTGTTCCTCCCTCTAAGTACAGTTCTAAACCTGTCCTGTGCTAAACTCCCTGCAACCTCCCACTCCCCAGTTTAAACAATCCTTCAATAACCTACTCAAATGCCTCCTGAAAACATTGGTACCCCTCTGGTTCAGATGTAACCCATCATAGTGGAACATACCCTTAGGCATGTCATTTGTTCCAACATGGACCCCTGCTCTGGCCAAGAGCCTTTCAACCCTTCCAGGACAGTCTCCCCTATGTACCTGGAAGGCAATACATCGTATAAGACTCTCGGTCTCTGGAGCAAACATGTGCTTCAATCCCCCTAATGACTGAGTCCCCGATTATCACTGTTGGTCTCTTTCTGGGAATTGTTTTTCAGGTTGCCGGTTAGGACTCCTCATGCCTGTCTACCACCTCAGAATCTTCAGAGATACTTCCCAGCTCTGCAAGAACCTGGAAACGTTTTGACATTTGACATCCAATTTTGGGGTTGATGCCCCTGGACAATGAGCACCCTTTACCTTGTGCCTTGTGACCATGACCCATCTATCTCTACCTGTCTGATGTGGAATCTTCTCCCATGCCACCTTAGGGGTGCACACTCTCTCTCTAAACCACACCTGGGCTGGGTCTGCCAATTCTCTACTACAATACAGGCCAGCAAACTCCTCTACCAGTTCAGCCAACCCGGAGCTTGAGGTGTTAGATCAGCTGTCATCTCCAGCAGATGTAGCCTTCACAGAAGACTGGATCCTCCAAGCCATCCTCTAAAACATTCAGCAACCAACAAGAGTCGCATTGCACTGGCCTCATTATCAAAATTTGACTCTAGATTTCAAAAACTGTTTTGTTTTAATTAAAATTAAACAATTTAACTTAAATGGTAAAACTAAAAAAACTAAGAAAAAAAAAATAAACAAAAATGAAAGAACAGCTATTTATTTTAGACCTTCTGGCCCCTTAAGCTCCTGTAATATTCTCCCCCTTGACTGCCTGCTATTTGTCCTTTTATGATGTTAACTTTACTTTTCTTTGTTCTCCTAGCTTTATGCTCCTCTTATTCCTTACTTAATAGCTTTCCTCTTGCAGTGTGTATTCTTTCATATTATGCTGTCATCCTCTTAACTGCTCTACTTTATAGACTGCTAAGAACTGTTCAATCTAGAAAAACTTGTACTGTATACTGTAGTACTGCTAGTTAATTTCTTACTATCTTGTCTGCTACTACAGCTGCTTGTGCTCGATTGGCGCCTTAATGCTAGCCACTTGCCTACATACTGCTGAGTCCTTCTCTTTACTGCTTTGAAATCAGCTGCTGCCTTTTTTTTTTATGCCCACTAAAGACTTGTTTTTATTACTTACTGCAACACTTGTTATTTATTAAAGAGATACCGGTGTCAATTACTGCTGCTTACTGCCCTGCCTCTCCGACACTAGTTTGAATGCAAATAACAAGAACAAGTGCAAGTAAAAGGAAACAAGGGGCCTCACGTATAAATGATGCATATGCACAAAAAAATTGAGAAAACCCATTTCCATACCCACTTCAAGATATACAAAAATTAAACCATGCATAAAGCCATACACATTTACATGGCAGCTTCACACCACACGTACACACTTTTCTGCTCAGTTTTGCAAACATGCGGCACCCAGCGTCAAAGCAGTGCTACCGTTGTGGTGTCCTTTTCTTTTTTTACATTCCCATGAACGACGCAGGATTTATCAAATACACCAAAATTAACTGCGTACCGTTTACAAATTTAATTCATTTGATTGATTCTGTAACAATATAATAGTGCATGGAATGGCCAAACTATTTCAACTACCACAGCTGCTTTAGCGTTGTTAGAAGACTTCGCAATGGAAGAATCAGAACAGCGTGAATATATAGACAATGATGACAGGCTTCTAAATCAATTTCAGTTTACAAGAGCTATCCTTTTGGAGATGTGAGCTGAATTGGTGCCTGCTTCACAAAGGCAGACTTTCAGGAATTGCGCTTTACCTTCTCTTTTGCAAGTTCTGTCTATTCAGTGTTTTTTAGCCACAGGGGCTTTTCAGCGTGAACTTGCTGAATGACTGGGTATTTCACAATCACCACTGAGTTACACCATGCCAGCTGTATGGAACAGCATTATCCGCTTGTCATCCAGATATGTAAGATTTCTTTACATTGTGGTTGAACTGGGAAACATCAAAGTGAAATTCGCAGCAACATCCAGGTTTCCAAATGTAATTGGAGCGGTCAACTGCACACACACTGCTATTGCAACAGCGCTGAACAAGTTACATCAACCAGGGTTGAATCCCCAAAAGAATCAGCTGGCATTACATCATCTATAGCAGGAGAGCCTATAAAAATGGCAACTCTGCACAGTCGCAGATGCTTTTTCCAACTAGTGTGGCAAAAGGCAAGCAGCCCTTTTAAATATAGTATACTGAGTCACCTCAAAGAGCAGAGAATCTATCCATTCTGACACTTGGTACTGACTCTACACTATGAAGGCGCCTTCACAGAATGCATTTGCTTATGAAAATAGAAAGCATTTCCACAGAAAGTGTGGCGCACTGTACAAGCATGTAGCTTGCTGTATAGTGTGGCTTGCCTGTACCTGAAGAGTTGTGGTGTGATGAACCTGACCCTGATCCATGTGATCAGCCAAATTGGACAGCATTGTAACTTCATTTGAATGTAATTAGCAGAATGTAAAAACAGGTAATCAATCATATGCAGAATTTTTTTTAACCAATTCGTTTAATTTGTGGTCAGTATCCTTAGTTCATTGGCCACGTCTTTTACAGCATCAACTACTTCATTTTGGGACTCCAGAACAGCGTCCATCAGCACACAGCCACATGGTCATCCATCGGGTTCTGAGGCAGAGGTTTGTGTGCAGCCAGCTACCAAGGATGTGCTGGACAAAGCAGCAACACCATCACCCCCTGGAGTTGTGTTATTGGCATGGGAGCCAGCTTTTTTAATATTGTCTGAAACAGACATTGAGCTGCAACTTGCCTTTTGACGTTGATTTTAGTTTGGGCACTTTGCGACTTTCTGAACTTGAACTTTTCAGTGTCTCTGCCATGCCATATCACTCCATAAATTTACTTTTGTTGCTTATACCACTGCTTAATAAAACAAATAGTATGTTTTTCATGCCTGCATTTCAAATTCACTGGATTTTTTCCCCCCCCCATGTACTTTTGCCATTGTCTTTTAACAAAACCGTGAAAGGAAGAGGTTATTTATATTGATTTGCATATTCAAATATGCAGAATTGTGGGAGGAGTCAGGGTGGGGCTGCACACATGTTAAATTTCGTGATCACTGGAATTTATAAAGGGGAAGTGCGTGGAACTTGGCGCACATAGCTTTATGGATCTGGATTTTTTTTTTTTTTTGTTTGTACGTGTGAATTCTACACATGGTGTTATACATGAGGCCCAAGTAACTTTTCCAAATGCTCTCCCAAACACCCAGCAGCTTTTGTTCCTGTGTGGGCAAAAAAAAAAAAAAAACCCTTCTAAACGGGAAAAAAAGCTTTACAAATTCCCACACAACTCCTTAGCAGCAACTAAAACAAAGTTTATAGGAGCAAAATGTATTTTTTAATTAACTTTCACACCACAGAACACAAAAAAAAGTTCAGCTACTTCTCCTTTGTTTGCGAGGATGAAATCAGCACAACAGTAGGTCACATTGTTGAGCAGATGATTTAGTTTATAGCACAGGGTTTACAGTATGTACCCTCATAGACCCCACCCAAAGTAGGTTGGGAGAAAAAACATCTCACTTGGAGGATTTCTGGAGTGCTCTAGAGGGGTCTTGTCTGGGAGCAGATCATGATTTCAGGAGACAGTAGCTGAAGATTGGGACCTTTGATATATCCTGTTCAACCTACTCACACAATGACTTTCACCAGGATATTCTGATGATTAAAAATAAAACAGTTCACCTCTATGCTTAGTCAAACTTTGGTGTTGCAGTCATTATCAGAAACTGCATCCAAGGGTCTTTTTAGGATAAATCCTGACCAGTTTTTACCTATAGTCTTCTCATGCTGAAGCGCTAGTGTTGGTGTAATGAACTTCAAATCCTGCCATATATTTTTAAGCTGATCAACATGCAGTCTTTGATGGAGTAATTACAGTGTGCTATTCTACCAAATCAGTCAATGTACGTATGCACACATGCATCCATTTTGTTTTGTCAGGCACTAATAAAGAGTAGCATCTCTACAAAATGATGCTTCAAGCGTCACGCCAGAGATGGTACTGGAATATTAAGAGTTGTACTGCACAACTGTAAAAACAATCCGATTCCAACAGTATACCCCTTTGTTCACTTTTACCTTAAATTGGTACCAGTTTTGGAGGATGCCACGTTTGACACTGATGCAGAGGCAGGCTACATTTACAATTTTGTTACTAATTTTACTAAACTTTGTGGCATTTTCAGTACTTCGGGAATTTTCTTCCCGTCTTCCCAAAAATAATAATTTTTATATAATCTGAAACCTGAATCTTCATGAAGTAAATTTTGTCACAAGCTATTCTAACCAAATTTGGTAAATGTTACATACAGTATACTGTAGCTGTACTTAATATGGTCCCAAAATGAACACCTTCCCTGAACATAGTGTGACTTTTCACATGTGCCACGGCAAACAAAAAAACTATTATGGAATCCATCAACTATTAAATATGCAGATAGATACAGAGACAATAATTTATTTGCTCTCGCAGGAAAATGAAGACTTCACAGAAGCTCAAGATAAATACATTATGGAATCTACCATCGTCTCACTATTTTACTTAATTCAGAAGAATTTACAAAACTTGGCTCTCTTTTGAGACATACCTTTTTATGTCCAATGGCAAAAAAGGCAAGAATTTACATACATTTAAAAAAAAGAAAAATGCAAAAAAATTCCAGAGGAACAAATAAAGTCTTATATTGTTTAACATGTTTTAAATGGGATTTCAGATTTTTTGTTGTGTTTCTGTGTAAAGAAATGATGAAATCTGGCACGAAGGTATTGTAAAGAGCAGCGCCATGCATTAGAAAACAGATAATGCTGATAACTACCAGTAAGCATTCATGTCACATCACCTTTGAAGAGGTAAAATATTTCACATTCCTCCCAAGAGGTCTATGTAGACCCACAGCAGAAGACTTAAAAGGATAAAAATCTTTCATTTTGAAGGTGATCAAAAGAAAAGTGTGAAAGATGACAAAATTCCTGAGTGGTCAGTTATTCCACCACATTACTATCCCCATTCTGAACTTTTTGTGGTGCAGGTAGAGAACCCAAACATTATAGTGTACAGCCTAAACAAATTCTGATCTGCTCATATGTGTTTGTGTGAGATTAAAGCCCATCAAAACTCTATATGCGTCAGAAACGCTTCCCGTTAACCATGCTACGGTTAGAACAAAAATGTATTACGTACAGAACAATAAATATGTGCATGGGCAAAGCAGTGAGGCACATTCACAGAAACACAAACAAACAATTGGCTTCCTCTTTAAGAAATGAGGGTGGAGAAGGCCAAGGGAGATGCTTGAATTAAAGAACTCTGACTTACCAATCTGCTACTGGCAGGTGTTGAACATGGTATCCATTAAACTGTCCATGAGTATCTATTACAGACACACAAATCCTGCTTTGGTATGAATGTTGTTGTGCACACTTCACTTAAGACAGCTTAGAATATTTTAGCTAGCCAGAGACTTCATCATAAAATACAAGCCAAACAATGTTAAAAATTTCTTTTGAGATGTGACATGTTGATCAACAGTAAATACACATTTATTCACACAAATTTTAAGATATATCCTAGTATTTATCAAATCAACAGGTTAATTTCCTGGAAAGAAAATAATTACTGAAAATAATCAACAGACATTCTATAAACAGACAGGAATTTTTAGGGGCTTGTATTATTTGTCAAATTCAAAAACAAAGTAGACAATAACACTTTCATACCTTAATGGGACAAATAATTGGTTTATAGTAGGTATGCGCTTCCCCATTCAGCTACTCTTGAACTGAACATTTGCTTCAAACCAAGTGTGAGGATTGTATATTGGTTGGGGACACTCCCTCAAATAAAATTATGTTCAGTCATTATAAAATATGTATCCTATCCCAAACTTTTCTCTAATGCTGAAAAAAAGAAAATTCCATGTTGTGTACACCTCGCCTAGCACCAGACTGCTACATACTGATTGATATAAAAGTAGACTTTGCTTAATTTAACGCGAACAAAAGTATATATACAGTACATGCAATATAGAAAACAACCAGGCCTTCAAACTCTCTTCAGTAAACTTCATGGTTTAACTTATTTAAAATATAAATTCAGTATCAGAGGCTGGGATGCTGCAATAACTATACAACCAGATCAACTTCAGACTCTACAAAATAAATGAAAGAAAACAGATAAATTAAGAAGCAGGAAAAAAATCTACAATTTCTTTTGTTGCATGGCATGTTGCTTTGTTCTTCTAATAAGATGATAATAAAATATAAAACAAGGAAAAATGTACAGTTCAAGTACACAGAACAATCTTTGGTTAAAAAAAAACAGTAAAAAGTGCATACAAACAAAAATAAAACAGGGACACAAAAACGGATCCAGCAGGTACACAAAACAACAAAAATACAATTTTCATCTAATACAAACTGAAAGCAAAGAATTCAGAAATAAATCGACAAAGTGAAAATGTTTATTTTCAAGGAGATGGGGAGTTGGTGGTAATGACATCACACTTTAATGCTTCTGTTTACACCTGAGAAAGAGTTAATTTGTTCTTTTTTTGGCTCTATATGAGCAATCACAATAGGACAAAATTCATAAATTACAACAAAACAACTGAGGCATTTCAAGTGAAAACAGAATTACATTTTTTTAGCAGCTTAGCCCAGCATGGGTCAAGGACTTGTTAAGTAACACAATCATTGTTCACATTTTTACATTTTGTGTGTACATACAGTACAAAAAAAGAAAAAAAAACTAGCACCATTTTCAAAAAACGAGGCCAAACTGGTAAACCATTTGATTAAATTTCAGGATTTTCACAATTTTTTCAGATAAACTTTAACATTGGCTAATATGTAAAATATGCAAAAAATAAATCATTGCTCACTTGTCCACTTGGATTCAGTGACCCAGACTATAAATATTTGTTAAGTGTCCACAAGTAATTTAAGCTTCCTCATTACCAAGAGTTGAATGACTCAGACATGATAACATAAGTCTTTTATTAAAAAAAAAAAAAAAAGTCCCCCTCACTGCAAAGAATACCATGTGCTGCTAGTTTTTGAGACACATTTGGCCTGATCTGCAGGAACACAATGTCGGGTGCTTTACAAAACAGTTTACGAAACAAGTTAAAAACCACAGCACTAAACCAAGAGCTGCTGAACATTCCCTTTCACCCAGCAGTCATCAAAAGGCACTCATATAGTGCCTTAACTTCTGTACAGGACAGAAATTACACTGCCAGGACAGGCAGAAAGCAGACACAGGACTTTGCATACTGACGAGAAGACCACCTTCTAGGTGAACTTGTGTAAAAAGAGAACAAAATTGTCACTGAATGCCTTGGTACAGATACACAGAAATGAAGATGATATTCATGGTCAGGCTGATACACAGGATGCCTCGTAAGATGATCTTTCCTAGTAGACCTTTAGGTTTGAACAGAAAGAGAAATTAAATAAAGACAACACTAATCAAATAATTGCAGTAACAAACATTGTATTACTCACATTTCAAAACATATGGCCCCTCTGAACACAGCACTATGACACATTAAATTTTTGCTACCTATATTCTTACAGATGCTGATTCAGAAAACCACAACTCAGCTCAAACAAATTACCTTGCGTTCACTAAATTTTGAGTAATGTTTTCTTAAAAAAAAAAAAAAAAAAAAGAAAACATTAACTGACAGAGTATAGACTATATATAGTGTGACCAATTTTTGGTTTAAAAACTTTCTTTTAAATCCTATTAGCTTTACTTTTACGGGTTTATTTATCATTAACATACATTACGTAAAAAATATAATAATAATAATATTGAAACAGTTATTGTCATGTTTTATTGTTAGGCTATACAACTTTTTTTATTATACTAATGCCACCATCACACTTCATGTTTTACAGCAATCAGTTGTAACCTTTGTTTACAAAATCTTAGGAAAACCACAGCAATTCACAGTCACACCATTGTTTTCAAAAATGAAATATAACACTGCCTGTGACTCGGTCGAAGTATTCTGCAACTCATTTCAACAAAATCTAATGGTTTTATTCTCTCTCTGCAAGTCACCAGTTGTAGTGGTGAAATCCTGAGAATGCTACGGTTGACAGTCAATGAGTGCATAACCAGAAGTAAAATGCATAAAGTGAAATGACCATAAACGGTGAAGGAAGAAAGCAAGTGTTTAGGACTGTGAAGATGGAGAAAAATGCTCATAACAATTTGGAGACAGCATATGTCTGTTTGTTTGAAAAAAAATGAAAACGAAAACGGGACAAGATTAAGGCTATACTCAACACAGCCAGTAGGGGTTTGTTTAGCCACTAGGCTAAATTTGGAAGTTCATATTGACAAGCTGCTAAAATAAGATAATCTTGTCATGCTTTTGCAATGTAATTGTAATGAAAAGTCTGAGACAGGACGGCACGGTGGCGCAGTGGGTAGCGCCCTGCGTGGAGTTTGCATGTTCTCCCTGTGTCTGCATGGGTTTCCTCCAGATACTCCAGTTTCCTCCCATCGTCCAAAGACATGCAGGTTTGGTGCATTGGGGATTCTGAGTTGTCCAAGTGTGTGCTTGGTGTGTGGGTATGTATGTGTATGGGTGTGTGTGCGTCCTGCGGTGGTCTGGCACCCTGCCCGGGGTTTGTTTCCTGCCTTGCACCCTGTGTTGCCTGGGAATGGCTCCAGCAGACACCCGTGACCCTGTAGTTAGGATATAGCGGGATGGATAATGGAGGGTTGGAAGTCTGAGACACTTGAGCAATCAGTCACCACCTGCAATACCAAGCTATACATTTTGACATCCTCAGAAGCCATACAATTCAACAACTGCCCAGTCATATGCTTTCCAAATAAAAACCATGTCTAGTTCTGTACTGTGAAGCTGGCTTGAGCTCTTTAAAATTTGGCATCAAGTACTGTAACAAGTACTAGAATGTAGGACCATATAACTCCAGTTGCTATATTGATATACAGTAATACCTTCATTTTAGGCTTGCATAATTTTAAAGTAACTGCAATGGTTACTTTGCTCATATCTCAATTTTTTCATAGGCAATTTCTTTGCCCTTCCAATATATTTCTCTCTTTCATGCATTAGTTGTAACTTAAATTTACTGTTTTATCATTCGCAATCTTCTTAACAAGGTGGACCAAGTTAACTATGTACAGTGATTTATTCTTTAATATTTACTCAACAAAGCCAAAACCAATGTCACCAGTTTGGTCTATCATTCGGTTTGCTTGAGAAAAATCCAGGTACTGTATCTAGTACTGATTCCTAATTAATCTGTTAACATTGCTATCATCAATGAATTATGTACTTTAAATGCACTGAGCACGAACTCCACGTTTAAATTTGACAGCAGATATTTGGTAGCACTAGCTTGACTTCAACTAAATTTAGAATGTTTATAAATTATTAGTTACAGGGTTCTTTTGTTAAAATGACCACCCAAAAAAAAAACCACTGTAAAACATGTCTAGGAAATGACACTTGACTAATAAACAGAGTATCTTTGTATGCTACAATATCACCAATGTGTCAGTTTCATTTTTATTACAGTTGGCTTTATCTTGTGGCAGTTCATCATGGAATGCAACCGAACCACACTGAATTAAGGGAGCCTCATTCAAATATTCCTATTTCGCAGTACCCATCATCAAAATTTCAAATCTGTTTCCTAGTTTGTTTTTTTTTTTTCTGCGTACCTTCAACGGTTTTTCCAATTTCACCATGCGGGTCATTTCTCAATGTGCTGTTAACTCTGTGGGCCTTTAAGTTGAATGTTTTGAAATATAATGTCTGTGCAGCTGTTTCATGCCCTCCTGCATTAGGTCTTCAGTTAAATGTTATTCCTCTCCCTGGCTCTGGGTATAGAGGCCAGAATGTAGTAGAAATTCCTTTAGCTTGCCATCTTTCAAATATCTCTTTTCTAAACTTTAACTGTCCAATAACACAGCCCTCAAATACTATGATTGCTTGAGGCTGAATTAACACATTATTCTATGGATCAAAAGTAAGCAGTGAAACCTCTAAAAAAAGAATGCAAAAAAACAACAGAAACCAAGAAAAGACAGGTTTCATTACACTGCCTTTAATATCTGTATTATTTACAAGTGACCGAATGGTGCTCTATAATGTGGATGCACAGGTACATACTGCTAATCCTGTTGAAAACACCACCCAATAAATGTGAAAATCCAAAGCTGTGCCTTCACAGTTGATGAATGTCATTCTAACCAACCCAAATCCTGCAAATGTAAACAAGAGCTGGGGCACCTAGGGAAAGCCTACTACATTTTCTGCTTCAGCTGTAGAAGGCCGACATCTCTGTGGGGGGGTTGTGGTTAACTAAACAATGAAAATGAAGCGTATGGCCAAGTGGTATCTGTAAATAAATGCATTATAAGTGAAAGTGTACACAAGTGTATCCTGTAAAAGACTGAAGTTACACCAAAGGTTGTTTCTGCCACGTACCGACTGCTGCCAGTTAGGCATGGCTCCCTTACGAAACAGAATTAGATAAACAACATACAGCAGTGGTTTCCAGCCCCATGTTAAGGGGACCCCTGTTGGTACAAGGTTTTGCTCTAACCACTCTGCTGATCAGTAAGTCATTTGCCTCTAACTGATCTTGTTGCTTTTTGTTCTCTTATTCATTTGATTGACATTCTGTCACACACATGCGAATGAGAGGCAGTTATTAAAAGGGTTCAAATGATTACAAATACATGCCAGACCAGGGCATGGCAGTGTTCACTAACCCTTTCTCGCTTTCCTCTGCAGACCAACTGAATGAGACCCCGCCTGATGATAAGAACATTATTTATGGTTCTAGTTATTCTGACATCACTTCCGGTTCCAGGCCCTCTGACAACACTTCCTCCAGTTCACCTACTGTATATAACCACCATTTGTATCAGTGTTACTCAGTTCTGTAAAAATGAATGAGTGATTGAGAAACTGGTTGGAATAAATATCTGCATACACAGAAACAATCCAGAACTGGGCTTGGAAACCAGTGGACTAAAGAATAGACTTAATGGATAGACGATCTCCAATTTCACTTCTTAAACACATCCACATGTACACTCACCACAGCACTATCTGCTCCTAAAGTACTGTATTTACGCTTTCCATTAGTTCAGATTAGCCTGGTCAGCTCTGCTTTTTATTCCATAGTGTCTATGCATTTCAACAGTGCTACTAAGCCAAGTCTATAGGGGGATTTACAACTAAACCTAGAAAGAGGCTCACTCTATATGCAATCATTGTACCTCTTTTTCAACAAGTCTGTTCTATAATTAATTATTATACTAATTACATTTCTATAGCACTTTTCTAACCATTTCAAAGTGTTGTACATAGACAACAGGGGTGCCACTTCAAACACCTTCAGTAAGTATTGCATTGAACTGGATTATGAGACAGCAGTCTCTCTCTCTCTCTCTCTCTCAGGATGACGGTTTTACGTCTCATCTGATATTGTATTTTATTACTTCTATATATTTTTTTTGTGCGTGACTCTTTCAGGACATTTTCTTTTATTTAATTTGCAATGTATACAACAAACATCCATGCCATTTTTCAGCAGTACAATTCAAAACCTAAAATATAAAACATCAATTTATTTGTGAACAATCTCATAAGCCATACTGAACTTATTTTTCATAATTTTTTTTTTTCCTAGAACAAAACATGGACCAAGCGAATGTGCATGACAGGCGTAACGCTTTCTTATTGCCTCTTTCTTGAAATAATGTCAACAACTTATACATTCATTTTCCCTAGCAATATCCTTACCTCGCCATTTGCTTCTCTGCATCATACTCAAGCTATGCAAACTCAGGTAGCTGTAGCGTTTTAAACACTTGAACGGCTGGCTATGGTACCGTATTCTTGGCCATCAACACTTGTCATGCTACTCAGTTTGAGTCTGTTGCTATTGGAGCAACACTTTTGAAAGGAGCTGATGAAATGTGGAGAGGTGGAGAATAATTTTGAGCTTTACCATGGCAGTAATAAAGTATAAAAGACATGTTGTAGAGACGCAGTTTTTCATCACCTGCTAAACACTGTTAGTGATGTTAGCCTAAAGTGATGTGGAAATGGTAGGAAGTACACCTTCTAATTTTTATTAATTACTAAAACAAATAATCAACCCATTTTTTATACATTTGCAGCTATCTTTGTTGTCTTATAGACCAGACCTGTTTCCAGGATAAACACAACTAAAGCAGGAAGCCGAGCCTTTAGCTGTGGGCTCCTCAAACTCTTAAACGGTCTATCAATATTAGTGATGACTCTTTTGAATCAACATTTCAATTAAGGCTGAAAACTCAATATTTTAGCATAAGCAACTCTTGTTGGAAAAAATACTGAGAATATGTGGCACTTTCTGAAATGCAAAATGCAACAATAAACACCCCATACTGTTCTACACCTAAAGAGTTGTTTGCAAGAAGAATGAAAAAAAATTGCACCTAAAAAAAAAAATAATTTTTTGCCTTCAAAACCTAAATATTTATTAAGTGCTGTGCAAAGGAACGTCCAATTTACAAAGTGGTAAATTCTTTACTGTCCAAACTTTTTTTGAAATATTTTGTAATTATAAAAATCAATACAAATGTTTATTTTTGAAAAAAATTCATTAGTTGTAAACTTAAATAATGGGCTGTTATATTGTTTTCTGTTTAAAGATTTACTAATCACATCTTTCTATTTTTGCTTGCATTTTCCATACAATCCCAACTTTTTCAAAGTTGAGGTTGTACTATATCACAAGCTAATTCTGTTCAAAATAAAAAAATAAATAAAAATAAAAAATTCTAGACATTCCCATATACTGGTTTAAACCAGTTAAACAAATGAGAAAAAATATTATACTTGGTCATTTATTTATTAAGGAAAATGACTGAATATTACATATTTGTGAGTGGCAAAAGTATATGAACCTTTGCTTTCAGTATCTGGTGTGACCCCCCTTTGCTGCAATAACTGCAGCTACACGCTTCCGGTAACTTTTGATCATTTCTGCACATCGGCTTGGAGGAATTTTAGCCCATTCCTCCGTACAGAACAACTTCAAATCTGGGATGTTGGTGGGTTTCCTCACATTAACTGCTCGCTTCAGGTCCTTCCACAACATTTCATTTGGATTAAGGTCAGGTCTTTGAATGGCCATTCCAAAACATTAACTTTATTCTTCTTTAACCATTCTTTGGTAGAACGACTTGTGTGCTTAGGGTCGTTGTCTTGCTGCATGACCCACCTTCTCTTGAGATTCAATTCATGGATAGATGTCCTGACATTTTCCTTTAGAATTCTCTGATATAATTCAGAATTCATTGTTCCATCAATGAAGGCAAGCCATCCTGGCCCAGATGCAGCAAAACAGGTCCAAACCATGATACTACCACCACCATGTATCACAGATGGTATAAGGTTCTTATGCTGGAATGCAGGGTTTTCCTTTCTCCAAACAGAACGCTTTTCATTTAAACCAAAAAGTTCCATTTTGGTCTCATCCGTTCACAAAACATTCTTCCAATAGCCTTCTGGTTTGTCCGCGTGATCTTTAGCAAACTGCAGACGAGCAGCAATGTTTTTTGTGGAGAGCAGTGGCTTTCTCCTTGCAACCCTGCCATGCATGCCATTGTTGTTCAGTGTTCTCCTGATGGTGGACTCACGAACATGAACATTAGCCAATGTGAGAGAGGCCTTCAGCTGCTTATAAGTTACCCTGGGGTCCTTTGTGACCTCGCCGACTATTACACGCCTTGCTCTTGGAGTGATCTTTGTTGGTCGACCATTCCTAGGGAAGGTAACCATGGTCTTGAATTTCCTCCATTTGTACACAATCTGTCTGACTGTGGATTGGTGGAGTCCAAACTCTTTATAGATGGTTTTGTAACCTTTTCCAGCCTGATGTGCATCAACAACTCTTTTTCTGAGGTCCTCAGAAATCTCCTTTTGTTTGTGCCATGATACATTTCCACAAACATGTGTTGCGAAGAGCAGACTTTGATAGATCACTGTTCTTTAAATAACACAGGGTGCCCACTCATAAATGATTTTCCTCCCATTGATTGAAAACACCGGACTCGAATATCACCTTCAAAACTAACTGCTAATCCTAGAGGTTCACATACTTTCGCCACTCACAAATATGTAATATTTGATCATTTTCCTCAATAAATAAATGACCAAGTATAATATTTTTGTCTCATTTGTTTAACTGGTTTCTCTTTATCTACTTTTAGGACTTGAGTGAAAATCTGATGATGTTTTAGGTCATATTTATGCAGAAATATAGAAAATTCTAAAGGGTTCACAAACTTTCAAGCACAAATGTAAAAGTTGTCCCCCAAATGAATGAAACACAGAAGACAGTAAAAGAAGGGCAAATCAGCTACTTAAATCCAAATTGCTTAGCTTCTCAGTGAGCCACTGTGTGCTCCGATAACACAAAGCCTCTTAACATATTTGTACCATAGTTAGGTATCATGCACTGTGGCTGTCACAACATAAATTAGGCATTCTTTACTGTGGCTAGGTGTTGATGTTTAAAAAAAATGAAGAAAATGTAAGTTAAGTATTTAAAGGTACAACAAGAAGTTGATTGAATAGCAAAATTTAATTGCAAAAGAAAATAAAACAAGGACCCTAAATGAATATGTGCTGACAAATGTATAAAAACAGCAAGTTTGTGTGTAGTTCATCTGTAAGTAAAGTTATTTCATACACTGATATGTATGCACCTAATGCAATATAAGTATGAAATACCAAAATAAAACTACAGCCTCTCTCTTAGATAAAATCTCTCTTCAAAAGCAGTAATAACTGACCTCACACACAAAAATGAAAAAGAAAAAAGCAGCCACTAATCTATTTGAAAAACTAAACTGATAAGCAATACATGTTTTCTTTCAGACAGGTGTAGTATAATCCAAGCAGCACATTTTGGAAAGGTCAAGAGTCGCATACCAATTGGCAATGGCCTGTGACTGGATTATCTCCCGTGTATCTATATCAATAGTGGTTAGCAGAATTAAGAGAAATGTCAAATATTATTCCCACTAGCTAAGGGTCTATATTTTTATACCAATTATTCTCTGAACATGCCACTGTCACTCAAAACCTTCTCAGGAAAATGTGTGGAAAAACAATACACACAAACTCCCAGCCCAATTCAAAATGACCAATTATATAAGGGTTAAAGAATATGACATCTTGAAAATAGTATTTGCTTATTAAGATTTAATTGACTTACTGTGAGCAGGGCCGTGGAGTTGTTAAACAAAACCTTCGACTCCATCTCCTCAATTTATGGTACCACTGACTCTGACTCCTCTATTTGTAATTAGACAGACTACTATATGTAAAATGTTGATTGAAAGCACACTGCATACAAGATGCAAGGCACTTTAGCACTCTAACCAGTTAAATGTTGGGTTTAGAATCTGAAAGCAATGTTGTTATGGTTTACAAACACTGAGTAACATTAATCATAAGAATAATTACAAAATTTTAAATTAAAAAAGGGGCTATATTTTAATCAAAAGTCTAGAATAAAAAATAATTTAATCAATTCAGTTAATGTGAAATTGTAAATATTAACATATATCACAATTTACATTTAGTCAAGTAGTCTGACTCGATATATTTTTACAGACTCCAACTCCAATAACCCAATAATTGCTTCCGACTCCACAGCCCTGCTCATGAACAACAAACATAACTGCTCCTGTATTTTCTGTTATCTACTTTCTGTCTGTGAGGGCCAAACTAAGTCATAGTTTAACACTGGAGTGATGAGGATAAGGCAAAATTCATTTCTAGGTAGGAGGTCAGACCACAGCATGTTATGAATACACAGGGCGACAGTTCAGGGTACAAATACATTTTGTTAAACATGACAGTGGTTAGAATGCTTGCTGTAAAGTGCAAGCGGCTATACACTATGTCACTGTTTCCATAATCGGGATACTAGAAGAAGGCAATCTACACAAGATATAAAAATTAAGCACAAGCAAGCAAGCATTTTAATACAGTATTTTAAATGCACTGACCTTTAAATCCCGCTGAGTGGTCCAGACTGTTTCCCGTTGTTGTGTCAACAAGACAAGTGGAGGAGCGAGATGAACTTCCCTGATTCCTCTTCTCTGGTTCTTCATAAGCACTTCTACTTTCTACAACAGACTTGGCATCTGCCAAAGAATGTAAAAAATGGGCTTCAGTTAACACAGACATAACAGAGAGCCTTCAGTAAAGAGATTCCATCAATGCAGATACTCCTAAAACCATATACATGATGATGCAAAGGCTATTTTTACAAAAGAGGAAATTTGTGGAAATTTTTGGAAAGAAACTGTTGCACTAAAGTCTAAATTTACATAAATAAAACAGTAATACTCTATGTCTAGTTAATTTTTCAGCTTTGTTTGATGTTATTTATCCATTTAACAACACTAAGGACATCATTTCAACCTTCAGATCGCTTCTTGCCTGTTTGCCTGATTGATTGTTTGCCATTCAGATAAAAACAGTCAAACTGATATTCATGAAATTTTGCATGTGACTGACCCAACTTCAAATACACAAAGTAAACTTAAAAGGGGGAATAAGCAACCTAAACTCTGTGTATTATTACAAAATGGCTTAGTAAAGCTAAACCAATTTCAACAACATTACATTTCAAAAGCGTTGTGGCAATGGTTGGGGGTGGGGGAGGCTCAAAATGCATCACTCAAGAACAGTTGAAATTTTGTATTCATATTACCATTAAGTATAACTTACAATCCAGACTGTAAGGCCTTCTAAAATTTTGAGAAACAGGGTTGTGTGATATGCACAAAAACAAAATTGCATTATCATGCCTAAATGGTTCAGCCAATGGTAATGAGAAATTTGACATGAAGCAGTTTCTCACATGGGTAACTGTGTCTGGCATGCTGTCGGGTCAGCAGCAATAAAAATCTGTTTAATTGGACACCAAATAAAAAAACAATCCAATAATATGTTTAAGGAAGCCTCAGTATGATTCTAAATATCCCATTATTAGGAAGACAATAATCTCCATACCACCATAACTGCTCTACAAGAGCCTTGTAATGAGGAAGCATGATTACAGGGATATAAGAATAGGTAGAAGCTATATCAGAACAAAAACATATAATGATGACTGTGATGAAAATTAGTATGCTAAGACTGGTTACAAGAACAATTAAATGAGAATAGAAAAACTGATATTTCATTAGTGAGGTACTGTAGATCAGGCATGTCAAACAAGCGGCCTGCAGCCTGTATGACTGATCCTAGTTAGCACTCAACTTGTACAAAATCATTACTATCATTTGTGATTGAATCATTCTGCAACTTCGGCGTTACTTATCGACTTTTCTTACTTCCGCCTTCTAACAAAAGCGCGTTTTCCCATGGCATTACAGTACCAGAAACGTCATCTGCTAGTAATAGCTTGCATATTTTCATGTTATGGAGCAGGAGATCGACAGGTGGATCGGTGCGGTGTCTGCAGTGATGTGGGCTCTGCATCGGTCTGTCATGGTGAAACAGGAGCTGAGCCGTAAGGCAAAGCTCTCAATATACCAGTCGATCTATGTTCCTACCCTCACCTATGGTCATGAGCTGTGGGTAGTGGCGAGAGGAGTCAGATGAGGTGGCTCGGGCATCTGATGAGGATGCCTCCTGAACGCCTCCCTGGTGAGGTGTTCCGGGCATGTCCAACCAGGAGGAGGCCCCGGGCGAGACCCAGGACACGCTGGAGGGACTACGTCTCCCAGCTGGCCTGGGAACACCTCGGGATTCCCCTGGAAGAGCTAGAAGAAGTGGCCGGGGAGAGGGAAGTCTGGGCATCTCTGCTCAAGCTGCTGCCCCCGCGACCCAATCTTGGATAAGCGGAAGAGGATGGATATTTTTTTTTTTTGCTTTAGTTTTATGTAATTTTGTGCTAGTATTGTAACGAACAGTTAGTGCAGACTACAGCTGAAGAACTGAAGTGGACGCGAGAAGTTGGTGAGTTGTTTATTAACAAATTTTTGCGATTTTCAGTTTGTAAAATTAGTGTAGGTCAGGGGGCTTTTTGCATATCGGCTTATTTTACAATATAAACTTTGAAGTAAACTTAGTAAAGTAAAATTTGGTTTTTGGAGGATTTGTTTGCCAACTTGAATTACTGAGCAATGAATTCAGTGAGCGTTTTCATGATTTCAGTTCACACGAACAGTACTTTGCCCTGTTTACATCACCATACTCTTACAATGCTGAGAATGCACCTGAGAGTATCCAAATGGAATTGACTGAACTGCAGTCAGATTCTATTCTGAAGGCAAAATACAATGAAGTTGGTGTGCCAAGCTTGTATGCTTACCTGCCACCCTTGTATTTACAGATCCGTAAGTTGGCATCGAGAGTACTGTCTATGTTCGGAAGCACTTACCTTTGTGAGCAATTGTTTTCGTTAATGCAAGCTACCAAAACCCCACATCGCTCAAGACTTACTGTCGAGCACCTTTCATCCCTCATAAAAGTTGCAGCTGCACAAAATTTCATGCCTGATATTGACGTTACTAACAAGAGATGCCAAGTGTCGGGACAAAAGAAATAGATCTCTGACTGTAAGACTCCTATATATAAGGACCTAGCTAAGAGGCTAAGACTCTAATTGTATGCTGTTGTACAGAGATTATATGGAAATAAATTGCTTTTCTTTAAACTTTAAGTGTTACATTTTTTAAAGTTTTCAGTATTGGAAAGAAAGCTACAGTAACTTTGAATAATAGTATGATAGTATTTGTTACAGTGCAGCCCACTGATGCACGTATGGCAGTCGAAGTGGCCCACCAATGGTAGCGAGTTTGACATGCCTGCTGTAGATGATAGATGGGACATTTGCAGTTCAGACAGCAATAACAAAAGGATCAACATTAAAAAAAAAAAAAAAAAAAGTACAAATATTTACTTTCTTCCCATAAACCATTGTATAAAAATAAAAATGCCCAATCATTGCCAGGATCTTCGGCTAGTCTGAATTAAATCAGTCTTGACAGCAAAACGGTTAATAATTTTCTCATAAATAAAATATAGGTTGTGTGCCATATACAAAACAATCTCTGCTGTAACAAACTCAACCCTCTTATTCTATTGTCTGCACTACCCAAGATTACAACTCAGCAGAATGGAATTAAAAGGAAGATGCATTCATTTGTATGAACAGTGCAGAAGTACAGAAGATTAAGATTACAGGCTGCTGTCTGTATTCTGTTTTCCATGCTACCAAAAGCCCTCTACTGGCCCCACTCCCATCCTGGTAAAGATAGCAGCTTTTATCAGACAGGCACCTCTTGCAATATTCACACTTTCATATGCAACTCAAACAATAAAATAAAACTCTCAGTAAAATGAAATAATTAAGTGTTTAAAAACAGCCACAGACTCAAGAATGCATATAACTAATATAAGCTTTGAAGCACAATTAAACAAACTTAAACATCATTCTGCATAATTAAGTGAAATTAAAAAACATTCCTATGGATTTAATAGGTAGTTAGGGGGAAACAAAACAATATAAAACATGAGTGGAAAAGACAAAGCTGCTGTACTAAAGTTAGACTGTACTGACCATCAACACTTAAATCTTCCAGGATGATTATATACATTTCTCAAGATACTGTTACTGTTGACGTTTAAAACAGAGAAAGCTGTACTCTGCTGCAAGAGGGGAACAAAATGCCTGTAAGAAAGCAGCAAATCAGAGGAGAACAAAATTGTAAGCCAACTCAGTCGTTGTTTATACAAGTATGAAAGGTTTTCAAAAAAAAAAAAAAAAAAAGCCGGAAAAAAATCGTGGGCACCCCAGACGCGACCACAATTAAACAAAAAATGTTTAGGAGGTCCACGTGCAAGATATTATATATATATATATATATATATATATATATATATATATATATATATATATATAAAAAATATTCTAGATGTTTTTTAAATTTTT
Source organism: Polypterus bichir lapradei (assembly GCA_026402145.1). NCBI lineage: Eukaryota > Metazoa > Chordata > Cladistia > Polypteriformes > Polypteridae > Polypterus > Polypterus bichir. The sequence goes on along the minus strand of JANRMT010062816.1, from coordinate 3,609,618 downwards.
ATTTTGTCAGTTTCTGTAAAGAGGATGCAAATTCCCAACACAGCTGCACAAAGGGAGGGTATTCCAAGACTTTAAATCTACATTAAAACACTGCAAAATTAATGCACTGATTTTTCTAATCCACAAAAAAGAAAAATGCCTAATAAAAATGTTAAAAAAAAGAAAAAAAGCTTATTCAAGTCACATGTAAAACTCAATAAAACAACAAAAGAAAATAATTTTTTCCAAAATCAGATGTTTAAGGTTTTAGTCAACAGGTCAGGTTCACTGTAGCACACTTATTTAATGATTCTCAAACAAGCTATATGCATGTTACTATAAGATGGGGAAATAAAAATGTGCATACAAGAAAAGCTAAAAGGAGGACAAATTATTAAGGCATAACTCAAATACAAATCCAATAGTAATCTTTCCCTTCAAACAACTCAATTATTCAAAAATTACAGAAATGTTCAGAAGAGCAGTGCTTCCTTAAAGTCACAAATTGAACTGATAACAGAAAAAGAAAAATGTTATCGATTCCTCTTAAGTATAATATTTCTTTTAACAAAACCTAAAAAGTTCAGCAGAAAATTGCTTAAATCAAAGAAAGGAAAACAATACTCTGATCACACATCTTTAATTATACCTTTCTCCAAAATGTGTACTTAATGAGATAAACTTTATAAAAGAGTTTTACTGAAGACTTTTCTTAGAACAGAAACCTCATTATGTGCCACACACACCAGCCTGTTTAAGCAATTAAAATGATACTTGTTGAAATATAAGCATAGCTGTGCTTCTCAATCAAGAGAGAACTGGCCTTAAGATCAAGGGAAGCAATATCAAGGGTTAAATGATACAATCATTTCTGTCAAATTTTGAGTCTGAATTAGGAAAGTGAAACAACAGGGTGAGTTGGAAGTACTGATCTGGGCTTAGGTTAAGCCAGTTGGCACTTACACCACTTCCAGAAATTACAAGAAAATGATATATCTGGCGACCCTAGGACAATATTTCAGCATAGGTTCACATTTCTAAAGGACTACTGCCATTCACTAAACTATGCTGTTAAAATTATGTAAACAAAGTTTGCAAGTGACTTTTTTTATGCTGCAATTGTTGTACTGTTCAGCTATCAATATTTTCAATGTACTTTATGGGAGATAAATTAACTCCCAGGAAAAGTTTTACAGTATAAAACCTTTTGTTAAAATATCTTCCTTGCAAATAGCGTGAAAGAAGCCTCACAGTTGGTGTTTAGGAATGGCAGGCAGTCAAAGTAGAACTGATTTGATTAAATGCCAAAAGTCCTTACATTTCTCTGTTTGACAAAGCACTTCTAAATATGTTGGAACATGGAAAACAAAATATTTCCAAAGTTAAAGCGAGGAGAAAACTAAATCACCTCTCAGACTCCCCTCTCCGATCAAATACAAAGTTTATTTAAAAATGAAAGTCTACCCTTGCAAAAAGGTTATTGATGATATATCTTTATCAACATACCACAAGGACAAGCCATGAAGTCTGATGAGGACACATGGCCGACAGCAGCAGCAGTTGACTTGTGTGAGGGTGAAACAGCTAAAGATGGATGCACATCTCCAGGTGTTGTGAACAGCTGTAACCTCTGTCCCTTTAAATTGAAACGGGCTGGACTGATGAGGGGCCGACGATAGATAGCCGAGCTGCTTGTTGAAGTAATTGATCCAGCAACAGAAGGTGCAGGTGAGGGACCAGGAGAAGATGGACGGCTTCCAGCATTTAAGGAGAAATAATCTGTTTTGATAAGATAATAAAAAGAGTATCAGAAAGAAATCCCACGAGTTAAGATATTTTTTCAAAGTAATCTCTTCCTAAGAGTTTTTAAGATCAGAAAATCAACAAATTGTTCTATTTAACAATATACAGTAGATATTAATATCCTAAAATAATAAATCATACTTTATTTTTCTCTTTCTTCCCCCGAGCGTGTACTCCAGTCTAAGGACCTCATATAATCACAGCTTTAGACATTGGCATCTTCTGTATTAAAACAATATTTTTAAAGAGATTTTATCACTACACTAAATCCAAAACTGTGCCATTCTCAACAAATATACTATATACATAACTGCTATTTCTGGAGACTCCTTCAGTACACTTGAAATGTGTGAAACTTTGGAACAATGTAGAAATTAAATAATGCACCAAAAGCAAGAGATCTGCAAGTGGAAGATATCAAAATATTAGGCAGAGTGTCCACATGAAATAGTGAGGCACAGTGAACCTGTGAAGTGGATGCTGATGGGTCCAACTGGATAAAAATTTGTATTAGAAGTATTTTATGTTAGTGTTATAGAACAAATTTGTCAAATTAATTGCTGAAAGACAGCAATTGTTTGCTTCCTCTTAAAGAAAAAAAACTGAAAACAAAATGTAAAACTAGTAGACTGAGCATGCAGGAACCTGGAACATAAAAAAAAAAAAAACACACACCTTCTATATTTCATAATATGTTCAATATGTTTCTGTCATTTGTTCTCAAATGGGTGTCAGGTTATTCAACTTTGGTCATGTGTGAACATGCAAATATTGAACATTTACAATGCATTTAACATTTTTCCTTTCAAGGACAAAAATGGCAAATCAATACTATTTCCGATATCTAAATTTTAAACTATTCACAAAAGATAAAGAAGATAAGTCTTAACTAGTAAACAAATCTTTTAAACTCTTCTTTCAAGGTAACATTTAAAGAAACAAGAAACAAAAATAAAAGGTTTGCATTTTGAAGATTGAGGATTTTTTGGGAGTTTGCATTAGTGCCTCATGCACAACACCAAATGAGGAAATAAAAATATCCAAAAACACAACATTATGCAAAGACAAAACAGATTTCTAAAATGTATTTTACTAGCAAACCAAACAACTGCTTATATATGATCCATAATAAAGAAGCAATATTCATACAGGTTCATTTTGACAGATTTATTATATGGAGAGTCCCTTTTACAATACAGAAAGCAAAACATGAAGACAACCATCTATAAATATTAAAGATTATAGAACTCTAAGTTAAGGTTATATCAAAATTTGTTGGCCGTGGTTAAATTAAAATAGAAGTGATAAGAGAGCCTGACCGTTGATATAGCTAGAAGAGAGAGGCATATGGAGACAAAGGAAAACGAGCCTTCATAAACTGGACGGCCTCTAATTACTGCGCAACTTTACAGAAAACCAAAATTTCCAGTAAGACAAAAGGAAGACATGTTGTAGAAATTTATATATATAGGTAGGCAAACAAATCATAGCAAATAAATGAACAGAAGCCTCTCACCTGATGCAGTGTCTTTGTAGGGAGAAATGTGTGAGGGTGGCCGACTTCCACTGAACAAATAACCAGAATCTGCCAAAAAAAGAAAAAAAGAAAAAAAAAAATCATAGCTAAGATAAGTCAAATACTATTTCTCATGCACTATGCGGCCACTTTTGAAGATCCACTTCTTTATTTCTTTAAAAATTTGGCATTTAAATTTTTAATATGTTTCAATCAATTTTATTTTTTTGCATTCTACACTGATCGATGTATCTTTTTCCCAGTATGACAATCCTTAAAATTACACAATGTATGACTCAATTTAAACTGATGAAATTATTTTCTTCTTCAGAAAAGCAATGAAGCAATCACTACAATTGAACTACACCAGCATTCATTAAACTTTAGAAAAAATACTTAAATGTCAATAATTGTCCTCCAATGTAGACTGAAGTTCATTATTCATTTTTAAAGAGTTATATTTGTTAAAAGTTAGCTCAGTAAACTAAATATGTTAAAATGTTCTCAAATTGTTGGGGTATTTTTTTTTTTTTTTTTTTGAAAAGCAGTCCTTTAGATCATTTAAAAACTCTATAGCAACAAACCTGTTCAGTGGGTGAAAGGTTATCAGCAACTGACACAATGCACTGTTTTCAGCACTATCACATGGATGAAGGACTATAGCTTTGACTCAACTTGCTATCTTAATTTTGGCACAAGCAAAAGTTTTAGCTTAGACTCTATAACAGTGTTTTACTCAGGCCTTGATAACTGATTGTTAATTAATTTAGATTTAGTCAAGACTCACTACACAGAGTTAGGAAAGCAGTTTATTACAACTACAGCTTCTTGAAAGAATGAGGTCTATACCTGTTTTAATAAAACCTGTTGGGCACTTTAAAGAAAAAAAAAAAAAAAAACATGTGTGGAAAAAATAAAAATGAAAATTTGATCTAATTAAGAACACACTTGAAAATTCAAAGAAAGAAAAAGAATGAGAAATGATTACTCCAAATTAATGAAGGAAAACTAGTAGCAGTACAACATGACAAAAAAGACAGTATCAGGCTCAGCACATTAGGACATGGAAATCTCATGCTAGGTGCATACAGCACCCTCCAAAATATCTGGGACAGAGACACATTTCTCCTCAATTTACCCCTTTGCATCAAACTCTAAAATTACAAATCAAACAATTCAGATTTGATTAAAGTGCACATTGCAGACTTTAACTTAAGGGTATTTGCATACATTTCGGTCAAAGCATGTAGAAATGACAACACTTTTTATACAAAAGTACCCTTCCATTTGAGGGCACCCTAGTGTTTGGGACAATCGGCAACCCGTGTTTGATTATTCATGTGTGTTTCATTGCTTCATTAGTGCAGGCATAAGATACATAGGCTTGCTTCTTCCTTTAGACAACCTGATGACAGGAACTGTGCCAATGAATGTCAAAGAAGCCATGATGAGGCTGATAAACATGAATAAATCATTAGAGACATCAGTATAACCTTAGGATTACCTAAATCAACTGTGTTCAATATCATTAAAAAAATTGCAAAGAGACTGGTAGGCCAAAGAAGACCTTCACTGCTGATGACAGGAGAATACTCACTATGGCAAAGAAAAAGCCCCAAACTAGTGTCCAACAAATCAGATGTGTAGGTGTCAGAGACTAATAGTCACTGGAGACTTCAGGGCCTGGAATACAGAGGCCACACTGCAACATGCAAACCACTAGTTATCCACAAAAACAAGATGGCCAGATTACAGTGTGCACAAAAGTACTTATAGCCTGTAGAGTTCTGGGAACAGGTCTTGTGGACAGATGAGACAAAGATTAATCTGTATCAGAGCGATAGCAAAAACAAAATGTGGAGGTGTAAAGGAGCTGCCTCAACATCCAAAGTGTACCATCTCCTCTGTTAAACATTGTGCTTGGGGGGTGTTATGACTTGGGCACATACTAAATAAGACTGCCTTAGTATACCTACTGTTGCTCTGTCCCAAATATTATGGCACCCAGAAATGTGCGGACCATGTATAAAAAGTGCTGTCATTTCTACATGATGTGACCAAAATGTATGCAAGTACTCTTAAATAAAAGTCTGTAATGTGCACTTTAACACGAAGTTACGAATCATATTATGATTTTGCAAAGCTGAACACTCACAACAAAATGCATTCTACAAAGAGTACAAAAAACCTAAATGGTAATTCCTATAATATTCTTCATGCAATTAAGAACTGAAGTCCATGTAAATAATTTTTCATTCAACTTCAAAGACACATTTAACTTTATTAAATATAAAGAATATTCATCAAGAGTTTGAATATTTGACATCTACAAATGATAAAGGGAGGAAATGAAAACTTGTAATTAAAAGGTCCTGAGCCAAAAATTTAGAGTAAAATGAATGTGACAGGTGTGCAAGCTCAATGATCTGAACTAGATATTACCATTAAATAGCTGAAGGCAACTGTGATGTACAAAAATGTCAATGGTTCAAAAACCAATGTAAAGCTCTGTGGCATAAATTAACAAAGAGTAGTTTTTGACATCCAGAGGGGTGGAGGCCAGAGATCCTACAAAATTCATGGCAGAGCACTTCACTAAAGTTTTAAAAGACTCCACTTAGGAAAACCTAGATTTTGAAGGAGTGCATTGTCTGCCTGGTACATGTTCTCCAAGGGCCCTCATTGTTAGACAAGCTACAGAAAAAAAAGAAAATGTGTTGGCTGTGACAGAAAACAAACAAATTATCTTAGAGATTTGCATTTTGTGTTTAGACTGACATTTAATGAAATTAAGCAGTGATTGTATGCTGCAGTCAGCTGTTTAGGATAAATTAATTCAGCAAAACTGAAGGATGTGGTTGGATGCTACACTTGTGTGTAGTTCACCTGTGGACACTGAGAAGAACTTTAACACACTCTAAATTTTTTCATACCTGAATATGGTCCAATTAAGCATACAAGCCCAAATTCAACTGTCCACTTTTATGTTGTTAACCATACTAGATGTCAGTGAAAGTTTATGATAACTGGTAACTAGTAATTCTGAACAGTTAACATATCTTACTATTTTGCTATATTCCAACTCCTCACTTGGTTGGAAAAATACCTATATTATTGATATCACAGCTAGCTAATATTCCCTATTCTGGAGGGAAAAACATATGTCAGAGGATGAGGAATTGCACCGGTTTCATTTTTTAATATTATAAACCTTTAAACATACTTAAGACCTAGATTGTTTTTCTACCTAGGTAAATGAACTCAAAAACTTGTTATATACAGCTCATTTTTACCAGTTCATTTGTTTTTAGAATGTCCTATACTCTGATCATATTAGGGCGCAAAAAAAAATAAATAAATAAATAAATAACTGTACTTTTGTCAGTTACCCCAAATCCTCTAATTGCATTATCGAATGTAACATGTGATAGAACAAATTCCTGTCATAAAATGTATTGCAATATTTTACACATTGTTTACTGTCTTATCTTGATCATTTGGGTGATTCTTTACCCACTTTAACAACTTAGTAGGAAATAGATGTCTCATTTTACTTAACTGGGTGGAAGGAAATCACACTCTCTCTATGAGGAATGGTTCAAAGCTGTTTTATAAATAAAGAATCTAGAACACTATATACTGTACCTATTCAGTAATTTCACTATATAACACTGGGCATATGTAAACTTGCTCAGTGTTTCACTATATATGAGGGACTACTTTATAACTGGTTTGGAACTGTGTGTAAAATTAATATAAAATACAAATGTGTGGGATTTAGAACTAATTGCACCTTTGATTGATTTGTGTTCCGTTCATTATAAATTTATTAAAAAAAGAAAGACAAAAACAAAATTAGAATGAGAAAACAATTAATATTTATAACTTTCACGGATGTTAATAAATCTGACCACGCCTGATTATTTTTGCTTACATAGCTCTCAGTGATCAATTACAAAGATCCACTACAGTAAAATGTCTGTAAAATAAGGTTTTATATAAGGTTTATATGTTAACTACAGTGCTAAATTACAACATTTTCATAAACACAACAGATAAGCAACAGGCTCTAAACTATCTGCTTCTGACAGAGAATGTGTTACTGTTCTCTAAATCTGAAGCCTTGCAAACCTCCTGTACGTCAAGGAAAAAGAAAAACTTGCTCAAAATTTTCTACCTTCATACAATACAAGGAGACAATGTTATGATGAAAATTATGAATCTTAGTGGCAAGGTATTCCTCTCTGCGAAAATGCTGAAACATCTCCAAATGAGTAATTTTAACAAAATAAAAAGATAAACCTTTTACAGTACTGGATTTTGTATAAAGAAAAAGGAAGTTTCACTCAGGTCAACAGTGTGGGACATGCCAACAATGAGACTGAAACATCTGCAAGTCAGAGGTCAGAAATTGCATGCATTTGGAACCAATGAGAAATATCGATTTTATTTGGCAATGTGGAAGTGGAGCACTGAACTCTTCTAGTAAAACTGGCTCTCTTTCCCCCAACAACTTCTAAAAAGGCAACTTTCTGCCAACCTAAGCAAAAAGGGCCTCAAGGCACAATACTCACAACACTTTGGGGGGGAGGGGGTAACGGTCTGTGAAGGATTTCTTAAAAAAAATAAAACAAAAAAAAATAAAAAATAAAAAATAAAAATAAAAAAAAAACCAGAGCATTACCGGAAAAGTGATAATATCTTTGCTGGGAAAAACAAGGAAAAGCAGCTTGCTTTATTCTTCAGAGCTTTAATGGAGACAGAGTTTAGAAACCAGTAGGTCACAACAGCCCATAGGCCACTGGAACTATAAGTAAGAACATAGTTATACTCAAATTTGTAACCTACTCTGTAACTTGATTTTTCAGGCAGAATGTTCACCATTATAACATAGTGCAGTACAGGCTCATCTTTTAACAGGACAGTTTAGCCTGTGTGAACTCTCTAGTGTTTAAGTCAAATACAGCAAATGATTTTGTGCTTTTAGTCATTGTGCTCCGAAAACCTCAACTATAGGTAACTGAGTGTAGCATAGTATGATAGCCAGATAGCCTGTAATCCTTAAAACAAATGAGAGATTAGGAGATATCTTAAAATATTATTTAACTAACCAAAAGAGCCAGATCCACTATATAGTGTTCTCTTACTTACAAAAATTTGTTCTTATATGCAAAATAAACTATAAGCACTATTCAAAATGGATACAACCAGTCACACTCAAGTAAGCTGTAACTAATGTATGTTGTAACCTCAACACCAGTTCAATATTCCCAATTGTCAAATGATATAGTCAGCATGGCTAAATTACCAAAACGATTCTTGTCTGTCCCTACAGTAACAAGATCTAAATGGAAGTGAACAGACAGAATTTGATGCAGTTACTATATTCCCACACTAAAATGCATAATAGAGGTAACATACAAATCACAAAACACTGGGATATAACAGAAAAGGTTTCAAATGCAATGAAGTGTTTGAAGGCTGAGTTGTGTGACTCAAAGATTTCATACCTCAGTGACATATTGTGATAACATTTTTGCTTCACTGCTTTAAATTAGGCCAAAATAACACAGCTCTTGTGGCTTTTTCGCGTCTAGATAAAGTTTACTCAACCTACAAACAGACACACTCGTGGTACATGGAGTCCTTATCAATGCAGTATAAAATTATATTGTCAATACATTATTGTAAGATAGATGTGTGTTTCAAATCACTTTAAAACAAGCAGCAGCTGAAAAACCATGAAAACAACAGAACATAAAGCTCCATCAACACAGTAAAGGGAAATGCTGCAAACCTTTTTCAAGGCCGACTGACAACCTAAAAGAAAGGGCACAAGAAAGGATACCCAAAGCAATAGCAAGCTGCTTCACTTGAGCTGTCTGGAGTCAAATACCTCACATTCTTCCCTAACGCACACACACACACAGCTGCATGATCAGCTTAAACTACTACAGCCAAAATACTAAAGCTCCCTCCCTTTCTCACCTATTTCATGTGGGTGCTCTTTTTACTGATGATATGGGTGCTTGTTTAGCTGCTGGGGGCATACAAAAGAGTATCTTGCTGACGTGGCAGTATAGTGACCCTAGAACAGGCCTAGACAAGATAGTGCACTCACCAGTTATTGTAAGTAGCCTATTATGGGCAAAATTATGTCCTCTGACATTTTGTTAATTTATCATTGCTTTTTGTATAACCAATAAGGGCAGTTGCTACAGTAAAGCTTCCTGTTTGATTCAGGTGTCGCATGTTAAAACAGGGTTTATTCTCTCCAACAGCCCATATATCTTCATGAATGGAGGTGGCTGCCTTTCGGCAAAATCCCACATACACGTAAGGCGTTGAAACCTCAGCCACTGGCCCACCTGATTGTGTTTCAACATACACTCCCAACACAAAAAGTGTCAGGCTCCAAAATTCTGTTTGCATAATTTAAAACCACCTTTGCTTTGATATATTGTGTGCATTTTAGAGGAAAACTGAAAAATGAGAAAGAATCACAAGTGCTGATAATGTCACAGATGGCTGAATCATCTGGGTTTCGGGCATGTACTTTAATATCAATAATGAACACTGGAATTCTTCACTGTGGCTTTGTTTCCCCATACAGCTGCTACAAGAAATTTGATTCAATTCAAAAATACTAAAGCAAAGCCCTATGCAGCTTTTTGTGACCGATTCTAAACCAGTAATTGAAAAATGTCACAAAAAAAAAATCTAAAGACATTCTTGTCACCTTAATGATGTATACTATTAACTCTGTATCCAAAAAAAAAAAAATGGGGAGATAAAAGCTGAAAGGCATGTTTACTGAAACACCTACTGGGCCAAGCCTTTAAAGAATAAAACAAAAGCACACACAACTGCTAGATTTAAAAAGAAAATCATTCCAGAATTCAGTGCTGTTGCATGTTGGAGAAGAGAAAAAAAAAAAAGTGCAGGCTTTGGTGTGCATGGCTAGTGAAATATGCATCTTTTGGCTATATTGCATATGTATACATATTCTACACTGTTACATTATGTCTAGATCTTACATTGACATATGCCCCTTAATAAACTTGGTATCTTACAGTTATTTGACATTATACAGCTGGACTAGTTAATTACAGAAGGCTTGTCAATAGCAATTGTATTTTTTCTTTGTAATATAGAGATAAAAATCAGCCACAGAAATTCTAAGCAATAGTTAAGAATTTATTATTTAGTTTATTTCTGTGCCATTACCTTTTAACTTTAATGTTAAAAATGTTCAATTATTTTTGGGGGCACACTTTCTGGCCATTCGTCTTCATCAGAATTAAAAAGCCTAGTGAGAATAGTGAGAAGAGACAACCAGCAAGGTATTTTCAAAAGAATGCTTACAGTTTAGAACATTTTGAAATATATTTTGAAAAGCCAAAAAAATAAAATAAAATCAAGAATTATTTATACTTACTGTAAAGAGGAGTTCACTTATCACTGAAAAGCATTGTCTTTAATATGATCCCAAGGAAGTCTGACACACACAACACTTGGGAGGTAAAAGACCTGGAGGACTTCTATTTAGAGAAAAGACGCCTTGTAAGAGAATAGGACTAATTGAAATATATTGTAACATGACCTACTGCTGTTAATATGTAGGTGATAAATTGATTTTCATTTGTTTGTTGATTCAGGATAGAACTATAATTATAATCCAAAATAACCACTTCTTAGTTCTGCTTTAAAAACAAAAAAGCGCTCCAATAAACGTAGATATATTGGTCAATTTGATTTAAACCTGTAAAATACTTAAAGTTTCAAAACCTCCAGTTGCATAAACTGCACAAAACCCAGGGATCTTAAGCTGGGTTCCTGAAGGGCCATAACTTTGTGTGTGAAAGATTATGTTGAAAACAAGTCTTAATGTTGAAAGAATGTTTCTCCTACTAATCTGTAACACTGGACATTTTTTAATTGCTTTTTGTATTTTTAATTTTCACAGAAAAAGCAATGGAGCAGTTTGTGAACTCTAGTGCTAAAACTTTTAAATACAACACTTAAAAGGGAGACAAAATAGCTGCCTAAGTAAGAGCACACACAAGTGTTAAATGCTAAAATGTTAGCAGATGCAAAGTTCTTTTATTTTTACTTAATTCTTAACTGTTTAACCAGGTGACTAAGATCCAGAATCCTAAACAAATAAAACGGACTGAGTAAGTAGACTACTTAAACACCAGAATCCGTAACTAATAAATACCAATGCATTAAATCACAGGAATCCCTATGATAAACAAACTGAAGTTAGTAATTAAATAATATAAGGTACTGTAGGTACTGTCACACATTTGCGCCTGGGGACTACCCTCCAGACTCTGGCTAGGTAAGCAGTTCCACGCCGTGATGAGAGTGGGCACTGTAACCAACAGTATTCTCTCTTTTGCCAGTAGCATCGAAGGACCACTGAAAGACAGCACCTACCTCCACGCACATGCAAGAACACGCCACCCCTTCCACCAGATGTTGACCAACGAGGGAGGAGGATACGGAATCAGAATCCCAAGCTACAAAACAATACTCTGCAAAGCAAGGCTAATCAGAGGCATTTCTTTTTTCTTGCTTGCCTATGAGTCTGTTCCTGGCCACTTTGGAGTATAATTCATACTGTAAATACAGTATATTAAAATACATACACATACAATATATACAGGCTCACTAATAAAAAGGCATACATTACTTAACACAGCCAAGCATACTCAAAAATATAATGCAAGTATGCATACAAATTTCAATTATTTTTCTTTACTAATCGATCATAGCATACTTTGGAACATCTTGCGCATTAAATGCCCCAAACAAAATTCTGTAAATCAATACAGCATTGGAAAGTTTTGGAAACCTACCTTAACATTAAATAACAAAACAAAAAAAAAGTTATTTAAACATTCATAGCCATGTAAATGTTTACAATGACTTTAGAAAAATACAAATATACATACAGTAACATTCAGTTGTGAAAATTAGAACCACCTGTGATCTCACCTCCCACTCTGAACCACCCAGCATTCCACTTTCAGCTACATACCAAATGATGACAGACCCTACTAAAAAGCTTTCTCTTTAAAAAAAAAAAAAAAAAAAAAAGTGAGGCTTAAAGTAAAAAGACATGTACAAAGACATAGCAGGAAAAGCTGAAAAAGACATACATCCCACAGTTTGTTTGGTAAATTCTCATGATAAACAATCTCCTATAAAAGCAAGCAGGTCAGTGAAAGTATGCAATCTGTTAGTCATTTATATTTTAAATTTATTAATTTGATGAACCTGCTAACCCCAAAAAATGCTGGTTTTGGGCCATACCAGTAGCTTCGGCAATGGAAAGGAATGCCAAATACAAACACAGACCTTGAATAAAATTCCAATTATCTGATCAACATAATTTACATGTATTTATTCTATAAAAGGTAGCACAGTATTTTAAAAAAAAAAAAAAAAAAAAAAAAAAAAAAAAGGACAGCAGGTCAAATAATTATGGCATTTTATATGTTTGTTACAAATCACTGCTTTAATGTCAGAAAACTTTAAATCACTGCATGTAAATCAAACTGCAGTAATACCTTGATTTTTTTTTGACAATTTCCCAACTTAAAAGAACAGACATGAATACTGGCACTTCGCATTTCCAAGCTTCATGATAACTGTTGTGACATAATCAAGGGGACAACTATACTGTAAATTCACAAATACAAGAATGGTATTAATATTTCAAAAGCAGTAAAATGCTGATCATGTGAATTATCAGTATGAACTTATATTTTGATTTCTTGTGTTCTACGTTACTATAATATGAGTACCTTTAATCATATTACAAATATTCTACATTTGATTAGACATCCATATTTTTTGTTTTTCTTAGCAAATTCCACTGCACATTTTTCAAACCCTCAACAACTTAATTTATTAGTAGTGTCTGCCTGGAAAAGCTAGATAAATGTACCTTAACCTATATTTCCTGTGTGGTTAGGATTTTTTTCAGCATAACCCTCAGTAGAAAAAATGAATTTATGGACCACAAGAATTTTTTTTTTTTAATAAAGTAAACATTAATGCTGTTTGTTTTGCGCCAAAAACTTTATACAAATGAAATTGAGTATAATTTTAAATCAAAACACTTTTGTATATACAACAGTGTAAATGCTTATAAAAAAAAAAAAAAAAAAAAAAAAAAACCCGAGTATAATTAAAACTAGTTACAAAAGTTCAGGAAAGCCAGGATATTACAAATTGTTTAACCAATGCTGCAGCTAATGTAAAAAGACTGGTCAACAGACTTCTAAATCAGAGTTAATTAAAAGACACTTAGACTGTATAGGAATTTATAAAATGTATACCTTTTTCTATGTGGAACATATAAACTTCACATGTACATTTTAATTGACACACAGAGGCAAACACAGAAAAAACACATGTACAAGGCTTGTAATAAGGTAGCCCAACACTGAAAAATGGATGTATAGTATTTAAATAAGAGAGGCCAGCAGTACTAGAGTTTTCACAGCCACATTTAGCAAACAGCTGCCACATTAAAGAGGCAAAGACTTGAAGTGGCCATTAGCAAACAGAGAAGAAAATCTCTCAGCTGTGTTAGGCTGCAAATCGAATGCGGCAGACGCTTTTAAAGTTCAGCAGTTGTTAAACCCCAAGAGTTTTCCAATAAGTAGCCATTAAAAAAGCAGTGACATATCCACTCAGCTGCACAATGTTAATTCAAGTACTGCACATGGGAAAACTGCATATGGGATGTATTACATCAACAGTTTAGGATGATTTTTCTATTTCAGTATTAAACTTCCTACTTTATTGTGGTATTTTACTTGAGAGAGACACTCAAGAGGTAAAGCTATGGAAGACGAGAGGTTCAACACTAGAATTCTTTAGTACTGCTAAGTTACTTGTTCTGTCCATTGACAGTGAGCCCTGTAGACATGCATGGGAATCTCCTTTCAGTCCCTTGTCCTGATCTCATTAATCACAAGCTTCAAACAAGGATTTAGCTGTCACTTCAAGACTATAGCCTGGTACAGCATCTTCAAAGCTGCCTCTGTGCACTGACTTGTTTCCCCAATCACCTGTAACCTCATCTTGCAGACACCCTGATGTACTTGAACTTGTTCACTTGAGACAGCTGCTTACTCTTTGCAGAGAACAAGACATTTTTTTTCTGGGAAATGTCTATTAACTCAGATACTGAATCTCATCCTGACTGCATTATGCTGAGCTGTGGACCTCTCCGGTGGATGGCGAAGATCACAGTCTAGTGAGGCCAAGGGGACTGAATACTCCTCAAACTTTGAAAATGTCAAGTATATAAAACAAACTCATACTTTGTTTAAAGGATTCTAAATGGCAAAAGCCATAGCATAGAGCCTCATACTTGATGCATCTTTCATACGATACCATGGTGTATATGGTAATAAGCTTGCTTTTATAAAATGCAGTGTGAAATTAAATATCTATATGGATATGACCTGGGCTGTTTATTTACAGTCTGTTTTATTACCTGGGACAGAAAATAGTTACCAACCATGTTAAAGTGATATACATGTGCAATAGAACTTCGGAAGGATCCAAACCATTGGAAAAGAGTGGTTATGAAGTGTTCATTTAAGAAGGGTGAAGAAAATAAACCACTCACTTCTAGAAGGATGCAAGGCAAACTTAAGTATTAACATTTTCTTAACTGCATGCATTTACAAAATAGAAAAAAGAGTGGCCACTTATGTCATTGAACATTAATATGGACCTCTTCCTATACCACAAGGTTGCATATATTATCAAGTCAAGTCAGGTCAAATGGCTTTATTGTCAAACCAACCCTATAAGTGGTGCAGCACACAGTGGCACGAAATAAAGTTTCCTGGACAACAAACACAGTGCAAATACAAGAGTGGTAGAGAATTTTACTATAAATAGATAAACATTGGCAAGAGATATTAATAAATCAATAAATAATAAAACAACAGTAGCATCAAGTGTATCGTATGCACTGCATATAAATATAAAATACTAGGAGTAGATCGGAGGGTAGGAGGGCAGCACAGAGTTCAAAGCCCAGACAGCCAAAGAATAGAAGTGGTTGTAGAACCTGCTAGAATTGATTTGGATGCTACAGTACCTTCTGCCAGATGGAAGTGGGATAAAGAGACCATGGGAGGGGTGGAAGCAGTCCTTCAGAATGCTATAGGCTCTGTGGATGGAACAATTCAAAAAGGAGGGCAGAGATGCTGCAATGATCATTTCTGCTGAGTACAATATCCGTTACAGGTCCTTACGGTCAGAGACGCTGCAGTTCCCAGACCAGACTGTGATGCAGCTGGTCAGAACGCTCTCAATTGTATCCCTGTTGAGTATGGCGAGAATGCAGGGAGGAAGAATTGCCTTTTTCAGTTGCCAAAGAAGTGGAGACTCTACTGTACCTTCTTGACTATGGAGGTGGTGTTAACTGACCAAGTATGGTCAGGTGCCAGGTGCACACCAAGGAATTAGGTGCTCTTAATCAGTTTCAGCACAGAGTCCTCAATGTGCAGTGGGGTGTGGACAACATGGGCCTTCCTGAAGTCAACAATCATCTCTTTTTTTCTTGTCAAAATTAAGAGACAGATTGCAGCACTTGCAGCATAACGCAAATAGTTGCATTTCCATTCTGATCTCCATTGCTCTTGAGACTCACCACTGTTGTGTCATCCACAAACTTAATGTTTTTGTTAGAGATATATGCAGCCATACAATTTTTGAGTCAGCAGAATTAACAGAAGTGGGCTGAATACATAGTGCTAGGGTGCACCAGTTGTCAGTGTGATGATACTGGAGATGGTGTTCCGACATAGAGCCTCTGGGATCCCTGTCAGGAAGTCCAGGATTCATTTGCATAGAGAAGAGCTGTAGCCTAGCACAATCAACTTGCCTATGAGGTACTGAGGGATGATAGTGTTGAAAGCTAAACTTAAGTCAAAGAAAAGCATTCTAGCCTAAGTGTCTTGTTTGTACAGATGAAGAGCACATGATATGGCATCTTCAGTGGAATGGTTCAGATGACAGGCAAACTGGAGAGGGTCATGTGATATGAGAAGTCCGTCTTTTAAGAGTCCCAAGACAAGCCTCTCAAAGTGCTTCATAATGACAGGTGTGACTGCTATACAGAGATAGTTATTAAAGGAAAGAGACAGAGGACTTCTTCAGCACAGGTATGATGGTGGTGGTTTTGAAGCACTTGCAGACAACTGCCTGCCTCAGAGAAATGCTGAAGATTCCCTGAGCACTCAGCCTGCTATGATTTTTGATTCACCAGCCTTGCAAGGATTTAAATTAAATAAAAGTTCTTCTCAAGTGGACAAATACAGCTCCTGGTCCTCCTAATGTGGGATGTTCAAGACATCAAACCATGCACAGAAGTTATTTAGAACTTCTTGAAGTGAGGAGACACCAATGAAGAATTCTTGGATTCTCTGCCACGTATGCCGTGTGCCTCTTGCATCTTATGTCAGCCCCAAGATAGGTTTGCTCTTGCTGTCCTGAGGGATGCCTTGTCACCTGATCTAAAGGCAGCATTATGGACTTTTAATAATGCATGAACTTCCAGTGTCACTCACTGTTTCCGATTTGCATGTGTTCCGACGGTCTTTGAGACAGATTTAGCCAGTGACCAATGATGCATACTCCTCTAAATTGATCTGATGGCCACAGGTGGCAACTGCTTTAAATATGGCCTAGTCCATGTGATCAAAACAGTTCTGCAGAGCTGAAACAGCTCCCTTTGGCCACACCCTGATTTGTTAATGGGAAATGATCATCAGGAATTACTCCTGCAGTATGAATGTCCAAAGTCAGCATGTTCTCACAGTCTTAACTGAAAAATGAAAAAAATAGGTGATAGTGTGGAGCTTCCTCTTATAGCCCTCACATACCACGCGGAAAGCTTAAATACATTAGTAGCTGTTGACAATCTTATAGGACAGTGATTCTGCACGTATCTAAAGAGGCTGTCTCAACACTGGAATTTCACGCTTAACGACAGTTAAATAAGAGAAACTTTTTTTAAGTTATCGTCAGATATTTGTCACACCAAAGCAGACACATTCTTCTGCAATGATAACACTTGTGATTACTCTAAAACTATTTTTAATTTCTCAGATTCCATTCTCTCATTTTCTACCCCAGAAATGATCTTTCCAAGATACTCATTTCCTTTGACTTTTTAAACAGGTCTCTACTGAATAAATCCCTTACTGCAGACCTATGATGTAAAAACAGACAATACCAGAAACCTACAGACATACAACTGGTGTAATTTCAATTTCAATCCACAATTCCATACCAACAAAAAATATTTTGAAATCTCAGCAGAAAATATAGTCACTAATATAAACAGCATTATGGCAGAATCCCAAAAAATTAAAACTTTGAAAAAGTATATTCTTTAATGGGTCAACATTTATTCAATCCATCTTCCCAGTATTACTAAAAAAAACAGTAGCTTTCAAAAATATAAAACTGTAAAGTGTTTAAAATGGTTTCCTTTTCTCTAAGTTCCTACCCTACATCCTCACAATTATTCTGTCAACAATTATTCATGAAAATAATGAGTCTTGGAAACTAAAGACAAAGGTCAATAAGAAATAGCACGACAAAAAAACGTAAATTCTTACTAACCAAAAATAATGTAAATTTCTTAGAAAACAAAAGATTTAGGCTCAAATTCTCCATTCTCATCCTCCATCCTTTTTAGCATCATCACCTCTTACATTAGCAACCAATTCAATTATTTTTAACTGCTCTATTAATCCGTCATTATAAAACTCCATCTCAGATTCTCCAAGGGCGTGCACACGTTTCATACTTTACCTAAAGAAAACTCAGCACCCCTATAGCAATGCTCTACTAGAATGCTCCACCTGCAGGTTCGAGATAATAAGATAATCAATCCCCATCTTCCATTGATTTTGGCTTGGAGCCCACTGAAAATAAAGGAGGAATTTAACTATAGACAGAATGTTTGAAGTTAGTGCTGAACGATAAGATCATGTAGGACAGGTCAATTAATTTCACAACTCACCCCATCTGTTCAAATGGAAAGAAAAACAAATGTATTTTGTTCAGTTACTGTAGATTCAGCCTCAGAATCGAGAAAGGTGAACATGCAAATGAAGAACTCACAATAACTGCTCGCTGTTGAGACATGCTAGTGCGAAAAGCTCCATTTGTACATCATCACATATTGCAGAGACTAGAGGGTGGTGGGGGGAGGTAATATTCTCAGGTTTCTTCTTCATGAGAAATTTCTTCCTTCAGAGGCATACTGTTTTCACAAATACCAGCTCATTAGGAATGCTGAAGCCGGATCTTTGCCCTTCTCCCCACCCTACTTTAAAACAACTATTTAAATGCCCACCTGCATTTGGGGGTTAAAGGTGAACCTTAGTCAAAATTAACGAAAATGTGTACCGTCAATGGTACTGTCGACAGATTGCAAAAGACTTCCTGAACACTTGAGTGATCCCAGGTGGGGACAGGAAACTAAAAATGTCACTCCGAAACAAACTAAAGAAAAGGAGATTTTTCTTTTCATATGGTAAAAATAAATTATTAATTGACCCAAGATGCCATACAGTAAATTCTAATTGTTTCATTTTTCAATTACCTACTTTGCCTACTAGCAAACACTGACAAACCTTTATTTCCTGAAAAAGTCTTGCAAGCTGTGTTTTGCATGGACAACTAGAAGCTATCATGATATGCATTCTGAAGCAAGTGCACAAACAGTATTTTTGCCATGCTCTCATGCGGGTTTAAACTATGTGCCCAACCTATACTAGGGCATTTGAGCTTCAATGAATGCAAACATAGAGGGGATTTTTTGAAAAAAGGAACAGAGACAGAGAGGGAGAGAGAAATCCAACCTGTATACAGCATTTCATTTACACAGATATCATGGGTTCAGACATTTTCACTGTCAGCTTGGCTGACAGGAGTGACACTTCACCAATCTTCAAAAGCTGTATGGCAAGTACTATCTATGAACATTCCACAATTTCATCCTAGGTATTTATATTATTATAGAACTGGAAATATTTAGACATGTTGCCTGTAAATCCCATAGTAAAATGCATGGAGTGATGTACAATCGATGTACAATTTTATACCTGGTGTATTACATTTTCAAAAATGGCATTCTAAAAGGAAGTGATGTTGGGTAGAAAGGTTCATTGTCATAATGAATTTAAAGGAATGGGTCTAAAATAGGCTTTGCATAGCCCAGCATAAAGTGAAGAGACTATTTTTATAGGGCACGATTTAAATTAAGAAAGAAAGGGTGGGGAGAGAGGATGATGAATCCCCTTCACATGCCCTATGAACTGACCTAAACTGGAGGCAAAAGAGAAGAAGAAAGAGAGAAACTAGCTTTCAAATGCTGGAATATTCAAAACC
The DNA here is from genome assembly GCA_026402145.1 of Polypterus bichir lapradei. Taxonomy (NCBI): domain Eukaryota; kingdom Metazoa; phylum Chordata; class Cladistia; order Polypteriformes; family Polypteridae; genus Polypterus; species Polypterus bichir. Next base: position 3,589,874 of record JANRMT010062816.1, on the reverse strand, counting down.
CCAATGCCTTAAAAAGTATCACAATCAATTGGTTACCACTTCTTTATCAACACAACTAGAAAACTAAAAAATCTGGAGAGCTTTTCTTTGGAAAACTGGGAACTAAGTATGCCAGAGAGTAGCTATCTCCAAAACATCTGCTATGCGATACCAGATTTTCAAAAGCACATGAAAGAAGGGAGTTTAGTTTCAGAGAAGTAAAACGAAAGCTACATACAGACCCCTCTGAAAATCCTGGAGCAGCAAGTCCGATTCATTTATTTTTGCTATACACTGAAGACAAAAGATAAATTGGACACAACAGCTCTGAATTTTAGTGCTCATTTCCTAGTATTGACATCTAGGTGTGTTAAACAATGTAGATGATAGAATCTTTTGCAGAAGACCACTCAGTTTGTTAGGTGAGCAAAAGTATAGGAACATGTGTGTAACAGGTGTGTCCTGTTATATAGTGTTTAAATAATAAATTTCTCTAAATGTGAACTCCCCATTGGACTCTAATCATGCTCATATACTACAGAGTTTGTCTTTATGCAAAAATGTACCTCAGGTATTGAAATGAACATAACGCTGTTATGGCACCAAAATAAGAATTTGCCTTTTCAATACTATTTCAATACAAAGGCTCTTTACATCTCCCTTTACAGACTGCACAATTAACAACCCAATCACCTCTGATATCACCTCTGCTGTCCATACACCTGGACCCACCTCTTCCTGCCTGACCTGTACTTAACAGGAAGTGTTGTCATTTTAGTCAGTATAAACTTAGACAAGTGTCCTTAGGGACATTCTTTTGCCGAGACGCTTTAAAATATTTCCGTTGATAATATATGGGATTGCAGTGTCACCAACTCTTTGTCTTGTCCACTTTTACAAGGTATACTGCTCAATACTACTTGAATGTTTAGGGTTGTTGTCTTATTGAAACATCCATTTTATGTTGAACTTGGGTATTCAAATTGATGGTCTGATATCTTCTTAACAATTCCTTGATATTTTTTCAGAATTCAAGATTCCTTCTATGATTCTATGATCTTCCTTCAAGTTGAGCAGGGACAGAATAAGAAAAAGAGATATATACAAAAGACATTCTCACCACCAAGCTTAAAATTAATGATACGGTTTTGTTGGTGGTAGACCATGCTAGGTCTTCACAAAGCATCTTCTTGTGCCTAAATAATCCAATTATGAACCAACAGTACAGACTTTTAAAACCATTCAATTTTGTTCTGGTGGTCTTCGACAAGCTTTAGATGGACAGCTTTAATTTTCCTACCCCCACCCCTGGTAATCCTTCCTCAGGTAGCATCTCTGTTAAGCATTCTTACTGCAGATACATGTATCACTACACGAGAGGCAGACAATGTAGGCTTGAAGACCTCTGGAAATTATTTCAGGATTGCATTTTTAGTTCTTACTATTCTCCTTGTGGCCCCTAAGGAAAATGTTTGCTGGTTGCCTACTTCTTGGCAGGATAGCCATTGTTTTAAATGATGTCCACTTATATACCATTTGCCTAACAGCAGATTTACATTTTAAGTCTGAAACATTTTGAAATGGCTTTATAAACTTGTCCAGATTTATCAGCATCTGACACTTTTTACCTCAGTTTTAATTCAGGCACAATTCTAGGCGCAATAACAGTAACCTGCTTTCTTGCAGTTATGTTTACTCCTCCTTGATGCACTATTTCAGATCTTCAATTTCATTTATTAATTGGTTAACACAATTTGTCACTAATACAGTTAATTCTATGACTTGGATCAAGGTTAAGCTTTCCGGTATGTGCACAATTTTAGTATACTGTGTGTGTTATTTGGCAGCATGGACATTTCAAAATACTCAAGTTGGTAAATAACTGTATTTTAATTGAATTAGGAAAAGTTAAAGTCTTATATTAAAAAAATATGCAGCGATTTGACACATTTTCAAGCATGACTGTAAATAAAAAAGCCTGAATGGGTAATTTAAATTCTTATTAGAACTCCTTTGGAACGTTCTATTAACAGAAAATAAAAAACAAACAAGCTAGTTGATTTTAGAGTGTACAGAGTGTATTAAAACCTGTCTTTGATAATGTTCTTATTATTAGCACCATCTACAAATATTTTTTTAGATGCGTGTATTTTAAGATCAGAATGCATACAAGATGTTGTACGGTAATCGAGAAGATTTGAACTAAGTTACTTATGGAATTCTTCTTGGTTCATGGTACTGTACAGCAACACTTAGTTCACTTTATATAAACACATAGCAACGTGTGGGCTCTAATCTTCAAAGTATAAAAAAGTTGAACTAAATACACCAAAATACTAATGGATGTAAACATTATAGCTCAGATGCATAAAGCAGACCCATAAGAGAAAAGAAATTGGAGGATGAGAGGGAAATTTTCATTCTGTGGTTGACCAGTCCTTAGATATACTATGCATTATGTTTCTACTAAATTTAAACTCTTCATCGTAACAGATAAAACATTCACCACCTTTCCCAAGTAGTAAAACTGACTGCCATTTATTGAAAGGCACACAAATCCTAAACTTTCTAAACTGTGGGAATTACTGCTATCTGAGAGATGAACAAAACATGGTGAAGACTAAGCATAACCAGTTATAGTTATCAGCATTTGTATATACTGACGAAACACATCCACCAGACCTCACCCCATGCATGTACGCTTTATGACACACACCCTCATGCCTGACTAACTTATGAAAAGAAAGGACTAGATAGATAGATAGATACTTTATTAATACTACCTAAAGTCGGTCAAATTGTTTTTCAAAATCAACAGCAAAGCAATCATGCATAAGAAACTAATGTAAAGATGCTTTATCAACTTAAAATTACCAGTTGCAGTAGTGGGGAAGTCTACAAATTATAAATGTTTAAAAAAGTTAACCTGTGAGAAAAAGGTGCCAGCTTTGTGCTGGACCAACCACCAGTCACTTCTATTAAAGGAACCTTGCAAGTTTAGAATATGTTGTTAAAATTATGTAACCTGTCAAAAGAACTTAAATTTCATGTTTCAGTTACGATAATTTGATCAAACATTTTTGGGGACATATAATTTGTATATAAAACTCTATTACCACTGAGAATTTTGGCACTCTTTTAAGAGCCAGTAAAAGAGAAAAAGTGGAAATGGAAAAAGTGCAGGGGCCGATAAAGCCAAGGCTATAGAAGAGTCAAACAATTTGTTTAAAACGTAATGCAAACTTTCTGTAATATTGTACTTTGAAATATTGAAAAAAATACACATTGCAGTTTTTTTTCAGGAATGTGTTAACATATAATACATAATATAGATATATTTTGTACCACAATTGGGTGGCAGTGTCGTTAAAAACTAATGTTTCACTAGCCTCTCAGAAAACGAGTGACTCTTGATTGCACAAGAAATGAAAACAAAAGAAACTCCAAACACATTTATTTTATAGAGTGAGCACAGCTGTCAGGTATAACTTGCATGAACTAGAACGAGACCGCAAAATTACTTCAATCTATCATAACACCCTACCTGGGAGATCAATCTCGACAAATTTGCATGAAATCTTTGCACCTTAAAAATAATAATCTTCCATTTACTGCAATCTATAATCTTTTTAATTGATTCTGAATGACAGCCTCCTGACGTCCATTCTCTCAAACTCTAATCCAAGTCTAATGATAAAATCTGCCTAAACAAAGAGCAAAGATGACAACCAAAAAGCCACAGGAAACAATACACAGAAGACTATGCATGACAATTAAACAGGGATTTTCCAAAAAATACACTGTCATGTGACTGCCTCTAGAAAGTTATTCGAAGGCTGGCTGTGCTATCCAACTAAGATGGGTAGAAATGTAAGTAATCAACATAGCCCTCAATATTAACATTTGGAGTGCACCAAGCAATGCATATGTCCCTGTTACATATTATTTAGCATTGGATTCATAAAAGCAGTGCTGATGCTTGTGTTGTCCCATCTTTTGGAATGACAGAGACATACTTTTAATTAATTAATTGATCAAGAAGGTTGCAATAAGAAGCTTACTCTATGCAAACCTGACTATAGGGCCAAATATTACTGATAAAAAGCTCAAAGGAAATGTATACATGTACAGTTGGTAATTACACCCGAAAGGCTTTAACATTTTCAAATGGTCATGGAAATGTAAGGGCATTACAAAAATTCTGGTAGGGGCTCATCAGCTTCTACTAGCCTAGCCAACTCCTAGGGTTGCTCCTTGAGTGTTGTCCAAAAGGAAATAAAACTAGGATGAGGTCCAAGACATTATGGAGCTATTGTATGTCTCAGATGGCTTGGAAGCACTTGGGAATTTCACAGGAGACACCAAAGACTTTTCTAACAGTAGCTTTAATGTGACCAGCTAAAGGTTATATCACATTTTATTACTTCTAGTCAGAAATGATGTCAAATGAGTCAAGTGCTGTTGCAGATATTGTGGCATGGGTATAGTATACTACACGACTAGAAATTACAGCTATTTTAAATTAGACGACTGCATAACAACTTTCCTACACAGTTTCACAATTCTAAAATATCGCCAGCTCAACCTTTTTCTGACAGCCAATATCTTGCTGCATGACTCTCTATTCTGTTTTTCAGGTCTAAAAAAAATAAAATAAATAAAACTCATGTTCCTTATTCCTGGTAAATTCATTATATGCACTGTACTTCCAGGTGAGTGCATACTAGTTGTCAGCCCTGATACACACAAGCTTCCCAGTGTGACTCAAGACTAAATCATACAAGTTTGATTTTTTAAGAGCGAAGCTCAGACTGGTTGGACTGAGTCACTAGGCATGTCAACTTACAAGACTTAAGATCAGGGAAGTATCCAGCAACTGCCTCCACTCACTTAAATTATGTAAATGATGTCTGTGACAGGTAAGAAAAAAGAATCACTGGAAAAGATGGGACATGTAATATGACATGTCCTTATGTATTTTACTACCATAACCCTTATCAGAAAAGGAGGTAAGATTACTTGACACCGCTTTTTGAAATAGGGTTTTTACCAGCCCAGAACAACTTTTGGAAGCTGATTCAGGGAGTATTTTTTCTGAGAACATATTTAGAATATGTTATGTAGTACAATGGTTTAAACAATGTATTTAGGAACCTTTAAATTTGATTTTAATTATTTTGGAAAAACTACCTGAAGTTATGCAAATGAGGACAACATTCAGTCCTCCAGCTCATTTGGGTAGCCAAATGTCCTAATACCTAATCTAAAAATTGTCACGGCCGCTGCCTTAACTACAAGATTTGGCAATTTTAACAGAAATGATAAAAAACAAACACATTATAGACTCAGGTAGGAGAGTTTTAGTAAAATTTACTGATCTCTCTTAACAGAAAGAAAATTATAAGAATTGTGAAATAAAGAAGTTGGGGGAATTTTAGAAGCAAAGCATAACGAGAAAGGATTGCATTTACTAATGTGGGTGTTCATCCATTCCAATCAATAAATGTGAGCTGTTGATATCTGATGTGATACAATGAGTAATGACCTAAAAATGATCTTAAACTGCTTTGTTCTTGTTGGCAGGTGGTAGAGCATGTGGCATCCATTTTTTGGTTACATAATTCTACTTTTGGCTGTTTCCCCAACCCCACAAACTGCACTGCAGAGCACACCTTATCATTCAATGCTTGAGGCAGCTATCCTAGTGAGTGGGTCCCTTTGGGTCAAATAGGTTTAATGGCCTAATGCACTCAAATGTCAAATAATGACAAGTTTCTGAAAAATGCATCTACTGTAGTTACTTCAGCTAATTCACAACAAGCATGGATCACGGGAGGTAAAAAATAAAGGAAATCTTTCTCCAGAAGAACTTTCATACTACTCTGCACGATCTGAATAGGCAGCTCATTATGTGTAATATAAGCAAATTCATGTGAAATATCAGTTACAATTCTTTCTAAAAAATTTAGACAACCATAGATGAAATCTGTAGTTAAAATTTTGTGTTTATTTACGAGATGTGTCAATTTAATTGCCAGAATGGCCGCGTAGTGTCACCCGCGATATAATTGTATCGAAATCACAGGAGTATTCATGTTTGAACGAATATGTGCAAAAATTGCAAGCTGATAGAGCCAGTTGTTAGTTAGCTATTGGGAAGGTAATAGATATCTGCGTGTATACTTTGACGTAAAAATGGTTGATCGAAATTTAGAGCAACATATTAATATTAAATTTTGTGTGAAAAAAAATCGGCAAATGCGCTATGAAACATTACAATTGTTGCAAATGGCATATGGTGAAGATGCTATGAAAAAGTCGAGTGTGTTTGTGAGGCAGAAGAGTTTCAAAGATGGGCAAAAAGATGTGACAGAGCATACAATGGAAATCCCAGAGTGCACCGTGCCCTAAAAAAAGCATGCATGTCTTAATTGTATGGAAAGTTATCTAATTAAAATCAATAAAAAACACACAAAACGCAAGCATGCCTTAGATGCCTACATCCTGTTCATGTTCTTCCACATTCTTACTCAAAACTGCACAGTTTATATACACGTATAAAAGCTATATAACAAAAGCCAAGACATCATTTTGTGTGTCTTTCAACCACCACTGTAAATACTTGCCTAGAGGAGGCTGTTTGATTCAAAATGTTTGCAAGAAGATGCTTACCTGTTCTAGTAAGTTTAGGAATCGTTCCCAGTGAGAGAGCTCGATTTAGACGACCAGGTAAGGATGATGGGGAGGCTTTGCGGACCCTCTGACAGAACTGGCGGCTCACCAAAAAGGACAGATTGGGGGAAGGAGAAGGAAGAAACTCTGTTGAGCTGGCTAACGTTGGAGAAAGGACACTGGACCCACTGTTGTAAAAGGATGCCACATTGTCTCCAGACAAGTACCTGAAGGAAGACAAAAAGAAACTAAAAATTCTACTTCTGCTTGATAATTGCACTTGCAATACTGGCATTGTTCCATGCAATGAAACTGCACAATATAATGACAATGCACTTGAAATTAGAGTTCCCATTTTACTCAGGACTTAGTTACACATGCTTAAAATTCACAATGGATATAAACCTGTCTTTGGTGGTGTTTTCTTCTGTCCATACAAAAAATGCTTCATTTTTGGCATTGTATAAATCTAAATTTGAAAAAAATAAACACAGCTTGAATAAACTGAATGAGATTATAATTATTGTTTCATGGCATCTAGGCATCTTTTATGTCTATGAAAAGTTGCAAATAAACATAGCTAAAAAAATTTTAAAAAAATGCACACACACACACAAAGGTTATTCCCACATGAAAAAAAAAAAAATTTTGTAATGATCAAAGTTTCAGCCATGTACACTTCATAAGGAACAAAACCCAATGAAGGGTACACAGAGGAAATATCATCTCTGTAATTTTTGTACTTTTCCTTTCAGTGTGTAAAAAATCTTTGCTCTTTTCCTTCTTTAACCACACATTGAAGCAACGACTGACTAACTTCAATACAAAAAGTCAGGCATAGTGGAACACAGTGCTGTATGTTACCCTCAAATTAGGACGTTTACAGGGTTAGGAGCTGAACTAATGATCAAAATAATTTAAGAAAATGCCCTGAAGCATCACAAACCTTGTCAGATTAAAACTGGTACATTGTTTGCTAATAACTACACACTTTAATAAAAACATAAAAAAATTCTAAAACTGTTATCAATTGTTTATGCAAAGATAAACTTTTGTACGTATTTCCTTCCTATAATATGTCTCAAACTAGTCTAAGACAAGACATCACTGTTGCGTACCTACTATTTTGGTAATTATTATGGTATTTCAAAGTAATGCAATTTTTGTATTCCTATTAGAAACCTGACTTTATTCCCTTTTCAAGTGACAAGAGACATCAAAAATTATAATTATGCGGACAAGAAAATTCAGAAAGGGTTTATGTTAAAGAAGGTGACCTTTGGCCACTTCATTTGACTTCACAACTTTACTTTTTGTCATACAATCAACTTAAATTTTGCTTCACAGAAATGGACTAAGTGTATCTGAATATATTGTACATTTCTTTGTACTCACATATGCATTTCAATACTACATGCATAATAAAGAGACACAAAATGCATCACAGATTGTTTACTGGAAAGCTGCTTTTTGTTGTTGGCGTAGATAAATTCTTTGTGTTTTTCTATTTGTGTTCCACAGCCTATTGTAAATTGCTGACTTAGTTAAAATAGTATACACAGCAGTAATAGCAGCAAAATATTCAAGGGCATCACATATTTAATAATAACTTGTTTTTCAATAAAACATATACAGTTTTACACCAAACAGACTGTCAAAATAAGACACTGAACGGAAAAATGTGTTTTTAAACTGCTACTCGGTGCAAAGTCAAAGCAGTCAAGATGGGAAAAAAAATTATTATTATAGATAGATAGATTCAATGAAATGTCATTAAAAGTTAGAATTTCCAATAATATTTTTATTTAAATACTTCAACATACGCCTCTCTTCTTGGAGAGAAACTGCCATATTTACAAGGGAATGGAAATGGTGGATTTATTTTGACTTGGGAGAAAACACAATTATTACCAAAACCGTACAAAAGTGGTAGTGGAACTAAGATAAAAAAAAAAGTAGTGAAATATTCAGGAAAATGTCCAGTGTTAATTTGCACTTAACTTTAAATGTATATTTAGGAAATCCCAAACTATGTACTACATCTGCAAAATTGGCATGCAATTTGCAGGATGCTAATAGAGCAGTTAAAATTAATCATTTTTTCATTGAAACAAGATATAACCACAAAGTATTATTCATTAATTAAAAAGGTATTAATTTAAATACTTCCACATACAACAAAAGTGCATCTTACAATTACAATTTAAGGGAACAAAAAAACATTACTACTCGTCAATGTGAATGAGGCTCAAGTTGTTTTCCAATAATACTTCAGGGCAGGAAAGGTACAGCAACTATCTGAATTAAGATGATTTCATTTGTCACTTCCCTATCTGGCTTTTCAATAAACAAAATTGTTTTCCCAAATCTCATGTCACATCATGATGCTAGGTTTCATAATAGGAAAGGGCCTAGCAGCAAGTACTCTTAAATGCTGAATGTTACAGGTTGCCCTAGTCTTGTTGGCAATTTAAAAAATTAAAGAGACAATATACATTAAATGTATTAAGAAATGTAATTTTTTTCCTGTTATAAGGAGAAATAGAAAGGTAGATTAATGACATTCATAGCATAGACTCACATGTTTGAATGTAGTTACGTGTGCCAAATTGTTTTTTAAATAACTAAAACTGGAGTGCAAAAAACAGTGAAAAATGATACAGTGCACGATAACCTATCAGGGCTTTGGAGATAGTGAGTCTATGCATATTTTATCACTATGCGGGCTTGTGCACACTGCAACACTTACATTAATTTAGCTGTCATAAACAAACTCCAGTGTTACCTTTGGATGGTGGAAGTACCTCATCATAATATGGAAAAGAATGAAAAATTCAAATCAGAATGGACCCTGCCTAAAAATGAAACCAACTTTGCCACCAAAGTTATAAAAAAATAAAAATGGTATGTAAAGAAGTGTACACATATGTAATACTGCTCCATAAACTTGGTTCATTTTTTAGTTTTAAAGAAAGACTGCCTACACTGACCTGTTTAACTCGGTTTACTTGTTTCGTCATGGTGTGTGGCAAGAATTCTACACCTTTAGCAAAACTGGAACCTAATTAACTGCTGTAGCCAGTAAGAGGTACAGCATATGGTAAAAGAAAAATAAAAAAGCCATTTAAAAAAGGGGAAATCCAAGAAAGACAAAAAACAGAACTCTTTATATAAAAAAAAAAACCAAAAAAAAAAAACCAAAAAAAAAAAAACCACACACACCACACAAGAAAGTTATCCATGTTGTCTTAAAATGTAAATTTGCTATTGTAATCCGATACATCTAGCACGATAAATTTCCAAGATAATGTATAATTTACAAAAACAGCAATTTGAGAATAAAATTTTAAAATGCAGAGACTAATTATTATTTCAGAAACCCTATAAACAGTACAACGCAGGATCACAACCAGAATAAATGTGTCAGGTTTTATACATTTAAATATAAGCATTAAATACACTTATAAATCAAGATAAAAATCATACATTTAAATAGTTGAATTGTTCGCATGTTACAAAATATGGATTAACAATTGTGAGACTACATCAAATGTTGTTTAAAAATAATAAAGCTGTTCAGATAAAGTTAACATTACTTGAGTTGCATTGTGTGCTTTACTTTAATGCAAATAAAACTCTTCTGTAACTTTACAGCAATGTCATACTGGGATTTTAAGAAACAGTTCAGACTGCAAATATTTTTTAAAAAATCAAAAGGATTTGCTTTAAATTACACTTATTTTCATTAAACTATACAGATACTTTTTTTTTTTTTTTTAAACTGAGAATTCATAAATAAACTAATTGCACCAGCCATGAGCATATCCACATTTATGTAAAAAGGGAGGCTTAATTTCAACAGATTTCAGTAAACTATAGAAAACATCCAGATACCAAAGTAAAAAGAGTCAACACAGCTTGCAAACACACTCATTATTAAAAAAAAAAAAAACAAAAAAAACCTGAAGATAAATCCCATGAAAGAGATAAGCTGCCAACATCTCCTGCCACCTAGTGGATAAAATAAGTTTGAATTTAAAACTTAAAACAGACTTCTCTCTATTGAAAGTGATAACTCAGATACTAACAATACTGGCTTATATTTTTTCTTTGAATAGAGACTCCTGATTTGCCTAACATGGATTTCATCTTTATGCAAAATTACCTATGAAAGCAGACATCTTATTCCTTATTTTGCTCTCTGTCTAGTGTAAAATAAAGAAAAAAAAAATTTAAATTTCTCTTTCTTGGCCACATGTGGAGATTTGCTCTTTAGATTCCAATTAAACTAACATTCATTGTAAACCTTACACGCAGCTTGTATGATAAATCAGGTTAGGTTTTGGGGCTTCAGGTTTACATTTTTTTGATCCAAGGTGTCCCAAATCAATTCCACTGAACAACTAGTCTCTTGTTTTGGTTTCCCCCCTACAGCCTTTAGCACGAGATCGACACCAAGGGGTGATGTGCAAAGTCAAATGGTTTTTAGCAACACATGTGGCTCATCATTCATGCTAGTACATGTTTCCATCTGCCTAGCTGTTACAAGCCAACTGCAACATTTTAGAATCTTAGCTGCAAAAGAAATTTCATTTTAATACGTTATTTCAACAGGGAACAACCGAGTAATAATTAGTTGAGGGCAAATAACAGGCAAATTAAATGGCATTCAAATAAAGGCTCTCTTGGAAGGCAAAGGCTTCTAAATGTACTAGTTTGATTTGCCAGCATGCTCTATAATTAACAAGTATAACAAATAAAGATTTCTTCACAGGCAGTACAAACATTTGTTGTTTATACAAAAAATTAAGATGGCATTGAAAACAGCAATTAATTATACAGCTTTTAGTGAGAAGGTTCATAATGATGACAGGCCCATATAGAGCATGTTGATATATTTAATTCAACTACTATCCCAAGGGCAGAAAAGCCCTTAAACAGCCTTCTTTCTCTTTCAGTGAATTAAAGTAGTAAAGACAAAAAAAAAAAACAAAAAAAAAAAACCCACGAGTAACATTGGAATATTTTATTTTAAAAGAACATCATACAGCAAAGTACTGTTAGAATAGAGATACACCATTCTGCAAATTCATTAAAAGATGCATCGTCTTCAGCCTCAGCCCAAAGTTAAAACATTAAATGTTATTTACTGTGGGAATGAATGTTTTATGTGCAGTGGTTCAAATGAGAAATTAAAGGTTTTCCTCACTCATTTTAAGACGGATTTTTCAAATGCATAAATTACTGCTTGAACTACTAGTAAAATGTGCAATTTAATAGCATGTTTCATTAAAGAAACATACTGTAGTGTAATTGTTCCAGGAGATAGCACTCAAACTTTTATTTTTGAAGCTGATGCATTATGTTTAAACATCTGCATATATTCATTCCCACATGTCCATCTCAGATTACTTCAAACAAAATTCTTGAAAGGCTTGGAAAGAGGGAACCTGCAAGCAATGATAATGTGTTGAATCTGAGCACAAAGGTACTGCAATTAAATACAATACAGTGTACCCAGTTACCATTATAGAATGCAGAATGTCTAATATTGTCCTGATCTTTGGAAGCAGATTTAATATCAAATAGGCAGGTTTAAAAGCTTTTCATTAAGAGTTCCCAATCTCTTCCAGAAAGCACACCATACATTTCAAGCTTGCAGATGTCCCTGTCCAATACAAAGTAGAAATGACTGATTTATTGGGGTTTTCTTACTCTGTACCAATATTCAAAACAAAAGCATAAATACAAAAACCGTATACCTTAGAAAACAATTGTGAATAATCACCTGGACAAGCTAAACAGGAAAAAACACTTATTCATTAACGTTTAAAATTCTAAATCTAGTATACAGTTTCTTGGAAATCATTTGCATACTCATTTGGTGTCAGTAGTGATTTATTGCATCTACACACAAGAAATGCTTACAGGTAAAAAACAGAGCAAGAAGGATACAAACATTATAGAAGGTTGGATGGACAAAACAGGAGACATGGAAAATCTCTCTTTCACATTTTGTGTTTATATTTAATTTAATTGTTAAAAATCCTTATGCACTTAGAGTTATCATTTAAAATGATAAAATTGCTTTAAATACCAGTTAAGTTCTATTATTATGAAATAACTGCTTTCTTCAGCACTATTGGGCATTCACTACAGACCAGAAGTTATACAAATTCTAGTTAGATTTTCAGAAAGGGTGTACTTCTGGATTGAAATATATAATATGAAGCTTACTACAATGTCTGATTAAAATCTAATGTAATTTTTACATATAAAAATACTAAATAATGTACCATGACTACTAGAATTTGGTACATGAGAATCCTAAAATAATGCTAGAAAGTGGTATACATTTTACATCTTAGTAGCAGTTATGTTTATTCAAGTACGCACTTATTTTTTCAACACAGTATAGTAATAAACTAAGTACCAGATTAGTTAAACTTTAAAATAAATCAAATGCACACACACATTTCAATACACAATATCATGTATTGGTGGCTGGCAAAATAATTGTCAACTAAGTCACATCTACACAAATACATTTCTGCAACAAAAACACATGCATAAGTCATTCACTGCCATATATACTTGTATAAAAAAATACATTGCATATAATGTGGACGGATGCATTAATTTGTTGAAATATAAATATTAAAAATTATGGAAAAAGATGATCCACTGTAGCAACCCCTAACGGGAGTGGCCGAAAGAACAAGAATATAAATATTAAAAATCAAAATAAATGTAAAAAGGTTCAGGAAAAATATCTAAATAGTATAAAACAATGCCAGAGTACTACATATGTGTAAATGATAATATAACATTTCACTCAAAGTATTTCTGCTCTTATGTATCTGCTCTCGTGTCACCTGATCATTTGTATTCAAAGTTCTGTTTCATTGTTATTTTAAAGGTCCCTAGAGCCACATATGAAATATCCTTGCACTATTGGTCCCTCCTCCTTGGGTGGATGTATTGCCAACCTGGTAACTGTGATTGTTAACCTCATTGAAGCCGAGGTGGGGTAAGTCACTAATTGACTAAACTTGTTTCATTCTGCCAATAACAAGCTTGTAACTGATGCTTAATTTCCCCACCTACTATCTCTAAACACATGTTTTAGCTGTGTGGATTGGTTTCGGTTTGTACAAAATTCACTTTTATGCAAACAAATGTATCAGACTGTGAACAAAGTGTATGCACATACTAATAGTGTTCAAAAAGACTTGCCAACTTCAATTCACACCAAAATACTTTGGATAAGCAAATATCAAAGATGTTGGCAGTTCACAGTAAACGATGGGAGACAGCGTGTACTAAGCAAAAAAAAAAAAAAAAAAAAAAAAAAAAAACACACCACTTATGTATTCAATATACAAGCAATTCATGCTTCTAAAAAAACAACATGATCCAAATTGTTAGCTTCCGTTTACCTCCTGGTGTTGGCTTAGATGTATCAAAAATACTTCACATTTGAAAAAAGAAGACAAAAAAAAAACAGCCAGACTTAATTATTTTCCCTTTCTCTGCATAGTGTAAAAAAAAACTCCAACCACCCCTTAAGTTGGACAAGCAATGTCAATTTTAAGGGGTCAACATCAATTTCTGAACAAATACTCCTGATATGCAAAGGCACTGATTCAAACCATTTCTTGGTCTCCTTCGAAAGCCAGTGATGTTTCAGGATTAAGATTTATTGTATTGCTGTGTCTTCACATACATTAACATATAAAAGCATGAAATGAAATAGACATTGATAAAGGGAAAGGTCACCCTGCAAATAATTCAACTTTTGTAAAAACATTTTTAAAGAATTATAAAACTCAAAAAGAAGGTGCTGATTAACCTCCGCTGCACAAGTACTAGTGGAGAATATCCATGGAACAAACACTATCAGTAGAATACTATTAATAATACATCAACAAAAATCATTACCTTCATCATCTTGTTCACATAGTCTATGAAGTAAAATACCAGAATATAATCATGTTTAAAGTACAACAGTTGCTGTATGCCATAATTTGCACAGCATGACATAAAATGGCAGGAAGATTACTGCAGAACACTTAAATCAATTGGAAACTCTAAAATTCATACAGCATGGGTGTGTATGTAAGTGTTCTGCAATGAACTGGCACCCCATCAAGATTAGTTTCTTTCCTTGTGGGCAATTCGGTAGTATTAAGACCTGCCCCCACTTGAACAAGAACTGAAGTGGGTTTTTGACCCACTCCATTCTGGCAGCAAAACTGTTTGACTTTCAAGGTGACATGAATTAATGAAATATTCACGCTACCTTTAGAAAAATCTACTAGGCTTTAAGCAGTTAAAACAAAAAGAAAAAAAAAGAAAGAATTTGCTACTAAGAGAAACTTGATGCACAGCTGGTAATCTAATTTTAAGATCTTATTTTAAAATAAAACCATTCCCCAAAGCTATTAATAATAAAGGAATCACTACAGCACTGAACTTTCTACTCTCTAGCCAGAATGAATGAGCTATGCTGGCTATTTGGATTGTGAAAGGATTTGCTTAAACAAGCATCTTTCCAGCAGATTGAAAACAAATAATACATATGAACAGAAACCCCAGTCCCATTTAGGACCATGGAATTACAGTAATTAGGAGATTAGTTGAACTGGCCACAGCTGCAATACACCACTCTTTATGCTTTTATTTACATTTTGTTCTTAAGTTTTCTTATATGCATTTTAGTTCACTTAAATAAGAGCAGTCACCATTTTATCATTCAGTCAGCTCTAAACTTTAGATCAATTCCTTAAATCCTAGAAGGCGGACATTAATGTGTGAGGTCTTAAATCTATTAGGCAACAAAGAAATAAACAGGTTAAAGTTCACACCAACTATAGTGTGCCATATTTTCTGTGATTTGGTTGTGCAAGTCGAAGAATAGTGAAAAGGTTATAGAATTTTCATATAAATTTACTAGGGGGCTTTGCCCCCTGCTCGCTTTGCTAGCCAACAATGGCCTGTGCTAAGCGCCAGCCAATTCGTGTCTCTGCCACTCGCATATGCGGTTTTCACTTTCACCAAACAACAAATCTTTTAATTCTTGCGGATACGCCTCTTCATTGGGAAGAAACGCTAATTTTCCTTGATGGCAACACGAATTAGACGATGTACAAGTCTCTGACTTTAAGTTTAAATCGGAACAATATATTCAATCTTTTTGCTGTTCCGTTATTTCACAGAGTAATAATTTGCTTGTTTGCAATAATGCAATCTTTACTATCATTTTTTGAGACTTTTGAATTTTAGTACTTTCATTATCTCTAACCTGCTCTGCATGTGTATCGCGCCAACGTTTTTGAATTCTTTATGACGTTCTACTTTGTCATCCACTGTTTCCGGCCCCGGGTGTGGTTAAATCTCTTGGCACAATGTCTCGTCTCACAGGATGTGAAATTATCTCTCTTAAAAAGTCATGTCTCGTCCCAGGATTTTTTTTATTATAATAGAGAGATTTATAATGATAGGAATATTCACCACACTCTGTTTCCCATTACTAGATTTGTTAAATCTATAATACTGTTTGAAAGCTTGTGAACCTCCATAAAGAATTCCTGAAATGTTACATCTTTGCAATAAAACCCCAATTTAATTAAACCTAGTCTGTACTTTTCTAAAGCAAAGGATTTATATGCACTAGATTCTATGCATTGTTAAGAAAAAATGTTAAAAGGATTTTCAGCCCCTCTTTGTTATAGTGATAAGCAATACAGGCTCAACGGCATTGGAAATAATGGGTGGGCATTTCGGAAAACTGATTTGCTTTCAGAAAACACAACTACTGTTTAAGTTTGTAATGCACAATCTGAATGACATAGTTTTGAATTGTTCCCTTGATAGAGGAATGTAAAATGATCTATAAGGCCATAACAAACAAACAAAATGCCAAAACTTGCCAGAAACAAAATAACCTTATTGACCTATCCAGTGCAGAGATGGGAGCGTCACGGTTTGGGATTAAATTTCTGACAATTTGCTAACAGAATGGAAACTCTTGTAGAATCACACCCAAAATATTTCTAGAGGATATCAGATCCCCTATCCATGAGCTATAGTGAAGTGAAGAATAAAAGTCCTCCTTCTTGACAATGATCTAAAAAAATGCAATTTAATTAATTTGTATAGTGTGCTAAACTTACTGTAACAATAAGAAGTATAACAATTTTTCTTTGTGAAATTGAATACACAATTAGTAAATTGCCTGAATGTCAGAGCACTGTTTCGACAATTACTGGTAAATACACTTGTTATATTAAAAATAAAAATCAATAAATCAGAAAAGATTAAAATGAGAAGAATTTCTTCCACTGCACTAGCATAGTCAAAATTCAGATCTCAACCCAGAAGAAATGTTGCGCTACAAAAAAAGAAAGAGAGCAAATAAAACAGCCACGGAAGACAGACTTAAATTAAAAAAAAAAAAAAAAAATGAAAATTAGATTACTAAACTATAGGAAATGAGTGGTTATCAGAGAGGCAGCAGGATGTCTTTCCACAAATGCTGGTTTCATAGGGATTTTTTTTTTCTCTTAACACAGACATCTAACTGATTGATTTCTGAGCATGTGTCACAGCTTTGCACCTTTTTTGGACATACACGAGTGGTTTAGGGCACAGAGACGAACATTATTTAAAACCTGTTACACTTTGTGGGTGCAAATTTAAATTTTTAATGAGGATCCTTCAAGACTCTGAATTGGATTAAACAAGTTAGAGAATACAGGTATGTACAGGTATATATATGCATGGATTTCAGGCTTAGACTGAGAACATACCAGAAAAACTTGTGTCAATATAAAAACAAAGTGTGTTGCATTCTCTTTTTAAGGCAGTACTGTATTTTCATAGTCTTTTGCACAGATACAGAAAAAGCTTAATTGTATGTGTTATTAAAATTAATCAAAGTTGTAATTAAATGAAAAGACATTCTTTATAAATGACTTGGTATTTAAAATTACAAGTACTTTTCTTAGTCTAAGAACAAACCACAGGACTGAACAAGCTGAATTTTTATTTAAATGACTGATTCAGACGAAAGTTAAAAGAAAAGCAAAGTGCTTCAGGCTTTCTCCAATTGTGGAAAGAAAACAACAGCACTTCATTCGCTTAATGCTGTATCTTTCCCAAAAAAAAATTATACATTTGTAAAGCAATCTTGCATAACACATCTGCTGCTATAACACACAAGCTGTGCAAATCAACTATGGTGATGAGTGCACGCAGGGCAAAATATCCCTATCCACCAAATCTGTTTTATTTTGTTGTGCGATGATATGTTATATTTATTATATATAAAAGGCATTTGTAATTGATTCTCAAGCCTTTATACTCATGCAACAAAATGTTTATATCTCTAGGTTGGTATAGTTGAAACAGTCCAAAGGTGCATTATTAAAAAGTAATTGAAAATGGCATAAGGCTACATGCTGAGGCAAAGGGTCCAAGAATACTGCAAAAATATAGTAAAAATAAAAACCAGGGACAAGTCCCAGAAAAAAAACTGGTGGCTAAGCTGGTAAAACAATGACAACTGGAAAAACAGTGACAACAACTGGGGAACTATGTGAAGCCAAAATTAAATTGAATGTCTGCTGTGGCATAAAGAATGGTGACACAGTTGCAGAATGGTTAGCACAATCTGCACATGTTTGTGTACAGGTTTGGGAATAGAACATAAATAAATAAAATAAATAAATAAATGAATGAAAAATGCGGGCTGGAGGAGAATGGTCACTTCTACTATTCATTGACATTATTTTGCTCAAGGAACTGAAACTAAATACTCCTTAAAATCAAAAATAAAAATTCAAAAGATTATCAGTGCCATATGCATTTGTAGATACCAAAATTATTCTGGATATTTTCATTTACATAAACACTTTAAAGATTTGTTAACACACTTTTCAAATTAAGTTTGTCAGAAAAGTCACTTTATCAGGTTTTTGACATATGATGTTATTATCAGATTTATGTTTGTATTAGTATGTGTACGAGACATTAGGTGGATAATATAAACTTACCAAAGTGTAAATTTAAAAAGGACAAGTCAAGGTAATTCCAACAACACAATCTCCTCATGCATTACATTTTTCCAACTCTCCCTTTTCTTTTTTTAACCACACATTTACCCTAACATTGAAGCTACCTTTATAAAATCAAAACTTATCACGTGAAGGTTAATTTATTAAATTCCTATAAAACTGCCTTTTGTCCTGTTGTTTTCAAGATTCATCACTATGTGATCAGACTTTGTTACTGCTCAAAAATTAGCCACTTAACTAGATTGACCTTATCTGTAGTAATTGCTCCTATCTAGTGATGACACACCATTCCCACATCTACCATTCAAATGCATGTCAGATGTGCTTTCACAATGTTCATCATGGGTTTGGTATTTATACAAATAACTTTATTTTGTCTTCAAAAAACCCGACAAACACCACAAGTTAAGTATTTGCAGACTTATTTTCTGAAATAAAATATCCAGTTTTTGGAGCCACTCTTACTATGTATCTCTGTAATTACAGGATTCGTTAATGCATTACAGATTACAGTACATAATTGGAGGTTTGCCTCATACTTCAAATCATTTTGAGCAGAATCACATGCATATCACATGAATGTGAATGTTTTGCAACACTACATAAATGTTATTTTGGAATGAATATATGGAGCTGCTTACACTGTCACTGTTTTAGAATATGCACAGGTAAGGATAAATGGAGTAAAAAATGGAGGAATGGTTGGACGGACAACTGTAGCCATGAACAGTACATTTAGAAGATAAATGAGAAGTGTTTGCTTTTTTATTTGTGCTATATATAGTGCTGCTTAGGGAAGAAAAGCACACAACATTAATACTTTTAACATTATCATTCAAATGCATGATACTAAATGATTCCAGTCACAGCTAATTGACAGCTATCTCATCTCATGGGCAAATGACAGTTTTCACCATGCCAGCTCCATATGCTGTGATTCATTCATCTCGTTCTCCGTTTAATAAATGCAGTGGTTTCAAATATGTTCAATTACAATTGTTTAACAATTATAGAAAAAAATGGCAACTGATTTCAACGCAAAAATAAGGGTGATCAAGCAGTAGAAGGAAGGAAAGAAAACGATTGCATGTGACTTTAAGTTATCCCATTGTAACCTGTGTTTGCTGCATGTGCTGTAATGCTGTGCTCTGGCTTTGAATCCATTTAACCTCCAAAGCTTCTGCATTGCAACTCACAATGTACTGCTTCGTACGAAACCGGGTAATGAAACCACACTCAACTCCTTTATCTGTTAATGTTTGTTAATAACAGGCTTAAATCTTAAAACAGAAAACATGAGCGTTCAAACTCTGCCACTGTAATTCCTACTCTCACAGTTAAACACAATGAACACTGACAGAGGCAAACACTGATGACATAACACAAAGGAAGAATTTGTGAAGCTGTTAAAAGGTTCAGCACCCATGCAAGCAACAAAAACAATGAAACAAAATAAAAAAATAATTTATAGAAAAAAAAAAAAAAGATTGAAAATCTACACAATATGCTAAAAATGATAATTAAAAGGATATAAAACAATATAACTTAAGGGACTTACTATACAGAAGGTCAAGTTTGACTAGATATACCAGTTCGTCTTGCATCCAGATCTACTTACAACTGGTCCGTCCGGACCAAACCTGGTCGTAAGTCAATGACTACCTGTAATTAATTTATTTCTGAAGCATCTCCATAATCAGATAAAAAAATTATAAGTGCAGCAGGATTTTCCCGCTTTATTAAGTTAAACCATGCGGGATTTTTAAATAGGCATGATTTTTAAAACACTGAATATTTACCAGTAATCCAATCTTCTCCCTCAGTCAAGCTATTTACAGTAGATGGAACATGTATGAGCAACTGTAGGTGCACGAGTGAGTGTGCCCTGTGATGGAGTGATGCATCACTCAGAGTTGGTTCCTTCTCTGTGACCAATGCCAGTGGGTTAAGTTCCACCCACCCACTATTCTCTTTGGAACAAGCAGAATGAATGGATATTATCCACAAAAGGCCCAAAAGTGGAACAATTGTTTCTTCTTCCAAAATCAACGGGAGCAGATGTACAAAATCCTTAATATTCCTGGTTAAAGACTACCTTTGCTGTATATGAAAATGCACACTACAAAACATTCCAACTAACTGTATAAGGAAAGGCAAAGAGAAAAAAAGTTCTGTTATTTAAAAATAAATGAATAAAAAAAATGTAAAAAGTGTTTATATATATATATATATAAAAACAAGCTTTTTCCTTTTACTTGGACTTGTTCCAATAAAGGAATATGAGAGTTTTTTCTCTTTCTTTTTTTTTTTTTAAATCATACCTTTTCTCAATGTGCTCCTAACCTCCTCCGTTGTCAATATTTTCTGTATTAATTTTGAATTCCAAACAAATTTGGAACATGCACTGTAAGAATTACATTCACACACAGACTAAAAAACAACACAGTGCTTACAACTAACCTAATCTGTACATATTTGGTGTGTGCTCTTCTCAAGTTAAAATCATTTACAATATCTGCTTTCATAGTAAGTGATTAATGAAAATAATGAAGTACGAATATTTCATTTGCAATATTTACTGAATAGCATTCAAATAAAGGGAATGGTCTCAACTAGTCTGAAGGAAAAAAAAAAAAAAAAAAAAAAAAACAAAACAAAAAAACTCTACTGTTGGAGTCAACAAATACAAAAATGAGAGGGAAATATTGAGAAAGGGCAAGAAAGAAAGGAAAAAATTGCACTTCCAGAGGGTGTCTCACTCATACCAGAGTTCAGTTTTGCTCTTTAGTTCAGTTTTCAGATTCTGACCTTCGCGTTCGATATCTTCGATGGCTGGATGGTTTTCTTGTAGCCACAGCCGCCATAAAGCCAACTAGGCAACACAGGGATGTAGTGCTGAATTTCACGGTGTCCATCCAGCTGGGAACATCTGCATTTAGGTAGCTTTCCATGACATGAAAACCCAGTATCAGGAGCCACAATACACAGGCTACTGCATCAACCCTGCGAAGCCTGCAAGATAACAAGTACAAGATAAATGGATATCATCAATGCTGTATTTTAAAACTTGCATGTCCAGTATTAAATTTTTTTCACCAATATTTTTCTGTCAAAGAGATTAACTTTGTTTCTTTAAACAGATTTACTTTCAAAATGTCATTATCACAGTTTCAGTGAATCATGGTAATATTAACGATATTAAACAAAAAGTTAGATATTAAGGAGGACATTACACTTGAAGAATTTATTGCTCCCAGGATGTGAAACAAATATAAATCCACCACTTACAATGGATCCAGCAAAAGATCATAGGATCCTTTGTGAATTACTGTGATCTGAAAATGTATTGCAGAAATGTATTTAATTGAAACTGTCTGACCCGAGTACATTTATCAGGCAAGTTATTAATGCACTGTACGTCACATCAACATAAATCCATGTACTCAAAAGAAAAAATGTACAAAAATACAGATTTTGTTGAATAAACATCAGGCAATGTTAAACAGAGTGTGGTACAAAATTCATGTAAATTTACAATTCAATAAAATACACGGCCCAATGAGCCTAGTTTGGTTACTGGAAAAATCTCCACTCAGCTTCCATTTATCCTCCCTAAACAGTCTAGCTGCATTATCACCATGCCAGTGAATGAACCTTGCCCAATCCATCTCCAAGACAGCCATAGGTACCCTTTAATATTCACTTCTTCCCATAAATGAGAATGAGAACTAGAATGTGGAATGTAGTGGGTTCTTGCCAGTGTCATTTGTCTAGGACATTGCCTAGACTGGGATCTTCACATAATCTTCTGATGGTATACCTTTTCCAGTAACACCCCCCCTCCCCCCAACAAATGGCAAACTGTAAGGTAATTAGTGTGCAGCTGCTGTCACCATTTAAAAAATAAATAGTTTGTGACTAGCATACAAAATTTACCATCCATATTATATTCTCAACTACTAGTGAAATTCTCACCTCTTTATGGTGAGAATTTTGAAAAAGGCAGTGTGTTTCTACATGTTTATTCAAATGTAAACTGAAATGCAAATAATAATTTACATTACAATTTGCAGTCAATTTTTGGTGGGTTTTTGAATAACTGAACACACTTTCCAATATGGCAAGAAGCCTGAAATGTTCTCTCTGATACAGGCATGCATGGAGCTGAAGCTTTCGTTTAGGAGGCAGGAACCAAAAAACACATGGAACATCAGTCAAATGAAGGGCATACTCCCTGAAGACATTCATACCCAAAAACACACACACCAATCTACAGGGTGGGCCATTTATATGGATACACCTTAATAAAATGGGAATGGTTGGTGATATTAACTTCCTGTTTGTGGCACATTAGTATATGTGAGGGGGGGGAAATTTTATAAGTGGTCAGAAACTTGTAAATAACTCATGAAAGAATAAAGTTACATTAAAACCAAGCACACCATTGTTTTTCTTGTGAAATTCCCAATAAGTTTGATGTGTCACATGACCCTCTTCCTATTGAAAAAACAAAAGTTGGATCCAAAATGGCCGACTTCAAAATGGCCACCATGGTCACCACCCATCCTGAAAAGTTTCCCCTCCTCACATATACTAATGTGCCACAAACAGGAAGTTAATATCACCAACCATTCCCATTTTATTAAGGTGTATCCATATAAATGGCCCACCCTGTAATAGTATTTTCCAGTGAGCAAACATAGGCAAAAGTATGGACTAAATGTTTAAAGAATGACGTGCATGGTTTCAAAATGCTGGTGGTCCAGACGTTTATAAATACTCCAAACGTTTCCATTTAAACAGCTTTTCTTTTTTTTTCTAAATTGGGCAGCAGTACTTAGTTTTTTCATTGGTGTGCAGTTTCACAGTAATTTTTTCTGTTGATAATTTTTGAGGAAATTAACAGCCTTTTCTTACCATCATGGATGGCATTTATCATAAATTAGCTGTGTTACCCAGTTTCACCCAGGAAATTTCGTAAGATGATGAGCCTCAGTTATAGTGCTGTCAGTTAATTGAGTGTATCACGAATATTACGTAACCCAGATTTTATCTGTATATAATATTAGCAGATTTGTTTACAACTAATATTATTGACAGCAGTATGACATAGTGGTTATGGCTTTGGGCCTAGAATTTAAAACCCTGGGGCTGTGGGTTCAAATCTTGCTACTCACACTGTGTGACCATAAGCAGGTCACGTCACCTGCCTGTACTCCAACTGGAAAAACAATAAATGTTTGTTTACATCAATTACTCAAGTACAGTATTACTTTTCATGTTTTTAGTCAGTTGTATTTGGTCCCTGCTTTAAGCACTGCAACACATTTCCGATTGCTACCGTCATTTCAAATTTAAGCACCAAGACATAAGAAAGGGGTTTGGGTATTGAGTGATTTAACCGTTCCACTTGAAGAGCCCTTAGGTAAGGGAGAGTCCCCTTCGGGGTTACTACCACTATGTTGGGGGGGGGGCTGGAGGTAAACAGAATGGATAACCATGATGACAGCCAGCATGCATATAAGAAATCCAGATAATCAAAATCAAAAAATTGAGAAGTACTGGCTATTTCAAACACTAATGCAAAGAATTTCGGAGAGCAGGGGAGTGTGGCATCGCCATTCAAAGTAAATAGATAAGCATGTAAATGTAAACAAATCTGGAGATCGGGCTATATTGTATATGATGGGTAAATGGATCAGGGGCTTACCACTATTGTCATGTAGATAACACAGAAAAATATTAGGGGCTTAAGGCTTTGAAGCCCCTACTGCAGATTGATCCCGCTATTGCTCCTAACTAGTCTTGGATCAGAAGACACCGAAACCCACTGACATTCACATCTTTCTGTTTTGATCTCCACTGTTTTATTGTTCGTTTATTACGATTATAGTTATTGTGTAGGTATTTTAGACTTATTTTAGATTGTTGAGGTACCCATTTCCTTTATCGTTCCAACCATACCCCTATGAACATGTCTATCGAGGTGATCACCATCGATCAAAGAACTGTCACTTACCGAGTGGTTTCCCTGCCCGGAGATGGCACCTACCTTTTCCATTCTCTGTTACATATTGCACGGCCATATCAGGCTCACTCTTGATATCCAGAGGAATATTGTGTCTTTATGTATTAAAATGACTGGGACAGGTTCAAGGTGTGGACTGATGATGGTACAGGAGATAATTATAATACACAGGAGCACTATAAGAGTGAAATGCTTAAGCCCTTCACCTATGGTTCTGCATGCGAGTTGACGGCTGCCGCTGAATTATTCGGTTGTCGCTTTCAAGTGTACCGAAATGGCCAAATATTTTACACCTTTCAACAACCGCCAATGTCTCTTAAACATCTTAGATTCACAGGTGACAATTTCAGTACTGGACACTTTGATGTTTATGAATGTTTAAACTCTCAAAAGCTGGATGTGAAATTATCGATGAAACCGGTTGTATGCTTACAATGCTTGACAGATGCCGAATGTCACTTCAACACAAGTCCTGCAAATACTGTCGTAATTGAAACAAACCATGAAACTCAAACCGATTGTGACAGCAGCAATCCAAGCTGTGAGATTTGAAACAAGATTTTTTTTCACATGGCCAACTGTACGTTGCATGCTCAAGAGTAAGATCAGCGCACAGCTTGGTCATATTACAACTGGAGGGCCGAAAGGACAATGTGGTATACAAAGAGATCCTTAAATTATTGGTATATTTTCCCTCAGTTTAAAAAGGTTTAATTTTCTTCTTAATAAAAATTTTAAGGCAGTACTTCACCGCTGCGAAGCGCGGGTATTTTGCTAGTTATACATATATAAAAAATATGTAAAACTAAGTTTCATAGCACAAAGATTCACCCATACTTGTTTAGTGGTGCTAGACTACCGTTTGCAACTAAACATAACAAAATTGCCATATTGGCCACAGAAAGTCAAAGATGATCCAACATAAAATAAAACTCACCAGACCCGAGCACTGTTTACATTGTACTCATTAGGAAAATACACATTTATTGACAACTCTGAAAAAAAATCTGATTGTAAAAGGGTTTTTCTTTTACTGTGCAAGTTCCCCCTCACATAAGAAATCTGACAAAATGAGACCACTCAGTCTATCTGGCCCATTAGTTTAGCTGTCCCTCACATCCTGTTATTTAGATGGGTAATGACAATTTATTAGGTAATAAAACTGTTTTAAAAATATGACTGTTGTACAACTCCAAATTAGCAAACTAATCAGAAAAAAAAAAGAAAAACATATCAAAAAAATGAAAGCTTAAAAGAGGGCACTCACCTAATGCGGCCAGCCAGAAAAATAGCAAACAGGCATGTGAACAATCCAAGAGAAACCACAGCCATCTGATGGTTTTTTCCATAGCTCCACAAGACTCTCATATTTTCCACTGCCTCCTCAGGGAGAATACCAATTAGCTCTGGCCACAGGGCAAGTGTCCCACTGCTGGCATTTCTAACGGACCAATCAGGTGTAGTAATGTTGTTAACTGCAGTTGCGCTAGAGCCTGTATGAAGTGTGTGGACATCAGGAAAAGGATCCCCAGAGCCATAAATTGCCAATGCCAACAGAAATGCACAGCTCAAGAAAGCACAGAATCGGAAGAATATCACTCGAGCAGGAGTGGAAAAGGCAGCGGAATGGACATTCTAAGTGGGAAGAGATGGAGAGGGAAAGAGAGAGAGACAGAACGGGGAAAAGACGTTAAAATGAGAGTAATTACCCAGTTACACTGTAGCATCAACCCAAAGTATTCAGTATCTCAGACTTGAATTCACTGACACAATGTCAATACACATCTTTTTAATTTTAAAAAAGAAAAATATGTTTAGGTATTGTAGTCATGGGGGACATCAATTACCCAAATATTTTCTAGGCAGTCTTACAGTTTACAGATAACAGAGCACAAGAACAGGAGTTTATAGACATAATTTGTTAAACAGTCACTGATTATCAGAGAATGAAGAGCGGGGAAGCCTGTCTAGGTTTAGTATTTTCTAAATATGTGATTTAATTGAACCATTAGAATCTAGTAATAAAAGAATACATTTAACAGTGTTTTGACAGAGCACATACTCAGAAATTAAAAACTTCAAAATTTCTTCCGTTAAAGTTACTCAGATGTGACAAAGTCCTTCCATTCTAGCACTAACCTTGGGGTTAATGAGAGCATGGTGGCAATGATTAAAAAGTAAGTAAAAGACATTTAGGGAAATATTGTGAAAAAGGTGAAGGATGAGCCAGAGATTCTTTCAGTATTTTAATGGTAAAAGAACATTCAAGGATTATGTACTGTAAATATTTCAAAACAGTAAGAAAGAATTAAAATATACAAACAGTGAAATACTAAATGCTCTGACCTTTCATTTTGTTCAATTTGTACATGTGAAGAAGTCAATTGCTTCCTAGCAGCAATAGGGAAGTACTATGGGATTTGGAAATTGTAGCGAGATAAGTGCTACATTGATTAAACGAGCCAAAAAAAAAAAGTCAAAAGAAATTGCCAGGAATAGATATTACATATCATAGAGTACTGAAGAAAATTAGTAAGTGCATATAAATCATTGAAACTTATTTTTCAACAATCACCGCCTACTCAGGGAAATTCCTATCGGCTAGAAGCTGGCAAACATTATCCCATTTTCTTAAAAAAAAAAAAAAAAAAGGGGGGGGGGGGGGGGG
>JANRMT010062816.1:3529152-3555685 GCA_026402145.1 Polypterus bichir lapradei | reverse complement strand
AAAAAAAAAAAAAAAAAAAAAAAAAAGAGTTTTTAGTGAGCGGGTCATAAGGCTATAGCGCAAATTCTTGCAGTGTTAGTTTTCTGTTGTTCAAGGTTTTCTTAGTGTTATTAAATGTTTTTACATTTAGTTTGTGCTTTCTATGGTATAGTTAACTATAGTTAACTATATTTGTGCTTAAAAACTTAAAAAAATATATATTTGCATACAGTTCATACGGTCTGGAACGGATTAATTGTATTTACATACAATCCTATGGGGGAAATTACTTCAGTTCACGACCAAATCGGGTTACAACCAGAGTTTTGGAACGAATTATGGTCGTGAACCGAGGTTCCACTGCATTACTGTCAGACAAAATTACAGGCATTTTACGGAAATACAAACCAGTATTACTGAGAGAGAAAATTAAAGGCACACAATACAGTGACACATATTACAGCCACATACAAGGTCCCTTGCCATTTAATATAGACTGTTCATACAAATGTTTATGCACTACTGTTCTAGTGCCCGTTATTTTAAATGGGCTTAATGTCTAGTATCATATAAAAAAATGACACTTTTTCAGAGAGACGAGATGACAGTTTCAGAGAGATAATTTCACATCCTGCGAGACGAGACTTTGTGCCAAGAGATGAATTGAAAACCTAACAGGTCCAAGCAGGGGTGAAAATAAAAGACAAGCAGTAGAAGAAGAAAGGACAAAGAGTAGAAGACTAAGTAGAACCTCATAAAGAGGTTCAAAAACGTTGGCACGATACATATGCAGAGCAGGTTAGAGATTATGAAAGTATTAAAATTCAAAAGTCTCAAAAAACTGATAGCAAAGATCGCATTAGCACTAACAAACGTAAATTATTACTCAGCGAAATAGTGGCACTGCGAAAAGAAATCAAAGATATGGATCTACTACAAGTTTAATTTCAAAGAAACCACAATTCGTTCAGGTTTATATTTATAATCACAGAGCAGCAATGCAACATAGAATCGAAAGAGTTAAACGATTGGACAAATTAGAAATTCAACAGCC
Source organism: Polypterus bichir lapradei (assembly GCA_026402145.1). Taxonomy (NCBI): domain Eukaryota; kingdom Metazoa; phylum Chordata; class Cladistia; order Polypteriformes; family Polypteridae; genus Polypterus; species Polypterus bichir. The sequence goes on along the minus strand of JANRMT010062816.1, from coordinate 3,554,652 downwards.
AAAAATGGATACAAATCCATACATCTAAAAGTATCTTACTTTACACAAAATTTATCTAAAAAAATACAGACAAATAAGTTTTCTTGGATTTCTATATGAATCCAAAAGATCATGCTCGCATATATAATAAACCAACATGTGACGAATTGTCAGCAATAATAGTTTCGAGAGATAGAGGTATCAAAGACAGAGATAATATTCGTGTTTATCCAAAAGCACAGCACGATTCACTGTAAGCGACAGATCTGGGAAATGACTAGTGCGTAGGAATTGGCAAGCGAAGAGAGCAGGCCCCCCTAGTATGTATATGCACACACATATTCAAACTTACTTTTCAAACCAGGGGTTCCCTCCTTTCTGAATATTTCGTGGAAGATTATTAAGGATTGCTTTGTCTTATGGTTTGGGAAAAAAGACACATCTAGAATACTAGGCTTTAGCAGAGCCAGAAGCCGAATTCAGGAGCAAGGACTCATTTTGGCATTTTGAGTTTGGGGCCTACAGGTAATAATTCAGACTCTCTGTTTTAGGTTTGTGCTTCATTTTGCATGTTCTGTAGTTTATTCTATTTCAGTCTGAAACATCTCTCATGACTTTCTATGTGCTCAAAAGAGAACAGCAAAATATATTTCTTCAATTGTCCCAATGCAAGCAAAAAATTCAACAGGCCACACTTGGTATTAAAATTTACAATTCTTATATGCATACCTCCTCACGGGGAACAAATGAGGCCAACTGTCTGATCTTTAATGTCTGATTGTTGTTGCACTTTTTGCACAGAAGCATCTGACAGTTGACCCACTGCAGCGATTTAGCTGTGGTAGGCATAACAATCCCACCAGACACCCCATGATTTAGATGCTCCATAAACTGAGCTGGGATTGGCTTGTTGTAGTCACCATTCTGCAAGAGAAAAATATACATTTCAGGCAATACAAATTATGTAATGAAATAAAGAATAGAAAAATCATGTACACAAGAGAGAACAGTTATAGAGAATACAATATTATACATACTGCCAAAAACTACCCATGTACAAATTAAACTAGTATTTGAGATGTTAAGTATAATCCACTCTTTTAGACATACTATTCATCAAAACAACTTAAAAAGAAATACTGCAAAAAACCCCAAAGTAGGAAACACAAGGTTCAATTTCCCAAGTCAGGTAGTGCTAGTTAGTTAAAGAGCTCTAATACAGTGTAAACATTTTTAGAAGTGTATGCAGCGCATATCACTAATTCTTATAATTGAATGTATAAATGCAATATACACAAAGACAGCTTCTTATAAATCCTCAAATTTATCAATAATTATTGATAAAGAAAAAGCAGACTCCCAATGTTTGAATGTAATAAAAAAGCACCATAATTAAACGATTTTAATTATAACTTCTTAACCTTAAATGTATTATTTAAATTAATTGCAGAGTCCTTCAGTATTAGCACAGTCTGTTATCACTAACTGCCCAATTTATTTTTGGCATCCACTTGGTGAACTGGGAGCAAGATAGGAAACAACCACTGATTCGACACCGCTTCAGCAGTTCAATGCAAGGCACCCACAGGTATACAATCGAGTGTTCAGAGAGAGAAAAGGCAAAATACAGTAAAGGGTGGAATAAATAAATACACACACACCCTCAGAACATATGTGAAACAATGCATCACAGACATAAAGGATTAGCAAACTGTCCAAAAATTATCAGGACCTTTGAGAATAATAAAGACACCAACATGTTTTGTACAGACATTCGTTCATCTAACCCTGCAACTTTTTGTCAAAATGAAGTCTTAAAAAATAAAATAGATAGAGAGATACTTTATTAATTCCCAAGGGGAAATTCACATACTCTAGCAGCAGCAGCATACTGATAAAAACAATATTAATTAAAGAGTGATAAAAATGCAGTGCAAATTAAAAAAATGCAAGGTGGTGAGTGTGAGGCAGGTGTAACAGTCGCATAGTGTGGGGGAGGAACGATCTCCTCAGTCTGTCAGTGGAGCAGGATGGTGACAGCAGTCTGTTGCTGAAGCTGCTCCTCTGTCTGGAGAGGATTCTGTTCAGTGGATGCAGTGGATTCTCCATGATTGAGAGGAGCCTGCTCAGTGCCCATCGCTCTGCCACAGATGTCAAACTGTCCAGCGTCATGCCTACAATAGAGCCTGCCTTCATTACCAGTTTGTCCCGGCGTGAGGCGTCCCTCTTCTTTATGCTGCCTTCCCAGCACACCAATGCGTAGAAGAGGGCACTCGCCACAACCATCTGATAGAACATCTGCAGCATCTTATTGCAGATGTTGAAGGATGCCAGCCCTCTAAGGAAGTATAGTCTGCTCTGTCCTCTCTTGCACAGAGCATATATAGTAAGTGATAACCTCTTGAATACATAATTAAATATTCTATCAGGTTTGGGAACTTTAAGAACAATTCAGACTTATAGCACAACTAGCACACATCAAAGAGTCCAATTTTTTTTCTAAAAGTACTTTAGCCTTACACCAGAAAATGTACAATTATTTCACAATGAAATTTTGCAGATACTGATGCTTTTCAGTGTTTGCAGTAATACAGCTACTGAGGCTATGTACAAACTGCCACGTTTTAATTTAAAAACAGTACTTTTAAAACAAAGCAAATGAGCTCTGTCCACACTAAAATAAACGAAAACAACTATGACACTGATGGTCGCCTACATTGGGTATGCACGCATAAGTGGAGAATTCCTAGAAGGGGTGGTACTGCCACTGACCACAGGATTTATTGCAAAATTGTAGCAACAGGTAAATTATTTGCCATTTGCACATATATTCAACATTCAAACTGTACAAAACACAACTTAGATAAATACAGGTAAGTAACACAACAATAGTCACAGAATGTCTACTATGTTGGAATATGGTTTTCTTCTGTGTAAAGTGACCAGTCAAGGAATGAGACATTGTAAAGAGCAGGATCTATTCAGGGAAGGGCTATGTAATAAGTGTGAACAGTGTGGGATTAAAGTCTGAGTAATCAAAAGTCTACATTTTCACCCACCCACACTGCAACGCCAAGCAAGCAGTTTTTGGGGTTTAAAAACGTTGTGGTAGAGTGGACTAAAGGCAAAAAACAGACTAGTGTCTGCTTTTTTAAATGAAAATGTAGTGCAACCATAGACATAATATTACAGTCTTAAAAAAATGTAAATGAGGCCTGTCTTGAATGACAATAGAGGGCCAGGGCATAGGTTCTTAAGATACCAATCCATTAACAGTTAATAATGATTTTGTTAATGCCAGGTCTTTAGGTACCTAAAGTTCTACACTTGTAGAAGATTTTTTTTCACTTTAAAAGAATGTTCTTCAAAATGCTACTTTTATGAGAAAAAAAAAAAAAATTGATATATATATTTTTTTTATTGCGGCAGTAGGGGGCGCTAGTGCTCCCTTGAACCCTCAGGTACCACGCTAGACACTGGATACAAGTCCAAGACTTTTTATTATTTATCAATACTGTGCACAAAGCAAACTCCACACTACTCATATATCAAACAACAACACTATTCTCTCTCCTCATCGCCCAGACACTTCGCCCCTCTACCTCCCAGCTCAGCTCAGTGTCTGGACTGGCCTGTAGTCCTTTTATAGCCCCTGACCCGGAGGTGTTCCTGCCCAATTAGTCCACAGTTCCTTATTATTTCCGGGTCAGGGTAAACAGTCCTTTTCTTCAACCCGGGAGCACGTCGTTCCTTCCTGTCACGTGACCGTGACGTACTCCCGGGTTATAGGGCACACAAGAGCCCACGAGCCCCCCTTTAGCGACTCCCGGTGGCCCCCAAGGTATCCAGCAGGGCTGTGTAAAAACACTACATAGTCCATGAGGCCCTGCTGGAACTCTGGGCACGATCCTGCTGTCGGGAGAGCTCCTCCTGGCGGCCTGTAGGCGAGGGCTGGAACACAAAGCCGGCAGTCCTCCACAATATATATATCTATCTGATGGCACAAGCATAACAATGATACGCAATGTATTTAAAAATAATGACAACACAAAACATTAAGGAGTAAATCGCTCTCCATCTTTTAAAGTTCTGTAAAGATGTCTTAATTTTACAGAGGTCTGTTTACCTTTAATTCTTATTTGAAGAATTAAAAACCTCTAGAAAAAACTTGTTAGAATAAAACAGTTTGCTAACGGATAGGTGATATGTTTAGCTTGATTCCCTTCCAGAGTAAGTGGATTGGCTAACACTTCAGTTGAGGTCTGCATCCTAAGCAAAAAAGTGTGCAGATCAGTTATAAAGGAAGGCACAGACTTAACTGCCCACTCCCTTGCCCCTTTAGGGTGATAAGTGAATTGTTTAAATCTACCCCATCTTGCTTTAAATTCAGGAAGGAAGCATCGTCAGTTGGACACCTGAATCTGAAAGTGTTATCATAGCAGCCTATGTGCCAGTTTTTCATATAACAAAAACCAAAGTACCAGCCCTTTACAGACAGACTCATGTTTCTTAAGGAATTCAGGTTGACTTTTGGGCTGCTGTTAAGTATAGCTATCAGCTGTACTTATCATCATTTACCAATTTCGTTGTACTGGTACAAAGGCAATAAAGGCTTCCTAATTCTAATTCTATGAGCTGCCTCAATGCATAGACTGTAAGTTGCAAAGTCGTATTGTATGCATGACCAAAATCTGAGACAGTGTACACGATAAAAGGTCTTGTACACCAAATAATCCAAAAGCAAAAATATCCATATGTTTTGATGCAGCAGGCACCAGTGATGTGTCAAATGCTGTCCTTTAAACATGAACAGACATGGTTCTCTTGCTTTAATTGAAAATTCAGGTTTACCAATTTTCCTGTGTGTTATGTTCATGGGACCACACTGCCACACTAAAAGTAATTATTAGGCTGAATACAAAGGTCCAAAAGACTTTAAACACAACTTAAAGTCAATTTAGCCTGGGAGGCAGAGTCACATTAAATCATCCATGTCATTAACAACTTAATGTGTTCCCAGCTGCTACCAGGATTAAACAACTGCAGGTATGAAAGCGGGTAACCACAAGGAGGTCAATAATGTGAGAGAACTTTGTGAATAAATGCTGCAAGTTAAAAATAGAAAGAATGACAAGGAATTAGATTTGTGATAATTGCCAACTGTATGATGAACTGCTGCCACATTTTTTAAATTCAAGCAGCTGTAGCAATCTGGCATTAAGCCTGAAAAATAAATACTCTGAATTAAGATAGACACTGCCTTCAAATAAAAATAAGTAAACAACATTACATTTTAAGCGACCTTACACTATCCACTTGCATACTGCAATTTAAATTTCAGTGGTCACCAAGTACATACCAAGTAGAATATCAAGGGTTCTGATTTTTGTGCATTGAATTACCTCTTGGAAACCATTATACTGTTCACAGGTGGGACAGTCCCAGCAGTTTCTGTTTCCATAGGGCACCACTGTATCCTGGTTGCAAAACCAACAGTTTACTGATACATGAGTCGGCTTCTTTCTGTGGGAAAAGTAAGAAAAAGAAGAATATATTTTAGAGATTTCCCAACAGATTAGTTTACGGTTTTCAGCTCACATCTACACCATTACATTTGTCCTTCTGCCTATAGACAGAAATGCATCTGCTAGCAAGATTTACATTTTGATTAAGTACCGGTATTTCTTTTTTACTGGAGGAAAAAGAACGAATAGTTAAGACAAGCATTTCCAAAAAAGGTACATTCATTGTAAAAATCAAGAAATGGAAAATACTGCTAAAGGTGTAACACCTGATTCACACATACAACTCCACCCTTGAGTAATGTCAAAGTTGGGTCTTTAGATCGTTCACACACATTCACTTTTGGAAATGTCAATGTAGCTTTATATGTACACTTAAGAGACTAACAAATCCCTATGTAAAGAGACATCCATCTTTGTTACTTCACGAAACCTTACGCTATGAAACGCTAATAAAGTAATAGAATTAAAAGGCAATGCATCACATCATTTACAGAAATTCTACATAAGCCATAGTGAAAGTGCTTTTAAATTAAATGTAAATTAATTGCTTTTGAATTGAATAAGATGCATGCAATATACAATTTTAAGTCGAGTTAGACATTTCATATTTTATTAAGGGAGGACGATTTTTTGTGTTCATGAAAATCTGACTGAAAAATTCCATGCCAAATTATCTAGAAAAGCACCCCTATGAAGCAATGGTACATGGAGTTTCTACTACATTTTAATTTACAGCTAATGTCTGTAGAAGGCTGCAGTTTTTTGGAGCAACCCTGAAGTCAGCATTAATTGCCAAATCAAATCAACTAGAATATGGAATATATGGAGAAAACCACTTCATGACCGAGATGTTACAAAGCTGCCTTACAAGTCTACCCATTCCTAAAGTACATAATACGAGTTAACATAGGAAATGCATTCTATATTTGGTCCTTCTGAGCTTTCTAGGCTGATAATGCATTTGTATTCTCTCAACAACAGTGCCTCATATGCAACATTTCTACTAAGTGGACATTAGACTTTACATTTGTTTTTTGATAAAATGTTGATCAAATAGAGAAACAAAATCTGCAATGTGCAGTAGTACTATTGTGATATACAAAGATTAAAGTGAAATTATAACTTGTACATTCAATCAGTATACAACAGTCATATATATTCTCTATACTACCAAACTATCTTATGCAGAATTTTTAGATTTTCTCAGCGATAACACCAATGTGCATCTACACATTCATGTGTCACTGAAGACAGATGTGTGAAATGTGGCAGCTTTCACGTCACAGGCACCGATCATTATCATTATTATTATATTCACACTTGCTGAAAATATATCTTGTGGATTCCATCATGCACAGATCTTACTGTGGCAGATGACGCTCTTAATTTTTTTTTTTTAATGGTTTAATACTTCATCATTTTGCCTTGTGTGTCGATTTTTTATTATCTTTCCTTGTCCTTTTAAAGGTTTATAAAGTACACAAAACTATTCCAGTTTCTATCCCCAAAAGATATCTTCATGGCACCAAGTGAAGCATCAGTTTCATTGAAATGAGCCTAAAATGTGAAAAGCCATTCAAAGGATTATAAACTCCCAGCTTCAGCAATAGTCACAAGCAACCCTCCATGATGTATGGAGCAAGACTGTTATTCCCGTTTTTTTTAGACTCACAATGGCTTCCTTGACTTTCATTGGTGCAGCTTTTCTCCTCGTGTTGAGCCAACAGCAACTGCAGATTTCAAAGGGTAGAAGCAAGCAGAGATATCTTATGAAGCAATGAAACACACCTGAGGAATCAAACACCTGTGACGCTGACAGTCCCAAAAAATTAGTGCCCTGAGAGGTGGGAATCATACAGAAAAGGTGCTGTCATTTCTACCTGGTGTGACAGAAAAGTATGCAAATCCCCTTAAATGAAAGTCCACAATGTGTGCTTTAATCACATCTGAAGTGTTTGAATTGTAATTTTAAACTACAGACCTGAGGGGTAAATAATGTGTCTTTGTCCCAAACATTAGGGAGCACCGAATACCACAAGCAGTTCTGGGGCTGCAGAGGCCAATGTGGTACCACCGTAATGTTCAGTGTGTAGCAAACAAACAAACTCCAACACCAATGAAACCTTCCAACAAATGAGAGGAGTGGGTTAGGCCAGAAGGTGCAGAGATCAAATCTTGAAAAATGACTAGTCGCTGTGTTCCAGTATTGTAAAGAGTCATGTCTACCATGCAACTGCTGCACAACAAGCAAATGACATTTTTAAAGATGAGACAAAAAAAGGTTTACTCAGCAATACTGTTAGATGAGGACAACCTTTACAAGGACTTCCAAACATATTAGGACAAATGGGGATTGGCTCCGGCAGAACCCGTCCCCAAGAGACCCTGTAGTTAGGATATAGCGGGTTGGATAATGGATGGATCCAGTGAACTTTTTTTTTTTTTTGAATGACAGTGGTTTATTTTGTCTTTGAGAGTAGATTTTGATTAAATTCTTATCATCTTAATGCTAATGGGGATTGGCTCCGGCAGACTCCTCCCCCCCCACCCGGTGACCCTGTAGTTAGGATATAGCGGGCTGGATAATGGATGGATGGATGGATGGATGGATCCAGTGAACTTTTTTTTTTGGAATGACAGTGGTTTATTTTGTCTTTGAGAGTAGATTTTGATTAAATTCTTATCAGCTTAATGCTAGGTACTATTCCCCAAACATCCCCCACCCCAATTATTTTCTAACCTTGCGCTGCATCAAAAAGCAAAGTAAAATTTAGGTCAAACCAAAACCACTGAAAAACTCTATATAATAAATCTCAAGTTTGAAATGGCTTATAGAAGCAATTTCATTTTTCTTTGATTTCCTTGAACTTAACAATTTAGTGCTTAAACTATAGTTATAAAATGCCACCGCCAAGCCGTCACTGAGAAATTATGTTGATGGCCAGGAAAAACAAGTTCATTGCCACTTCAAAATATACAAGCTAAAAAGACAGAAAACAATACTAACCAACCAAAAAAAAAATGACAGCAGATAGCAGACTACCACTCTGTATTTCCTTTTAAGTACAATAAATGGGCATTGGCCTTAAGAAGGTCAAACTGGCATGCAAGACTGCAGCCTCCTGCAGGCTTATGAATAACCCATTGTGATCCAACAGCACAGTCAGTTTCAAAACAAAATATCCTTTTGACATCAGAAACAGATTAACACAGTTGTTTAGCCACTTGTCCAGTCAGCTGTCACAAATGTCTTCTAACAATGAATGTGCTTTTATGTACAGTATCCTCAATGCCATTTTATACTACTAACAAAAGTGAGTGCCACTGTCCCAGTTTACACAGAAAAAAAGGACATCACACAAGGACTGTGTTTACAACAGAGTGGTGCGATAGCCAAGGTTTTAAATTAATTATATTCCTTAGGACTATCTAAACAGGAATTTAGAAACAGGAGCAGTATATACCAAGAGACTGTTTCATTTGTAACAACTCACCACCTAAAAAAATGCAGTAATATTTTAACATTAAAGCAAAAATGTTGCCTATTTGTTAAAGTGCTGCAAGTATAAAACACAATGTCAATGTTTTACCCAACTGGCGGAATGATGCATAACCACAGGCAAATCATTTAATTTTCTTGTGCTCTGTCTATATATGGACATGGGGGGGGTCGGTGATTTTAAGTTACAATGGATAAATGCATCACATATGTACACAAACAAAATGAAAATGGAAAATGCTCCTTACACAAACTTTTCTAAGGGTCAGAGAGGCCATCTACCAACTCTAGAAACAATGGTTGATGTCCAGGTTGATAACCATCAATGTGTTGACTCCCAAGTTTTACTAATGGCCTGGTGAGGTTCCCCCCTCAAAGGCATTTATGTTTATTAATTGGAGGAAATTAATTTAACATTAACCTGCATCATGATAAACTACAAAATACCCAGCTAGGAGCTGGGTAACAAGCTTTCCAAAGGCAGAGACTGAATTCCAGTTTACTTTTTAAGTTTATGACAGCCTGTGGAAATAAACAGTGGCATCCTATTTCAAAACAAATGAAACGTTACTGAAATAACTTTTCATAATGGACACCACTCCTGCATTGCAGTTTCAGAAAACTGGATTTAAATACTACACTTCATCACTTTTGGTGTGGAGCTTGTATGTTTTTGCTATATTTGTGTGGATCTTTCTGCAGGTACTTTGTTTTTCCCTCTGACATACCAAAAGCTAAATGGCAAACTATAACTGGCTCAATTTGATTAAACAGAAATTTTTCTAACTATGCACCACGGTGTATCCAAAATGGCGAATCTGCAGGAGAGGTTAGTTATGAAGGGCTGAACATATCGCAACAGGTCATCAAAACACAAGGAAGACACACAAAAACCACTTGCAATGCATGTACTCATCATGTAGGTCCCGTACTCATGAGAATAATCTTCTTTGCTTCCTCTTAAAGTCAGTAATTAGCAAGCGCAACTCTTCCATTAGCAGTCTCTCATCCTCTGCTGTGACATTGCTAGCTAGGCGATATTGACCAAATGAGTTGTCAACGTGCCACTTAAATGGGCGACAACAAGTAGAAATGTGTTTTGGTCGTATAAACTTATCTTTGGACAGATTTTTGTTCCCCCTACACAAAGCAGAACAGGCACATGGAATAAAAGCACCACATAGTATAGTAGACATTAAAAGATTTAGGGACCTTCAAGACAGAATCTCATGTCATTCTGGACTGGACAGATCAGGTGAATAGAAGTGTTGAGCTTTGTTGTGCTGAATGCCCGGCTCTTGTCAAAACTGTTTTAAGATTCCAATGTACTTAGAACTACAAGGATGCTATGACTCTATGTGTGACCCTAAACAAGTCACTTCACTTCCCTGTGCTCCAAATATCTCTAAGCAGTTGTACATATTCTAAACTTGTAAGTCAACTTGGACAAAGGCATTAACCAAATCATTGCTGTGAAGAAAAAAAAAATTTAATTGCTTTACACTTGCTAAATAACTTAATGGGATTTTATACCGACTATAATTCATATGAAGCAGCTAATTTGTAACATGGTCACGTTGTCATGATTTTGACAAATGTACTCAGTTACTTCCCATGAAAGCTGAAACAGTTTCCAGACTGCCTTGACTTCAACACTGGGTGCTTCAGCTACCAGATGTAAATAATTTAACCTGGTGGTCTACATACATTACCTTCAGGAGCACTCCCGAACAGCTGTTCTATAACACATGAAACGGAGAACCAGATTCAGAAAGGCTTTGCAACACAGATAAGAAAAAATAAAATAAAAAATTTAACTAAGATCAGACAGCAGCAAAATCAAACCAACAAAGTTGCATATATGTTAGATGTTCGCTTCCAGCTGTTGAAAGTTTTTAATCTATTAGAACAGTGATTTATAAAAAAAGAGCTTGGGAAGGATAGCCAAATAATTACAATGTGGTGACGAGTTTGACGAAAATATGCTAAATGGCAAACACTGCAGAAATGTCGCTTTGTGTGTCAGTGATTGATGGAGAGAGGGTTTGTACACGCCACAGAGATTTGCTTCCTTTCAGGCCGCTCTAAGCATGGACACCTGCATTGGGTAACTGTGCATGCATTACACAGGACAGGCACATAAAAATACCTACAAAAAAACCATGATAAACTATGAGCTTCAGCATATGCAAGTCATCTAAAACAACTGCTAGCCAACCAACCAAGCCAGTTTTGACAAGGCTTACTGACAAAAGTTACTGCCTTAATGTTTAGGAGAGCTTCACTTTTTGAATACCAAGAATAAAAAATTAAGCAATTACAAGGAAATGTGTAGATACACCAGTACATGTAACATGATCATACACTTCTAAGAGTTAGTGAGCAACACATTCACAATTTAGAACAAAGGCCATTTGTCTATAAAATTAATTTTCACTTTAGTAATCTTATTGTATTCCAGCAGATTAGCTGCACAACCCTGTTTTTTTCTTTAAAGGGCGATATAAAAATAATGCTACTACTTTGTAATTCAACTTAAATAAAATTATTCATAACCTCATAAACCACAGTCCGTGATGAGAGAGCCATGCACAAGTCTTATGTGTAACATACGCAGGCAGTACAGGTGCATGTCAATAAACTAGAATATCAGCGAAAAGTTAATTTCAGTAATTCAATTCAAAAAGTGAAACTCACCTATTGATTCATTACACACAGAGTGATACATTTCAAGCATTTATTTCTTTTCATTTTGCTGATTATGGCTTACAGCTAATGAAAATCCAAAATTTAGTATCTCAGAAAATTTGAATATTGTGAAGAAGTTCAATATTGAAGACTCATGGTGTCACACTCCACTCAGCTAATTAACCCAAAACACCTGCAAAGGGGTCCTGAACCTTAAAATGGTCTCTCCGTCTGGTTCAGTAGGCCACACAATCGGACTGCTGACTTGACAGTTGTCCAAAAGACAGTCGTTGACACCGTCCCTACACAAGGAGGGTAAGCCACAAAATGTCACTGCAAAAGAAGCTGGCTGTTCACGGAGTGCTGTGTCCAAGCATATTAATGGAAAGTTGAGTGAAAGTAAAAAATGTGACAGCAGAAAAAGGTGCACAGGCAACAGGGATAACCGCAGCCTTGAGAGGATTGTGAAGCACAACCCATTCAAGAATGTGGGGGATTCACAAGGAGTGGAATGCAGCTGGAGTCAGTGCTTCAAGAGCCACCACACATAGACTTATCCAGGACATGGGCTAAAACTGTCACAGCATTCCTTGTGTGAAGCCACTCCTGATCCTGAGACAACATCAGAAGCATCTTACCTGGGGCTAAGCAGAAAATGGGTTGGACTGTTGCTCCGTGGTCCAAAGTCCTCTTTTCAGATTAAAGTAAATTTTGCATTTCCTTTGGAAATCAAGGTCCCAGAATCTGGAGGAAGAGTGGAGAGGTACAGAGTCCAAGTTGCTTGAGGTCTAGTGTGATGTTTCCACAGTCAGTGATGATTTTGGGGAGCCATGTCATCTGCTGGTGTTGATCCACTTTGTTTTATCAAGTCCAACATTAGTGCAGCCGTCTACCTGGACATTTTACAGCACTTCATGCTTCCCTCTGCTGACAAGCTTTATGGAGATGCCGATTTTATTCTAGCAGGACTTGGCACCTGCCCACACTGCCAAACGTACCAATACCTGGTTTAATGACCATGGTATCACTGTGCTTGACGGGCCAGCAAACTCGCCTGACCTAAACCCCATAAAGAATCAATGTGGTATTGTCAAGAGGAAGATGAGACACACCAGACCCCAAAAATGCAGACGAGCAGAAGGCCGCTATCAAAGCATCCTGGGCTGCCATAACACCTCAGCAGTGCCACAGGCTGACCATCTCAATGCCATGCTGCATTGATGAGGTATTTCATGCAAAAGGAGCCCTGACCAAGTATTGAGTACGTATATAGACATACTTTTCAGTAGGCCAACATTTCTTTATTAAAAAAAAAAAAAAAAAGATGTTTAATTGGTCTTATGTAATATTCTAATTTTATGAGATACTGAATTTTGAGTTTATTACATGTAGGCCATAATCAGCAAAATGAAAAGAAATAAACTCTTGAAATATATCACTGCGTCTATCTAATATAGGATTTTCACTTTTTGAATTGAATTACTGAAAAATGTTAACTTTTCAATGATATTCTAATTTATTGAGCTGCACCTGTAAGTAAGCAATTCAGAAAGATGGCAATAAAGAAGGCAGTCTCTAGGGTCCACGTCATACATCTTGGTGGTAGGCTGCAGGGAGCCAGACAATACCCAGACACACTCTGAGCAACAGGAATCACAAGGGTGCAATTCAATTATTGCTTAATTAATAGAATTCATATAATGTACTATAATTTATAGTATTTATTTAAGCTAATGTGTTTTATTTTGTATAAACTCACATGTTTCAGTTTTATATTAAGGTCTATTGCTTAGTGTTTCAATGAGGGAGTGGGTTGAGTATTATGTTTGCATGTCATCTTTATTACTAGTGCAAAAACTAAACATGTTGGCAATACTGAAGCTATCCATAATCAGTTTTAAAGGATTGATTTTTTTTTTAAACAATAAATTTCCCTTTCATTTCAGAAAACTGAACTCCATCATGGTGCACATAATTTGCTTTGCCAGTCATCTTCCACACAATGCCTATGTTTTCTTTTGCTGATTTTATTCTTTTCTTTTTATTTGCCGCTTTCAGATTTGGCTTTTCTTTGAAGCTCAGCCATTAAGACTAACATCCCCAAGCTGACATTTCTCGCTTACAAATGACACTGCTATTTAGCATTTATTTATGGAAGAAGCAAACACATGACCTGTAAGGTGCTTGTTTCTCACACTATACACTCTAATATTCTTATCATCTTAATGCAGTTTGTTCATCTGTTTCTGCCCTGTTTAGATCCAGCTTCCCCTCCTTTCAAGGCAGTAATAGACACCTTTGTATGAAATTGTCCATATCTTAACAGTCTTGTCACGTGGAATAACCATCACTTTGCAAAGACACTTACATTCTGGGCTAAACATCTGCCAAAACGAAACTTTAGGAATGGTAGTATCTTGCAATCCAATGAAAGGCAGTTTACTGGGTTTATTGGGGAATAATGGGTTTCAGCTGTGCTAATGTAATTAGCAAAGTTCCTATAATAACTACTTAACATTTAAATGTTCTAATTAATGATAAGCCAAGGAAATTATCATTGGGACACTGAAAGAATGTGTTTGTTGAAAGGGAGGTTTTGCAGTTATTGGTGAGTATTTAATTGCAACTTGCAACACTACCCATAGCTTATCTCTGTTTTTAAAAATGTATTTCATGGTTTCCTGAGAAGAGCCAAGCAAAATGACACCTTTTATTGGCTAACTAAAAAGATTACAATATGCAAGCTTTCGAGGCAACTCAGGCCCCTTCTTCAGGCAAGATGTAATACAGAAACTGAAGTTTCCTGTGTTTATATCCACACACTAGGACAAGAAACAACAATGGTAAATCTTTAAAGGAAAAATCTTAAATGTAAAAAATTAATAGGTTCACTCAGGCTAAGATTAATTTAATAAGAGAGAGAAAAACGATGTATGGTCAAGAGATTTTTGGATAAGATAACTGTCCAACAAAGTCGATAAAAGGATATCCAAAACATGACAATTTCTAGTGGATTCTAAACTTTTGAAAGCTAGTGCACGTGTTCGAATAACTGGCCTTACACACTTGCGATGTGACCGCGTAGGGGTGTACCGGCCTTACACACTTGCGATGTGACCGCGTAGGGGTGTACCGGAGCGAGCCCCGCGATGCACCAGGCGTTTCCCCATTTCGCATCCGACGCTGCCTCCGCAACACTAAATCCGGATTACGCGGTTATGACAATCGTACAGATGTTATCTGTGATCTGGATAGAACACTTCTATACTATAATCCTAAATCTGGAAAAAAAATGACAGCTAAAATTTTATGGGAGTTTTTGTTCGTATGCAACTGACGAGCGTCGTGCGTCAGAAGGCTAAGTTAAGGCGCGTCACGCGGGTTTTCTCAACACCATGCTCAGCTGTTGGCGGGAGCGCCTCTACTTGAAAACGTTTGCCTCCACCAACTAGGCGGTCACTCGTTTGCCGCTGAAAGAACCGAACAGTTGTATGACATCAACAAAATGCGGGTTGTTTTAATACTTCACGAGATCAATCAAAGCAATGCGCGTGCTGGAACCAGTACGGCTTTGCGCCGCTATTCTGGTGCAATATCCACGGCTGCATATAAGCATCCCTGCTTTTCGCTGGGCCTGTCTAATAATGTAGGTTAGGTGTGATTAACAAAGGTCAAGGCAGCCCGAAGCTGCAGCTCAACAATTAAGCAATTTCAGTCCCGCGAGACACCGCCAATCCTTGTGAACGTGACGCACCCGTAGTCTGAACCAGAGGGGTCAAGCCACTGCAAGAAAAGGCGGGGCCTAGCTCAGAACATGCGGCCAAACAGCTGACTTCAACTACGGAGGAAAAAACGGCCAACCACGCGTGCTGCTGTTTGGACAGAACCACGAAATTGCACAACAAAGAGCAACGATCGAGTGGCTACGACGGTTAAGCCCCTCTTTGTAAGCTTTCAGGCTAGCAGGCCCCTTTGTCACAGCACTTACCTCGTCGCGATTTTATACACGATGACTCCGGTGGTACAGACCGCGGCTACTGCTCCCCCGACCACACTGAGCTGCTGGTTTTCTTGTAGTAGTTTTTTAAATTCTTCCATACTTTCCAGGGTCGTTATCTGTTTCGAATGGCTTATAAAAACGTATTTAAATATTAATACCGAATCCGATTATTACGAAAACCATAAAGCAATGATAAGCGGCGGCAAATCCAGGACCACCTCCGCAAGTTACAACAATAGACCCCGCCCATTAGTATGACGGCGAGCAAATAACCAACCACTTGACGAATCTGCCCGCAGTATCCCACCCCTCTCATCTTGTACCAATGACTACCGAAGTGGGCGGTGTGTTTTTTTTTTGTCTCTTTTTTTTTTTTTGCCCGCTGCTGAAAGGAGGCGGTGGTCTGACTAATGCGGTGTAGTGACAGCTGATGGTCTGTGAGTACATCGGGCTTAATTTAACTGCTCAAATTCTGCCCATACAGTGTTAATTTGATATAATTTGGGCAATTCACTTGTTTTCTGACCCCGCATATAAGCCACGTGTTGTATTTCAAAAACGGAGAACACTGAACTTCAATCCGTAACAGGAGACGCTAGAGCATACACACAGACCTGCGCTGTCTTAATAGCTCGTCTGTTTAGAGTCACTAATTAACCCCACACGTTCTAATTAAAAAGACGAGACCAGAGGTCCCTCGCCAGTCACTGTTTTTAATTGCCTCGTTTTCTTATCCAGCTACCAACTTACAATGAGATGCATATAACAAAGGATCCTGCAGCTCACCATCTATTATGTCATTTTTATTTGCATTCATGAACACAGCAAAATAGTTACAATGTTTCTATCATGTCACATTGAAGTACAAAATTGAAAAGAAATGTAATTAAAATTTAACAAATCACACGATGTATTCTTGCATTTAATACTGTTGTAAATCAATTTAACATTAAAATATTTAGTCAATGTAATATTTTTAAACATATATGTAAAGAAAATAACTCTATATTCTCATTGATTTACATATAATTTCACTAGTTTTTGTCACTTCTTAGTGGTTTTAATCCAGAATTGTGGTTAGTGGCCCATTATCTACACTTTGTCTTGGGCATCTCCATTTATCATCCAGCATTAGTCTGTTATCACAGGGACATCCTAATGTCCCCAGTATCTTCTTTTCATGTCTTTGATGTCCTGGTGTAATCCTTTACCCTGCTCTTCACTCACAGCTCCAAGATTTTCAGGGAAGGATTCCAAATACAAACCCAAGAAGTGAAATTTTGAGAATCCTGTTGCAGCCCAATTGAACTTAATACGTTTTTCTCAGTTTTTTATCATTTGGATCTTTATTGTTACATAGAAACTTTGAAATTATTTCTTCAAATGGTACCCAAGCCTCTTGTTCCATTTCATTCTTTGCACCAATAAGTCTGCATCAGAAATGAGGACTTTTTTTTTTTTTTTTGCAACTTCTATTGGAAACCTGTTTCAATTTAGCCCCAGACGTACCCCGAAACTTTCAGCATGAATGCATAAAACAGACTCCATCTTCTCATAGGGCTTTGACAAACTGTTTCATTAAACCAAGCTTAATATGAAACAGTGGTAGCAACAGTTTTTCTGGATCCATCAAGCCAAGTCTGATGCTGTTGTTGGCACCAAGCTGCAGCATTTTTCTAGCTGGCCATTTCTTCAATTCCCAGTGTAAATTCTTGGGTTTGCTGTCCCAGTAAGAGAAAACACGGGCTTCTAATGGCTCCATATGCTGCTATCTGCTCCTATGAATCATCTGTGTTCAATTCCAGATATATTCTGACTTTAGTATTACAAAAAGTCTCTGTTTTGCTTTAAACATAGATTTTAGCCTTAGAAAATATTAAACTCAAACAAATTATCATTAAAATATTGATATTTTAATTCATTATTGTGTGAAAAAATAAACTATATTTTACGGCTAAAAATGTGTTTTTTCAAAAAAAGTTACATTATGGAGAAAAATGTTTCATTTTTAAATTCAGTGCCCAAAAATGAATAAAAATCACATGAAAATAATGAAACTTTTTCAGTGTATACCTGTGTTTGAATCTGAACTACTAAGAGAAATATTAGTAAAACCATATGAGTTTTATCTTTTGACTTACTTAATCCTTTCGAACACTTGTACACTGGCTAGAATGTTCACAAAGCTTTTCTAGGACAATGGAAACATTTTTGTAACACTTGTGCATCCCCTCTTCTATAGAGGACTTGATGTCTTTATCATTGGCATAGCACATCCCAGAAAGGCAACCATTCAGTTTGGGGAACAGCTGGTAGTCGCACACAGCCATGTCTGGGGAACTGTGTAGCTGTGACATTTCTTCACATCCGCAGTTCTGCATGGCAGGCTTTGCAACCTGTGTGTGGGTACTTTTGTGAAGCAGAAGGGGGATGGTTGAAAAGTTTCCTTGACACTTTTTCCTGACTGATGGCCACAAACATAAATGCAAATCAGTGCAGTATTAACTGGTTAGGTGGCCCTTTGTGGCATATAATCAATATGGATTACACCCTCAACGTCATTAAGCCAGTCATTAACATGAAGACTGGACCCTGAATGTAAGAAGTGGAATCATGTTGCTCTTTCAAGGCAGGCAGCCCAGAAGATGCCAGAATGTCCTGGGATATTGGTGACTGGGGATCTGCTCTGGTTTTCCTATAGCTTAAGAAGGACTGTTTCTGAACCTTTTAAAGTGATTGTGAAGCTTGGCCAAAAGTGAACCTCACAGGGGTTGACATCCATCTGGGGATGAAGAGTATTTGAGCCTGGAGTTGGAAGAAGAGTTCAGCAAAGACTCGCTGGTGGGATGAAGAGACCAAGGCTATCAAGACAGAAATAGAGTGATGTGAGGTTAAAAAACAAGAGAGCTTTGTGTTTTTGGGGTTCAAGGTGTGTGTAGGATTCCTTGGGAGACATTGGGGTTTTGGTCTTCTAGTTTGTCTGCTGTTGTTTAGGCACATTGTGTTCTTTCACTGTTTAACCACTAAAATAATTAACCTTTTTTAAGTTTTGGCTTGGATATCATTTCATATGTGGAGAACTCTATGAGGGGCCATCTCCTGCTACATGGAAGGCAATGCTGGATCAACCGAAGGCAAGAAATAACATCTTACTTAATCTTACTGCCTCTCACTAGAGTGCTGGTGCTCAAAAGCTTAAGTGGCTCCTGGGTAAAATGCTGTTTCAAGGATTCTCACAAGTTCAGGTTTCATTTGTCATGTTTAACCATTATGTGGGACTTTAAACTATGACTTGTTCGTGGAGCAAATGGAAATAAAATAAACAAAATGAATGCAAAGTGAGAGGTGCACTGGACTTGCATTTCCACATCCCAGGGTACATATCCCAACTTCTTCCATTGTCTACAGTGGTTTTCTTGGAGTTCCCAAAGATGTGCTGGTTGGGTTGTTCGGTGACTCTACATTCACCCATTATGTGAGTGAGGGAGCTCTGTGAGAGGCTGGCACTCTATACTGGTTTAGTTCCAGCTGTGCTCCTAATGTTGCTATCTCTCTAAAACCCTAATAAATGAGTGATTAAAGTTTGATTAAAAGGAAGAATGCACTTTTACAATGTAGAAACCAAAACCGTGTAGACAAGCATCACACCAAGAGAGCAATATACAAAAAATGTACTGCCAGATACTTGACAGTCTTGGTCAGTTGATAATGGCAGCCAGAGAATCAGGTCACCTCAGCTATTCACCATACATACTGCGTTTTTGAAACTGCTGGTCTTTCTTTAGATGCTGTAGGGCAGCCTGACCTACATTCTTAATTATTCACAGATCCTTAGAGACACACTGTGGACTCTGAGTGTCAATGACGCATGTCCTTAATAGTCTGCCCATTTGGCATGAAGAAGACAAAAGGCAGCAGTTGACTGCAGCATAAGTGTTGACGGACTTGGCTTTGCTCCATGACATTTTTAATAGCATTACTTTTAATACAGTAACCACTTTTGTAAATATTATGTGGCCAGTGCAAGTCATGTGGCATAAAAAATAGACACTTGAAATGATGTACTGATCTGTGACTCTGTCCTCCTGCTCATCTGTCAGCCACCGACGTCTAATCTAACTGAATTAAACTAAATCAGTTGAATGTGCATACTGTATGAGGTTTCCATTCAAACCCAAAATCCGAGAGACTCGAAACATGTCACGTTACTCATGACTGACCATTAACTACATGGCCTGGTCACTTTTCTCCATACTGCCCAATCTATACACTGCCCCCTAGGAAGTTTTCACATTCTAGTCTTATAAAACATTGAATTACGGTGTATTTAAAGTGAATTTTTTTTTACTCTGATCAGCAAAAAAAAAAAAAAAATGAAAGCTGTACTCTGCCAAGTGGTCTAAATTTATTACAGATGTAAAACACAAAATAATTAATCTCATAAGTGTTCACCCCCTTCAAGTCAGTATTTAGTAGATGGCAGCCATGATTCTACAGGTCTCTCATCCTCTCAGCTTTGTACATTTCCATTTCTCCCCATTCTTCTTTGCAGAACTGTTCAAGCTCTGTCATGTATCATGATGATTGTGAGTGAACAGCCTTTTTTCAAGCCCGGCCCCAAATCCTCAATTGGACTGAGATCTGGACTCTGACTCAGCCGCTCCAAGACAGTCACATCGTTGTTTTGAAGCCGTTTCTGTGTAGCTTTGGCTTTATGCTTGAGGTCATTGCCTTGCTGAACATCAAATCTTCTCCTAAGGGGTAGGTTTCCTGCAGACTAGATCAGGTTTTCCTCCAGGATTTCCCTGTACTCTGCTGCATTCATGTTATCCACTGCCCTCATAGTCCTTCCAGAGCCTGCTGCAGAGAAGCATCCCACAGTGTGATGTTGCCACCACCATGCTGCATGACAGGGACAGAGTATTTTTGATAATATGCAGTGTTTAAACATGGCATTTTAGTCCGATAGCCAAACAGCTCAATTTTGGTCTCATTAGACCATAGACCCAACTTTGAACTGACTTCTGCATCTCCCTTGAGCCTCTGGGAAATTCTCTATTCACTTTCTCCAACAGTGACTTTCTCCTTGTCAATATTCCTTAAAGCTGCTACTGGCTGAGCACCTGGCAACAGTTTGTTGTCAGCAAAGTCTCTCCAGTCTCAGTCACTGGAGCTTGTAACACCTTCAAAGTTCTCATACTGTAGGTCTCTTGGTGGTCTGCCTCGCCTGTCTTCTTCTTGCACAATCACTCAGTTTTTGAGGATGTCCTGCTCTAGGCAGATTAACAGCTGTGCTGTACACCATTTCTTAATGACTTATTTTACTGGACTCCAAATGAGATTTACTGATTTGGGTGTTTTCTTGTATCCATCCCCTGACTTGTCCTTTTTACAGAGTTGCTTGGAGTGTTCTTCTGTCTTCATTGTGTAGGTTTGGCCACCAGACTGACTCTCCACAAGTTGTCTCTTCCAGGTAAGGTACATTTGGACTACAATCAACTGAAACTCTAGACAGATGATCTCCTTGAACTAATGCTGTGACTTCTAAAGACAACCAGCTGCACCAGTGATGTTTCAGGGGTGTCCTGTTAAAGAGGTTGGAAACCTATGTAGTCAATTATTTTGTTTTATATTTGTAATTCATTTAGACCAGTTTGCAAAGATAAGTTTTCACTTTGGCATTAAGGAGTCTTTTCCTGTTGGTCAATCTCAAAAAAAGCCAAATTAAATCCACCGTGATTCGATGCTGTATAACAAAAAAAAATCTGAAAACTTCTAAGGGGGTGAATACTTTATATAGGCATTGTAGCTGAACAAAGGCTTACCAAGTTAATGACTTACCAGTCACTTACTGACTACCCTTCCTTTAATTATTATACTTACATTGTCCAGTTCAGATATATGGGAGGACAAATTCAACACAAAGAGCAGTAAAGTCATTTTTAAAAATGTTTTAAAACATAGGCAGATCAAGTTACTAGTCCTCAACTTCACCATGCTAAGTAACATTAGGAGTGTTTTTGAATTCTCTATTATTGGTAAAATTTAATTGGGAATACCCCATGCAAAGCTTACCTTTATATGGAATGTAGAAGCCTTAATGATGCATAAGTAAATTATGTATACTGTATGTCCCAGTTTGTTTAGCCCCGATGAAGGAGTAAGAGTCCCAAAACACATCAGCTTTAATGGACAATGGGTGAATATTCATGGGTAACATGGATACTATGCTTCAGAGATTTTGGAAGTTTTGTTCTTTAACACCATAAGGTTTAGGATTAATTACCTGCTCTCTCTATGTCTTGAAAAAGTTTTAGACTGTTGGAAGACTTTTGTGCTCAAGAATTTTTTTTTTAAATGGAGGTTAGGTAATTTTGAGCCTGTAATGTTTAATAATGTGAACATAAATTTCTAAAAAATGACCTTGCTGTTCTCAATTTTGAATTTGTATGTAATTGTGGCTCTCACACTCCGATTTTTTTTTTTTTTGATTAGCAACACGGCCAAGGCAGGAATCCGTTTAGTGAATGAGCTGGAGTACACTCGGACTCACACACCACACTCATTCACTTAAGGTTATAAATTAAGCTAACCTGCTCGCCATTGGGATATAAGAGGAAAACATGAGTACTCAGAGAGACCATGGGAGCTCCACATGGATGATAACCAAGTCAGAATAGAACCAGAGCTCTGAAGCTATGCACTGACTATTATATACTTATCTTTTACTTTTTGATTGAAAATTCTCTTCACAAATACATTCTGACCCACTATAGTCAATAGAGAAAGCAGTCGGCACATTGGCTGAATAAGGATATCTTGCAGATGATTGAAAACAGCTAATTTATTTTCTGTCAGCAATGTCATTGTCAGATGACTAGTGGACTTTGACCAAAGTGACCAAAGTAGTCTAGTTGGTGTGTTGCACACAGCATGACAATGCCCGGAAGACAAAAATAAAAAAATCAGACCTTTTGGTAGCCCAATAAGCTGGTACAATACCAGTGGAATACCCAAAAGAGAGGGATATCACCATCAAACCCTAGCTAGTAATAGGGCAAACACAGTCTTTATAAATGAAAAGATTTATTCTTCACAAAATTGCTTGTAACAATAATGAAGGCAGGAAGGGGAAAAAAAGGAGTTGCCTGTAACATCAAAAGTAATTCAAAGCAAAGGGCCAATAAACATATTCAAAAAATCATCAAAATACAGAGCAGAGGGTTGAAAATCTAGAAATCCAATAAATTGAATAAACACAAGTAAACTCACCACTCCCAGGTATATTCCAAATGAACCGCCAGGAACTTTGGGAGACCCTCTGCAGTTATAGGGTGGAGGGCAATTCCTGGAGTGATAGGCAGATGACCCTACCTGTTGGGGGACCACCCATAAAACACACGGAACATAACACAGGCAGCTTACATACATAAACTGAATCAAAAACAAAGAATAATGCACATAATCAACAAAAGTAACATTAACATAACATGAATCAAAAATGAATAAGAGACATAAAACACGTATTTGGACCCCAGCCAGAGTAGTAACACACACTGACTCACTGAGACATGCCAAGTAGAATATCGGGTAATTGGAAGTGATGTCTATTATCAGTTAGTATGGTCTGTGAGGTTTGTGCCAAATGTTGCTGGGAAAAGCCCCTGGCCATGAAGTAGACAGATATTGCTTTAAAAAATGGATGCATGGATCATTCACACATGCATCTACTGTGGCCAATGTGACGACTAGATTCCTTGACTTCTAAAATATCAAAAAAAAATTATAGGCCAAGGAGAAACTGTAACAAATGAAAAATAAACACTAGATTATGACAGACGCATGTAAAGAGAGGAGCGAAATTCTTACCTGACCGACATGCAATACATCATCATTCTCAAAACAATAATGTATCAAGATAAATGGATTGACTAGCTTGTCATTAGAAACTTTTGCAATTGGACGTTATTAATAGTTCTGTCCTAATTTAATAAAAAGAAAAAAACATATAATTGCCAAAGGCAATCAACATACAGTATTAGCAGAATGCAGCCATAGTGCTTTAGTCCTTCTGAAAGGGAAAACACAACTGGAGTTGACAGTTCACTGAATAATAAGCCATCCATAGATCAAGAAGAATCGGACTGCTCAGGAGGGCAAAATGATGCCCTCCAGATAAATGACTTAAGCGTAAAAGCAGCTAATGCTCTTAATGTAATAACCAAGACATCATTACACTAAAATACACAGGGAGAGAAGTGTCCAAAAACAATTTGCTTTTTTGACAATGACCAAGCAAAATAGACTCTAAATGTCAAAGTGAAAATCTCTGTAAAGGGATTTAAAAGAACTACAAATATAAAATGCAAGATGATTGACCACACAGTAGTCACCCTCTTTAATATAACACCATTAAATCATTACGTCTGGAGCCAACTGGTTTTAGATGTCCTAGAATTAGTCCAATGGAGATCACTTGTCTGGGGTTTTAACTGATTGTATTATCAATGCACAATGTAGACAAAAGAAGACTCCAAGCAGCTCAAAGGAAATGGGGATTGACAAGCACAAGTCAGAGGATGTGGACAAGAAAATAATGTACCTAAAAAAACCCTGCAGTCTGATTAAATAAATCATTAACAAATGGAAAGAGTATGACTCAGCTGGAAATCTCCCTAGAGCCGGCTGTGCACAAAAACTGAGTGAACAGGCAAGATGACGACTAGTGAGGGAGGCCACCAATAGACCTGCGAGAACTGTAAATAAGTTACAAGTTACCGTGGATGAGATTGGGGAGACTCTGCAGACAACTGTTACCTGCTTCACCAGTTGCAGCTTTTATGGGAGAATGGCAAAGAGAAGACCACTGTTAAATTAAACACACATGACATCTTAACAGAAGGCACACGGGAGACTCTGAAGTCAGTTGGTCTGATGAGACCAAAAAGTAAGGTGACATCATACTGTAGAAAGGCTTCTCTGCAGCAGGTCCTAGAAGGCGTGTGAGGGCAAAATGAATGCAACAAAATATGGGGAAATCCTGCTGCAAGAACCCTGCTCCTTGGAAGAAGATTTTGTTTCCAGCAAGACAAAAAACCCAAGAATAAATCCAAAGATACACAGGAATGGCTTAAAAACAACAATGTGAATGTCCTACGGACTCATTTATAGAACCTTGTGTGAATTTCACCTTGAAAATATGTGCACGGCAAAAAAAAAAAAAAAAAAAAGAAAAAACAGGAAAATGCATACACTCAAAAAAAAAAATAGATTTATAAAATCTGGTGTACAGACTCGACACATGTAAAAACGCTTGGGGCAGCCACCCGTTATAATATTCCTGGCTGCAAATGGTTTTTTAAATTGCACAGAGCTGTTCACAATACAGAACTGACGAGGGTTGGAAAAGATGGCGGCTTTAAGGGATCAGACCAGAAGTGATGTAGGGGAACTGGAAGTGATGTCCTTCTGACGTCAGCCTGTGCGCCGGAAGTGACGTTCTTCTGGGTGCCAGAACCGGCATCATCAGCACTGAATCAGATAGGTTTTCCCGCGGCTGCTCTGTAGAGATTTAATGCACTCTGCCACCCCCTGGCCTGGCATGGAATTACCTTAAATTACCTGTAAATAAGCACATGTGAAGGTGCGTAGAACGCTATCCTTGAAACATCCATATATGGAGCAGGCTAATCAACCTCATACATACGAGTCCTACATAAAAGGCATAGGTCAGGGAGTGCTGGTGAAGAGACTTTCACTCGTCTACCTGGAGTGCCCAGAAGTACAAGGTGTTCAGTGCTCAAAGACAT
>JANRMT010062816.1:3472389-3529142 GCA_026402145.1 Polypterus bichir lapradei | reverse complement strand
ATTTAATTTTCTATTACCGGTATATCTTTTTTTATTTGTTATTTCTTATGCTTTAGTAAATACCACGTTGCTCTTGCCTTTCTTTACTTTGTCTTTTTATCTAGGTGTGGGAAGATTGCCGCTTCCTTGTCCACGGTGTTTCCCAACCTTGGTCCTGGTGGCACTCTGTGGCTGCAGGTTTTTGTTCCAACCAACATCTGTTTTTAATTGGACTCCTGGGCTATTTAATACAATACAATACAATTTATTTTTGTATAGCCCAAAATCACACAAGAAGTGTTGAAATGGGCTTTAACAGGCCCTGCCTCTTGACAACCCCCCAGCCTTGACTCTCTAAGAAGACCAGGAAAAACTCCCAAAAAAAAACCTTATAGGGAAAAAATGGAAGAAACCTCAGGAAATGCAGTTCAAAGAGAGACCCCTTTCCAGGTAGGTTGGGCGTGCAGTGGGTGTCAAAAAGAAAGGGGTCAATACAATACAATACACAAAACAGAACAAATCCTCAATACAGTAGAAAAATAAAAATTTTACAAGTACAGAGCAGAATTTAACAGTAGATGATATCACATAATATGATTTGGATTTGTTTAGAGTCCTGGAGACCTCAGCCATCAAGCTGCCTCCCCTATTTAGCCATTCCACAGCTGAAACAGCGCTGGGCCAGCCAATCCGATGAAAGGACCCCTCTACCCCATGATTCCTGCGATCCTCCATCAGGGATGACTTTACCTTAGGCAGGCAAAACAACTTGGCAGGTGGGCAGTGGCACCAAGTCCCACATTTGAGTACTGAGAAGAGAAACAGAATAGGTGAGGGTCAGTAACAAATTATAATTATCATGTTACCTATGTTTTAGTGCTAATGACCAACAACAGAGATGTAGTCTGTACAGTTAATCAGCAGCTCTATTCAGGATATGCTAAACTGAAGTTGTGAGTCTTCAGCCGGGATTTTAAAGCTGAGACCGAAGGGGCATCTCTTATAGTAGCAGGCAGACCATTCCACAGTTTAGGGGCCCTGTAACTAAAAGCTCGACCTCCCACTGTTATTTTATTAATCTTTGGAATCATAAGCAGACTAGCATCTTGATATCTTAATGTGCGCTCTGGTTTGTAAGTCATGATAAGTTCAGACAAGTAAGCCGGACCCCGGCCATTTAATGCTTTATATGTTAAAAGGAGGATTTTGAAATCCTCCCTAAACGTAACCGGGAGCCAGTGTAAGGATTTAAGAACTGGAGTTATGTGTTCGTATTTTCTTGTTCTTGTAATAATTCTTGCAGCAGCAATTTTATTTAACTGGAGGCTGTATAAAGAACAGTTTGAACATCCAGTGAACACCACATTGCAGTAGTCAATCCTACTAGAAATAAATGCATGAATTAATTTCTCAGAATCCTTTTTATTTAGAAAGCACCTTAATTTACTAACATTTTTAAGATGAAAGAAACCTGATTTGGACAACTTTGTAATATGCGCTTTAAATGACATGCTAGAGTCAAAGATAACTCCTAGATTCCGGGCTGATTCAGTAAAATTAATGGTGATTCCAACTGAGTTAAATGATGACAAAATATTGTTGTGATCAGCGTCATTCCCTCCAACAATTAACATCTGTTTTATCTGTGTTGAAAGACAAGTAGTTCTCATCCATCCACTCCTTTAATTCACTAACACAACTAATTAAAAATGACATTGGAGAAATTTCATTTGATTTAAATGAAAGGTATAACTGGGTGTCATCTGCATACGAGTGAAAATTAACATGTTTCCTAATGAGAGATCCCAGTTAAAAGCATATAAAGTGAAAACAGTAAAGGTCCCAGTACTGAGCCCTGCGGGACACCATATTTCAGTTCTGTGTATAATGATGGAGTACTGTCAGCACATTTCTGTACCTATTGGAATCGATTTGATAAATAAGAACTAAACCAAGTGAGCACGGTGCCTGTAAGGCCAACATCATTTTCTAGCCTGTGCAGTAAAATCGAATGGTCAATGGTGTCAAATGCTGCACTTAAGTCTAACAAAATAATTACAGTGGAGTTTCCTTCATCAGAGGATATCAGAATGTCGTTTACAACCCGCATTAGTGCCGTTTCTGTA
This sequence comes from Polypterus bichir lapradei, assembly GCA_026402145.1. NCBI lineage: Eukaryota > Metazoa > Chordata > Cladistia > Polypteriformes > Polypteridae > Polypterus > Polypterus bichir. The sequence goes on along the minus strand of JANRMT010062816.1, from coordinate 3,527,037 downwards.
CTATGACCAGTGTGGAACCCAGACTGGAATTTCTCAAATAAATTGTAATGCGTAAGGTGTGACTGAAGCTGATTGCCGACTAGTTTTTCTTGTATTTTAGAGGGAAAGGGTAAATTTGAAATAGGCCCATAATTATTTAGTATGTGTGGGTCTAGGTCTGTCTTTTTAAGTAATGGTTTAATGACTGACACTTTTAGTGCTTCAGGTATTGTACCATGCAATAATGAACTATTGATAATGTTTAGAATAGGTGCTGCAAGAACATCCATTGCACTTTTTACTAGTTTTGTTGGCACTGGATCTAGGGAACAAGTAATGGGTTTCATTTTAGAAATTAAAGTTAAGACTTCCTGCTCAGTTACAGGATTAAAATTACTAAAGTGCTGAATGCAATGTGAGGCAGGGTCTGCTAAGCTAGTATACAATTTATACTGTAATGCTGAGATCTGGGGTCTTATATTTTTAATTTTCTCATTGAAGAAGTTCATAAAGTCTGTACTGCTAATGTCTGTTGGTATTTTGCAGTGTTGATCTGAATTCCCGTTTGTTAATTTAGCAACTGTTCTAAACAGTACCCGAGGATTTTTATTATTGCTGTCTATTATTGTAGAATAGTATTCTGAGCGAGCTTTAAAGAGAGCTTTTTTATATTTTTTAACACTCTGTGTCCATGCAATTTGAAAGATATGTAGTTTTGTTGTTCTCCATCTGCGCGCCAGTTTTCGACACTCTAATTTAATAGCTCGAGTGTTTTCATTAAACCAAGGAGAGTTTCTATGTGCTTTGATCACTTTTGTTTTAAGGGGAGCCACTGCGTCCAGAGCATCTCTCAAGGTCACATTACAATGTGATGTTAGCTGATCTAAATTGGTTCCCATGTTTACATTTGATGTTAACTGATCTAAATGGTTTTCGACAATTACACTCGACTTACTCAAAGTATCTATAAATTTTGAAGCAGAATTACAATCTAGATGTCGCACTGTGTTTGTTTTAATCTGTGCGTGCACTGGCAAGGGCAGGACTAAATCAAATGTAATTAAGCAGTGATCGGAAATAACTTTATTTAATGGAGTAATATTTAAATTTTGAATTTCAACTTTGTAAGTTATAATTAAATCTAATGTGTGGTTATGATTATGAGTTGGACCTTTGACAATCTGACAAAATCCTACTGAATTTAACAAATAAGTAAAACATTTGCTAAAAGTGTCAGTTTCCACATCAATGTGTGCATTAAAATCCCCCATCAGTACTACGTGATCATAATTTATAGCCAAATCAGATAGAAGGTTGCTAAATTCTGTCATGAACAAAGAATATGGCCCTGGTTGTCTGTAGACTAGCACTATAATTGTGTTGGAATCTGTTTTAATATTTAAAATGAATGCCTCAAAGGATGTAAATTTGCCTAATTTTTTATACAGTATATATATAATATATATATTTTTATAAATATATTAAAGTACCAAGCAGTTATATGGGGAATAATGTATTTTTTTCTTTTTAACAATATTTTCATCTTGATTTTCATTTTACTTTTCTAGGTGTTCTAATTGTTTAATTAATTCATTATTTACTAATTAGTGGGTCTGATGCTAAAGTAGTTGCAGCCTTTGATTATTCAGTGTTGTTTGCCTGGGTGTCTGCTCTGCTCATTTTTAATTGTTATTAATAAGATACAATGAAGGGGAAAACTGCACAGAGAAAGGGGAAAATTTAATAAAAGAGAGTTAAGCATTTAAATCGATAGCAAAAGCAGAAATATTTCTAAATGTCTTATAAATGTAAAAATCATGCTGCTGTGCTTTTCTGAATGTAGAATAAAAAAATATACCAGCTAATTAAATGAGATCAATGCCGTCAGGTGTTCTCACTGATTAGGAATCTGGTCGGAACAAAAACCTGCAGCCACAGTGTGCCCATAGGACTGAGGTTGGGAAACACTGGAATAGATGAACCTTGTAAACATACCTGGTAAGTCTCACAAATTTAACGGTAGTACAAATGTGAACTTACTTTTTCCTACTGTGCTCTACCGTCAAAGAAAAATGAGACATTGGGGTATTATAGTTATTGTGTGTGAACCTGAGAGATATTAGAGATATTAGTAAAACAAGAATGTAGAGTAACAAGACTTATTTTGAGTTATTTAAGCCAACTCTGCTCTCTATCCAAAACATCTCATGTCTTTTAACCAATCAGATGGGCATGGAAGCCGACGAACCAATCAGAATATATGTCAGATGTTACTGAAGTTTCAAGGGTAAGAGCCAAACCTGAGAGACACGAGAAGCATAAGAGTGTAGTAGAGTGAGACTTTTATTCGGATAAGTTACTTGAGCACGTAAGTTAGTGAACCAATCAGAGTAAATTTCAGAATTAATTCGGCACTGTTATGTAAATTCAGTTGTTTATAGATATAGACCTCTGCTCTTATTCTTTGAGCACTTGCTGCCTACCTCTGCCCAGGGCACAGTCCCTTAGTAGATACTTGTACAGAGTGCTCCCTGTTATTAAAAAAACGCATTGAACAAACTTCTTTCTGCCTGGTTCCTGACTTAAATAGGTACTAGTTTGAGGAAAAGATTCTTTGTTATATTTACAACTAGGGGCCTTCACCCCGTGCTTGCTTAACTCGCCAACCCCACCCCCAGCCTACTCTACATGCCAACCACTTTGCGTCTCTGCCACTCGCATTGTGAAGAGGGGGGCTGAACGCACCCCAAGCAGATGTGGTCGCTCCTCTGAAACCCCCTCTTAAACGGTGATACGATGGGAAACAAATAGTTTGTTTTTTTACCTCCTCTTTGCTCGATCAGCTGCTGCTGCTGTGCTGCATCATCTGCATCACGTGCAGCGCTTGAAATATTTAAAAGCCTATACAGCAGCTGTCCTTTTGTCTCACTGCCTTGTCTCTCTCTTCTCCCCCAGATATCCTCTGCTACTGTTGGGGGTCCTGCTCCTGAGGCGCGCCCCTATGAAGAGGACGATTTTCTATTCTTTTCATTGTGAGACGTTACTGTCCCCTCCAACCATACACAGGGCTCGATTCACTCCTGAAAGAGACTTATGTTTGTTAGAAGTGTTTGAATAACGTTTCTGTCTCTAAAATCTCCCGAGTATCTGTGCAACTCTGTGACCCAAGTGTGACAGCGTATGTGGATTTCACTTTCACCAAACAACAAATCTTTTAATTCTCACAGATACACCTCTTCATTTGGAAGAAACACCATTTTTCCCTGATTACAACACGAATTAGACGATCTACAAGTCTCCAATTTAAAGTTTACATCCGAACAATATATTCAATCTCTATTCGCTATTCTGTTATTTCACCAAGTAATAATTTCCGTTTGTTTGCACTAATGAGATCTTTACTATAATTTTTTTGAGAATTTTCGTACTTCCATTATCTCTAACCTGCTCTGCATGTGTATCGTGCCAACGTTTTTAAATTCTTTATGACGTTCTACTTTGTCATCTACTCTTTGTCTTTTATTTCCGGCCCCAGGCATAGTTATATCTCTTGGCACAAAGTCTCGTCTCACAGGACATGAAAGTGTCTCTCTGAGAAAGATTACGTCTTGTTGCAGGATAAAAAGTCTTGTCTCCCAAGATTTTTTTATCACATTAGAGAGATTTAATCTCTACCACGCTACCTTCTGATTCCAATTTTCTAAATAACCGCTGCTGCCCTACAAGGTCAGTGTTATATTTTCTATCAGTTTCCTGTACCCATAATTATTACATTATCAGCATATATCAAGCTTGGGGTTTTGAATACCAAGGATTCTGAATTAGAAGTTTTTTTTTTATTATTTTAATGTATCTTGCTTCTTTCAAGAGTTACATTTGTTTACTTTTTTGACACACAGCCATTTTGACACATGTTGTTACACTTGTTGACTTGAAAACCATTCCCAGAATTCTTTGCAAGGTGCTTGTTTGTGAAGTCAGTTGAACGACGGTATAAAGATCACACACATTAATCCGTCAGTGTCCAGGCAGATGATAGATAAATCTCCTATCCCTCTGCCAACTGAACTTTAATTTGTATAAATGGAGTGGCTGCCCCAAAGCCTGTCTGTGATAGAACTGCATCCTGTGATGAGAAATAACTCCGTATAAGAGGCTTAAATTCTTTGGGAATGTTAGGAAATTCATAATGGGCCCATTACGTCATATATAACTGCTGATAATCACCTGTGCAGCACTGCCTGTGTTTTGGAAACTTTAAGGATTATTTAAATGAGGCAAGAGCACCATGAATAATAAATGAAAAGTGTAAAGACATCCTACGCAAAACCCACTGAGTGTGAAAAATGGGAATCAAGACGCCTCATTAAAAAAGAATTTCAGCTAGAAGGCAGGATTAGGCTCCGATTAAGGGCTCAAGAAACAGAAGCCACGGTAACCCCACGAGCAGAATTAGAAACCACCATGTTGAACATTATAGCAACAAATTACATGTGTGCATCAATACAGTAAGTCATTCATTCATTTAACAAAACTGGTGGGTTCAGAACAGGACTGTGGGCAAAGTCACAACAAGATCTAACCCTAGGCTGGATACCAGTTCATCTCAAAGCCTAGTCACTCACAGTCAGTCTTATAATGGTGACTTTAACGTAGATCTGGGATGTGAGAAGAAAAGCAGAGTACTCTATCAAAACTGGGATCTGGACTCGAACCCTAAGGTTTGGTTTAGGTTTATTTGTTATATACAGGTTAACAGAGAGTCAACATACAATGAAATGTGTATGACGAGAAAAACAAGTCACTCAGTCTAGATCCAATAAAGCTTTTCCAAAAGCTGGTCGAGGGAGGGGTTTGTAGGAGTCCTTGAATAAGGTGTAACAATGATCCAGTGTTTGATCACCTCTTGTGGGGGGAAGAGATGTACTGATAGTATTTAGGGAGAACTTTCTTCATGTTTGCTCTGTTAAAGTCTCCCAACACAATAAATGCTGCCTCTGGGTAAGCGTTCTCTAGTCCACTGATAACATTATAGGGCAGCTATGATAACCACAGTGCTAGTAAATTAGTAATTTTATAATACTGTAATTGCCAGCATTGACACTGTAGAGTTGGGTGGGCTCTAGCCAGCTGATTGACAGCAGGGTATTCACAGGTGTGCAGAGCGCTGCGTTCCAGGAACCCCTGAAACTTTCTCGTTACACCCTTGATGTCCGAGAAGGCAGGTGGGGACTCCCATGGTATTAAAAATACACACTTGCAGATAATAACAGGGAACTGCGGGGAAAATGACACGACACGAGACGCTGGAAGACGATTGGGGACACTGCGAGAGTGGAATATCCTGCCTAGTGAAGTGACTGTTATTTTTACAGGGCGTTTTCGAATTTGATTCTGCTAGAGACCTTCTGTAAATGATTTGTTGTGGAATAAACGTGCCCGTTATTGGACTTAACTTCCATTTAGTGTGTGTCTCGGTCTTTCCATCTCTGCATTTGTAACAATACTTATGGTGAAAATTGCCAGAGGCAGGTGTGTTTGGAGAGAAAAGGGATTTCACCAATAGTAATTTATGAAAGGTGCTGTAAGAAAAATCAATGGGGGTTTGGGTATACTATGCTAGTATGTTGAAAGCCGAAACTTAATGTATAAGAACTCCTTACATGCAGACACAAGTCACAGTTGTCCTAATATTCCACTGGCTGCCGAATGTACTTCACACCATTCTGATCTTGTTATATCCTTACCTGAAATGCACTGCTGGAATCTTCATATGTATAACGCACAAGCTCAGCTGGTTATGCACGAGTTGTTTATGCACACCTTTGTTTTCATGCCATACGCTTAAAATTTGGCGCATGTTTACTACCCACAGGTCAGCTTGTCAGAAAGCAGCTCTGTGAAATAATAATGATAGCTAAAGTTATATTACTGTGGAAGGTTTGGGCAATTTCTAGAATTTTTTCCTATGGCTCACGAAAGTAAGAACGAATGGTCTCAACCCCATAGACTTATACTGTATAGATAGACTCCGCATTCACTGTGTTGCCCAGTCGACACGATACGTCAGCGTGTCCGCCACATTGCGAGTTTCAAAAGTGCCATTTAAATTAACACATGTAGACGTGGAAACCGGATTTTCTGATGAAAAAACAATAACATTTAAAACAGTATCGTTTACATACAAAAGATTTTGGCGAATCGTTTAAATGCAATTATTTATATGCATTTATACACTAATAATGGCAATTATTAAATAATTATAATTATTATTATTAAATAATTCCTCCCATATAAGTAACGTTTCTCGGACTGCCTTCTTCCATCTCCGAAACATTTCTAGACTTCATCCTGTTCTTAAGTAACACAGTACTGAAGTATTGGTTAATGCCCGAGTCACATCACGTATAGATTACTGAAATGCTATTCTATCTGGCATCCCACAAAAACGTATCCATCGCTTACAACTTCTTCAGAATTCTGCTGCCAAGATAACCTGCTGTTCTAAATCCACTGAACATATTACACCGATTCTCTCTCAACTTCACTGGCTCCCTGTTCACTACTGAATACAATACTAAATACTGATCTTAACGTTTAAAGCTCTCCACCGCCTACCTCGCTGATCTCCTACAGACTTACACTCCCTCTCGCTCACTCAGATCCTGTAATTTTAAAGTATTCAGTCTGGCAATATGGTGCAGCCTTAGTTTTTGGAAGACTGACACAACTAAAGACATGACCATAAAATGATGGTTGTCAATTTCAAACTGTGTTTCCTCAATGTGCTCCTTGAAAAAACATCATCAAGTTTGAGAAATGTTAATAGCTAACAACATCTACATAGTTTGTGACTAAATACGTTTAGCCAAAACGTTGTTTGGAGACTCACTTGAGCACATGAATGCATAGCTTTGCTAGCTTAACCTGGCGTAGCTAAAGTAAAGATTATAAAACGGGATTTTCAAATGGCTAAATATAACCAAAACAACTTCTCAGCCTTACCTATGAAATGTAATCCCCCGGGATCTGGTTCGGAGCGTACAGCGGTTTGTAAAATCCCAAGCAGAACATGTGTGAGGCATCTTTATCTATTACTTCACTCCACAGCAGTGCCACTCGCAATATGGCGGTGACGTTGACGTACGATGCTGCTGGTCATGAGACGTCTAGTTATTCTTTGTCTATGCTCAACCCAGGTCAGCACGTGACTGTACTGTGTTTTGATTGGTGAATCTTTGGTGACGCGCCAGCGTCGTTATAAATGTGCATATGCATTCCAAATAAGTGCAAAATGAAGGTTGCCCATAATTGCTGCAGAATGCAGCTACTTAAATTCGAGAAGTTCCTAACTCCTCAACATGAGTCTGCGTCATAAGTGTCCCCTGTAAATGTGACCTCTGCCGGCCAAAGACTTATGTTCTCTTTATTGATGATTCGCCAATCAAAACACAACATTCGAAAGAGGCCGCCCTCTCAACTTTGACAGGTGACGATGGCAATTAAATAAAAACATTACATTAAAAAATTAATGATTTATACTCGCATGTCATTGCGTTTTTATTGTTTCGTCACATTTCACAATTGGCTGATTGAGCAGACGCTCACCTGACGCGTGGAGACCCCGCCACCTGCGTTCAAGAGCATCCGGCAGCGTTCCATAACTGTGCGCGCGAGATCATGCATGGAATTATAGTGCCTCTCTTCTGCACGCTGGAGGTCCGGGAAAGACATATAGTGCCCACATCTTAGCGGGTAAGGCGCTATCTATCACCTGGCACAAGTAATGACGTGATTGCTGATACAATGAAAAGCACAAGCCATAAGAAACACTTGAGGGTTTAGCCAGTCACCACCTACAGCACCATCATATGTGCAAAAATACACAAAACCACTGCCGAGAATTATTAAAGCAGCTCAGAAACCCACTGGTACCCAGCTCCCCACCCTGGAAAACATGCACTATATCACATCCATGCGCTGTATGAACATCAGGGGCCTCATACATAACGCCGTGCGTAGAATTCACACTAAAACATGGCATATGAACAAAATCCACATGCATAAGTACGCCAGCTTCCAGGTTCTTCCGCTCCATAAATCCCGGTCAGTGTGAAAAGTATTGCTCGTACACGTGCCTGTGGCCCCACCCCAACTCCTTTTTTTGTGTGTACGCACCGTCTACACCCAGTAAACCGAGACCCCAGGTATTTTAAATGATCCTACTCACGCAGGTTATCATTTACTTACCCTCCTGCCCTCTGGGTGGCACTATAGCACAATGGAATCCATGGCTTAAGAACACATTTTCTCCACGTGCCGAAGAGACACTAGCTACAAAACCAAGTGAGACATTTCAACTGGAACGTCCCCTTAATAATTTCCATCTCGGAAACTCGGGGCTGGTCTGTCAAGTCCGAGTTTGTCCGACTTTAGATCATGACGTCAATCTATAATGGCGACGTACACCGCAAACTTTAGTGAGAGATCATATTATACCAATTATGAAATTACCACTTCAGTCTATTTGTGATGTCTCATTAAATCAGCCGTACACTCAGTACTGCCCAACATCTATCTGTGGACATCCTGCTACAATGTATGGATACGTGAAATACCGTGTGATATGCTGATATCAACTGCAATTTATGCTCATGGAGCAAGCGCACCAAAGGCTTTCCCAGACGCGTCCGTATTGGTTTACAGGAACTCGGGCTACTCAGGTGTGATGTCATTTCCAAACTGTTGGGAATCTTGCGGTGCAGTACATGTTGCCTTTGAGTTGCAATACAATTTAATTCACTACAATTTTATCGTGTTTTTTAGTGTTTTAATATATTCCAGTTGTATATATATTTTTAACTATTTACAAATGTGCTCTTTTAAGGGAGATGCATATTGAAATGTTGTGTGTTATACAATGACAGTCTTCTTCAGTGCTTCGAAGCAGTGAGCTTCATCAAACCGATATAGTAAAGCATCTGTATCAAACATCTCATTCTTATTTTTCTTTTTGTAATATTTAGGGGGGCGTTGTTAATTATAACAATTATATATTTCGTTTGCTTCGCTAAAGCTAGATTTCCTCCTGTGACCAATAAAGTTCTAAACTGATTAACTCATGGAATACCAAGGATGCTGTGTCAACATTGCCCTCTTGTGGAAAGATACATAAATGCAGCGTCACCATTCATTCCTCCATCCATTATCCAACCCGCTATATCCCAACTACAGGGTCACGGGGGTCTGCTTGAGCCAATTCCAGCCAACACAGGGCACAAGGCAGGAAACAAACCCCGTGCAGGGTAAAGTATTAAATTATCTTGCATTTCTACTCTGCATATTTTTTTTTATTAAATTTTGTATTTTATGAGCTTACATTAAAATACAGTATATTCTTATTTAGTTTGTAAAGGAACCCAAGGGTTCCAAATTGAATCCTCAATCCAAAAACTAAGTCCCATAGAAAGAATGGCCATTTAGCTCTATGCCGCACATCCAAATCAAAGGAAATTTCACTTATAAAGCTTATTAGCTCTCACAGTTAAATGAATGGAAGGAATTGTTAAGGAAATGATTGAGCAACACAGGGAAAAAACAGTAAGTCAGTCAGTCAGCATGGGTTCAGAAGAGGGAGGACATGTTTTACTAACATGTGGGAATTCTATGAGGAAGCAACAAAACAATACTGTATGATCAAAGCAGGGTATATGATATTATTTATCTGGTCTTTCAGAAAGCATTTAATAAAGGTATCACGTGAGAGGTTGGGCATCAAACTAAAAGAAGTGGGAGGTCATGGTGATGTTTGTAGATGGGTTCAGAATTGGCTCAGAGAGTAAAGTGAGAAAATGTTATATATATATATATATATATATATATATATATATATATATATATATATACACACACATACACACACACACACACACACACACAGTATATATAAAAATAATCTGGATAGGAATATAAGTAACAAGCTGGTTAAATTTACAGATGATTCCAAGATAGGTGGGTTGGCAGATAATCTGGAATCAGTGGAGTCATTACAGAGGGACTTGGAAAGCATACCAGCTTGGGGAGATTTGTTGCAGATGAAATTTGATGTCAGTAAATGTAAAGTATTACGCATAGGAAGTAAAAATGCGAAGTTTAAATACACAATGGGAGGTCTGAAAATTGAAAGTACCCCTTATAAGAAGGATATAGGAGTCATAGTGGAGGTACTGCCAGTGTTCAGAAGCCATTAAAGGCAAATCGGATGTATGATTTTTAAATTGCCAAATCACCATTAAATAAATCAGGTAGAAAGACCACCCCGTTTTATAGCCATCTCCCTTCTTGCAACATGACATAACATGAACTGAAGACGAAGAGCTACAGAAATGTTATCCAAGAATATGATTAACAGAACAAAAGCAATATCTTTCTCATTTTAACAGCCACCTTTTCCCCAAACACCCATCCAAACAAGAAAAAGAAAAAAAAAGGATCCGCCGTTGTGATGATCAGGATTCAACTGGGGAAGCTCCACATAAATCAGCACAGACTAATCAGAGCACGGTTAGTGTCTGCATTTTCACCCATCCACACCACAACGCTGAGGGGGGAAGAGTTCTCAAACGTTTGAAGACGTCAGAGTAGTGGGGACAAAGGGCGGAAATGGAGACCGACATCTGTATTTTTAAAGAAAAATGTAGTAGTGTGGATGGTGCTTTAGCTTTGAGTTTTTACCTTTGCTCTAATCAAAGTATAATTCTGTTGCAGTTTATCTGTACTCTTAGGTGTTAAAATTGTTTTGTTATAAATCACTCACCTGTTGGTTACATAATAAATATATATAAAAAAAAATAAATTAAGATGGTTAGAGAAGGAGCCATACAATCTAAAACCATAAACTGCCCAACATGCACCGTAACAGAAAATATGAGCTCAGACAGATATTAAGAAATTAATTTGAGTTTATTCAGCCACTATCCAAACTGAAAAGATTAAAAAAAAAAAAAAAAAGAAAGAAAAAAAAATGTGAATTTTCTAGATAGCAGCCAGACTAGTATTATTACTCAACTTGAATTTCTTTGGCCTTCCACAAGTTTTATACAGACATTCATCAACAGGGGTATTCTCAATTTTCAGAACACTCTGGTTGCGCTCAACGCTTAGTTTATGAAAACAAGCAAAAAAATACCTTTATCCTAAATATTTTTTCTTCTTTTTAATGTATCATGCATCAGTTAGATCTCTCCAGACAAATCAATGCAACATGCCTCTTCAATTCCGGTGAATACTACAGTGCCGTATTCACTAAAACTCAAAATCTAAAACATTAACCGACAATACGCAATGCAGTTACTCAAACAAAAATCCACATGGCGCGTTTTGAGCAAATTCCGCATTCTCTTAACACAAACGTGCAAGGGAGCCTAAACCTTAACAGCCAGACTGCTTGCTAGCAGCAAGTTACAGCAGAGACAGAGCGAGCGCGAGTGTCATTGATGCTCTAACAATGTTAAAACACATTTTAGGTAAATTACAGTACAAGGTCTAGTTATGTCAATTAACTTGGATTTCTTTTTAGCAAGACAGTGCTGATACTTCCCTTTTCTCCTTGGGGGGGAAAAAAGTTAAGAGGAAATAAATGTATCTAATATTGTTTAGTTGAACTTTTTATAAATATTTGCATATATATTAAATATATATGCACCCTCTTCCAACTCAACTGCTCCACAACCTGATGTTGTTAAAGTACAACGTGAATTACAGCGATGCTACGTTATAAAATAAAATTAAATTAAATAAAAATAATTAAAAAAAAAAGTTCAGTGCTCCATGTCTTTTTCCTTATTTCTGGAATTTACTTCCCAGAAAATATACTATAAGCTCATATGTGGACAACACGATAGCCGTGTTTGGGATTTGTCGAATTAGTTGAGCCAAAAGTCCTCTGTAAAATGCCGAATAGCCTTCTTCCACTGCCACAAGTCGAGCTGTCTGGAAGAAATATTTGTACTTGCTTCCTTCTTCACGAAGACGGGTCCGGATTACCTCTGATGGAAAGAAAGAAAGAGAAAACTTACATTACATAGAGATAAGTGGTTATCAAAAGAAAAAAAAACTTAAGACTCCTGTAATACCAAACAAGTTTAATTTTTCAACAAAATCCTCGTGAACACGAACACACACACATACTAATGTCACAAAGCTTTTCTAGGTCATCCTAATGAAAAGTACAGTCCCAAGTGTGCAAATTCTCTACGGTCCTTCACTTGACATCTTCATCACGGACACTGTGTATCCATGGTGGCAGCCCTTCAGGATCAGGAGGCCAGGTCTGGAGAACAGGGAGTCGTCTTGAATCTACACTTTTACACAGCAGCCTTTGCTATCGATGAAGTGTGAGAGGGGGGCATGGTCATGAAGCAGAAGGAGGATAAGCGAAAGCTTTTCTTGCCAGTTTTGCATGATCAGTCACCAAAAACAGGACAGCAAATTACTGTAACCGACTTGCTATGCAAGATTTCTAAAATCACTTACTCAATATACATGACACCCTCAACATCACAGAGAGTGTGCACTTGATCTTTCCAGCACTGACCTGGACTTCAAATTTTATTGGTAGGGAATAACCAGGATTCTATCCTTTCATAGTTTTTTTGGGCTCCTGGTCATAGTGACATATACAAGTTTTATCCAAAGTTATGATCAAATTTCAACCAGTCCAAAATCATTAGCTCCAGGTTCTCCCTGTGGAGAACTCCATGCAGTGACACGTCATTTCCAGAGTCAACATTCTGTGCACCCAATATGCCCATATTTAATGAAGAAAGAGTTCAATGGCTACAAGTAAAACGATAGCGATTCCTATCTCACATACCATTGCTAATTGATTCTTCATTTCATTTTACTCAATGGTGGCAACAGTTTCATTCTTCCAATGATGTCAACGATAACCCAAGATCGGGCCTGCCTCTGAGAGATGCCCTGCCAAGACAGAATTGTGCAGCCCCATCCCTTGACTATGGCTTATGAAGGGGGCTGGTTCAGGTACATGTTGACTAGGTAAGAATGAATCACTGAAGGATAACTTGCACATCTAAACATTCACTATTAACTAAGGATGTGTCTAGATGGCCGGCAAATAGAAGGAAATCACAAACACACACAATAGTAATAAAGATGCGATAGTAAATAAATAATTATAGGCAATTTGTTTCATCAATACCACACTTTATATCTTTCTATCTCCAGGTAATCAACATACACCTCAGTATAAATGATTGAAGTGCAACATCTATTGGAATGTATTTTGTCAGACGTGTACGAATAAAACGCATTGCAATTGTCACTCCAAAAGATGGCACATGTAATAAAATGCATTACTACAAATGTTTGCAATGTTCCATCTGTTGGAATGACAAATGCAATTTATATGTCTGTTATATGCCATTTGTTATGGGATTCGTAAAAGCAGTGTTAATGTTCGTGATGCGCCATCTGTTGAAATGAGAAGAGACATGGCAACCCCACGGACACACAGATACACAGACATTTGCCGATTTGCTTTTTTGACATTTGTTCTTAATCACCACAGGCTAGAATAAAAAGATATTCAACTGTTAACATACTTCTATTCTTCACGTGTATTGTTTTGATCTATATAATCAAACATTGCCCATTTTACTACATGCAAATGTAATACTTTTATAAATGGCCCAATGAAAACCATTTCTGTAATTTAAATCCATTTTGATGTAATACTGTAAAAAAACAAAAAAACAAAAACAAAACAAAAACACCTACCATGTGGATATGCAATACAGGATGCACACCCTTTTGAAAACGCTGCTGCAATCATGAGCCCAAAAAAATCTGAAACACCTTTATCGGATCCTTTTCTGGCTGGTGAGGAGAGTCTTATATTTGCCATTTGCTTCTTCAAAGTTTCATAAATAACAAAACAGATGATAGTCTCTGAAATTCCAGCATATGAAGCAGTGAGTCCTCTGTAAAATCCACGGATTCCTTCTGACTGATACACATACTTCGCACACTGGATTGCGTTCATCTGCTTTACTCCTCTCACTCTGCACAAAACAAAATATTCATTACCAACAGTGGACTCAAAGTGCCCGTTTCATCCAATAGTTTAAGCTAAAATGCAACACCTTTGCAAACCTTGCCGTAGATTAAAATCGTTTTAACAATTTGGTAATAGGAAGCAATTAAATAAAGAACTGCATTATACGAGTATAATTCCAGCAAAGCACAGAAAGATAATAAAGATGAGAAGCAAAAATGCACATGGGCTGACTGGCAAACCAGAAGCAGGCAAAATGTCAGGGAAATCGAGGCTGATGCCAAGCTGACAGAAAAAGGACAAGTTTTAGTTGGAGATTTGTTTTTCTTTTTGTAGTATAGGTCAGCACATATCAGCCTCAAGAAAATTGGATAATATTCAGCCAAGACCGTGCTGGGCACTTTATAACAAGAATATAAAATGAACAATATCCTCAAAAATAGATTTACAGTGTTTGTTTTGTTTGTCATAGACCAGTCATAAACCTGTGCATCAAAATATTTTTCTGCAGCTGCCAAGTAAAACACACAAAACAGGGCAACCATAATGGCAAAACAACAAGGACAGAAGGCAATTCTTGGTATGCCAGCAGGCTTTGGTAAGTCAGAAGCACTACACATTTGTGGTGCTGAAGTAGATGGTGTGCTCTTCAATTTCCTGAAAATATTGGTCAGTTCAATCATTAATTAAAAAGTACGTAAATCAGACAACTTCCTCCATCCAAAACAAACTTTGAAACCTGATGCCCAGGCAGGGGCTGACAGCCAACTGGACATGGTCAGGCAAACACTGAATCAAATTATTCCAAACGATTAGGGTCTCTAAAAATTAACTATCAGCATCCTTTACCTTCTTTCCAGTTGCATACGTGTTTTGACCATCCATACGGGGTTCATTAATGAATTTGTAACAAATGCTGAAAGAGAGAGAGGGAGAGAACATTCAAAATTTACAGAATGAAGTAACATTCATAATATCTCCACTTTGAATAAAGCAACCTACTTTATTTATAACTGCCAAAATTCATCTCAGTTCGCATAGATTTCTTTCCTTCATTACTTCCTACAAACTCACATGAAATCAATCCTGACAAATATTCTGTTAGTGTTTGTCCAAGTTTCCTCTACCTCTAAATGATCTTCACTACAGTATACTGCAACACCCAAAAACATTACACACACAATATGTAACATAAGACACAAGCGCCTCTTGAATAAAACCTTCCCAGAAAATTTGTATTTTCTTTAAAAGTAGAGAAACTACTAATGCAATGAATTTGAAAAGATGGCAATGCTTACCGGCAAAGCCTGCTGAACACATGTGAACCAAACTGCTGTCTGGTACAAAGATGCCATTGAATTTCTCTTTGGATTTGGAGTATGCAGCAAAGTATATGGCTCTGTGTGGGAGGAAGAGGACACAACAGGTTACTCAGTAAAGCAAAATCCATATTTTAACACAAATATTCCCAATTTTATCAGATTAGAGCTAAAATATCTGCATAAAAAAAAACTATACATGTACTAACTAACCAAAAGGAGAGTGGTTAAAGTTTCACTTGCACATTTAACTTTTTCAAAGTCATCTTATATGTTAAAATGAACTGGAAAATAAACTTCACATGCATGTCTGCCTCTATTCTCTTTAAAACTCAAGAGGCAAAGTTGAAACTGCATTGTGCTGGTAGCAGCCAGGGTGTTCTCCTTTTTATTGGAATGTACAGCATTAATGGTTGACTTAGTAAATATCCTTTGGAAGAAAGTCTTATGCAACTATTACATAGAATTTACATTCAGTTGCATCAGGATTTCTGTGCAATAGCTTCAACTTTCCTATTGCAAAATAGTAAAAAGGGACATTTATGCAACAAGAAACAAAAGTTTAATGTTAAACCAAAGTGTCGCAAAATTCTAGGTAATATTCTTTACTTGTAATACGGTGAACATTTAAAAGAAACAGGAGACAATTTTAACTACAGAGAGGTTTGAAGAGTGCTGCCCTGACTGAATGAATATGATGAAGTCTGAATACGCCGATGTCACTATCAAATATTTATTCAAATATATATATTTTGCAAAAAAAGTATTTAACAGGAAACTCCTACAGAAGAATGCAATAAATAGCTTGTCAAGTCCTGCTGCACCAATCAAAACAGCTTGTTTCCCCATTTATCAATATTTAAGTTTGATGAAGATTCCTAAATGTATTTATATATTTGATGGCTTACCCTGCTTGAAGGCATAAATTAGATGCACTTTTGACAGTAAAAACAGGTGTATTACTCAGATTTTGCTGTGTTATTCCTAACCACATTGTAGCAATTACTTAGTGTCAGGACACTATACCTCTGTAAACTACACTGGTCGTGATTGCATGTGGTTGCTAATTGACAGAATTAAGGGGCAACAAAATCTAAACATACAAGAAGATTCTCATAGAAATGGAATCTCAATAAAAAAAGAATTAAGACAGCTTTGTAAAATACATCTTTGTGATATTTGTTCTTTTTAGTGGCACTCTTTAGAATATAGATTTCACATTAAGGAAGCAAAGCAAATAATGCCAGCAGTTTAAAATCAGTAGTGCAGGGACTTAGTCCGTTGCTATTGTGAAAACAAATTAAGTCAAAAGTCAGTCAGTTACCTTGAAGGAGCAACACCAACTAGATTTGGACCCAGGCCTCGAAAAAGGGATCTTGGCCCCTCCTTTTCCAAAATTGACCTAAAAAAAAAAAAAAAGAATCAATTATGTAAAGTAAGGCATTTGTCTCTGCAAATTGGAGCTCTCCCAAATGTGAGAAAAGGCCTCCACATCAAACCATTCAATTGTTATGCAAGTTCATTTCTTCTTAAGAGGGGGCCTCCAACATTTCTGGGTCAATTCATCGGCACAGTTATCAGAGGCGGAACCTTCCCATATTTAAGCAATGCTAGGCACAACAATAACAAATTAAAACAAGCAAATCAAATTGATACAAAATTCCTATCAAAATAGGGATTGGTTGATGTGGTGGACTGAAAACAAGAAAATCAGAAATAAATAAGACTTCACCCTTTGACTCATAAACATACTCGATATCTGAATTTGGCAGGTGGATAAGAGGTAAGGGGGTTAAAAGTCATTATGTTATGACACAAATATTTGCACCCACTGCACGTTTCCCTCAATACGCTCTGTCTATTCTGGTTCAAATATTAACCTTCAACCCAGGGAAAGAACACAGTAGAGAATTAAAAACACTACTGCTTCAAGATTTATCACTGGACTGATTAACATTGTATTTAAACCATCTTCTGCTTTTCTTGTATTTCACCCTTATTATTATCATCATCATAAGTAAAGAGGAAGAAAAGAATACTTTTAAAATAAACACCAACATGTGCTAGAAAAACAGAAATGTGTAAAAGACTACCTGCTGCATATTTTAAGAGCTTTCTGTTATCATTGCCAATAGAAGGATCTTTTTTATTTAGGTAGTTAGTTTTTGTTCAAGTGTATCTGTATTTCTATACTTTTATCTGCTCCAAAAGCAAGATGAATGCAGAATAAAATATATTGAAATTCATATACCTATTGCAAAATTCCATACCCATTTTGCCTTTAAAATTTGAGACTCAGCTGGCAGTGTTCTAGTTTACTAGTACGGAGGAATATTTTGAACAATGATAAATAAATAAAATATGTCAAAATGAATTAAACGTGTCACACAATTTATGTATTTAATTTAGTATTCCTTTAGGTATTTATAATAATTTATGCATTTCACTGACAGCATACACACAATATGAAGTACTCTAGTATCCTTATTTTTGCTTGGGCCATCACAAAGTACCAGTTGCTTTGCCAGGATGTTATTTGTTAACTAAGTGTGTAAACATTCACATAACACTTGACTTTCATCAAGGTTATGTCTTAAGATTTTATTTGTAGCAGCTTGTACATTAGTGACTCAATAGAGTCCGTTCAGGGAATGATTTTGTAGCTTGATGGGATCCAATTTAAAACACACATAACTGCATACCAATCCTAAAGACAAGTGCCCAAAGATTATATCAGGAAAAAAAAAAAAATCTGCCAGCTGGAAACAGGCCAATAAGGAATTGCAAGTCTCAACTTGATAAATTCTTCTTTTGAAACAATCACATAAAAGGAAAACATATTGGGTATCGTGCTCTTTAAGGCAACCGATGCAAAACATTCAAACTGAATGAATTCCTAAATCTGCAAGTTATTATAATCTTTCATATAAATGACTTTACTTGCACAAATTACATTAGTACTAGAATTATGACCTTGTTGTTGTGATGGCTTATATACCACAAAGGTCTTCAGTTATGTTGGCAAAAGTGTCTACAGGGAATGGTAGATAAAGATCAATCAATGAAAGAGAGTCTTCGTGAAGAACCACCATGTAGAATCAACACCAGTAAAATGAAGGATGAAAGTCAGGTACAATACCACTCAGACAATACACACCTAGACAGATTAAACATTTACAAGAACCAGTTTGTGTCACTATGTAAAAAGGTATTATAACATGTCTGGTGAAGAAGGAATTGGAACCCATGCAGAAAGCTGAAAGGTACAGGATAGAAACACTCAAGTCTCATCTTTGTGCATTGTCTTTTGAATCAGATTTATTGATTGGAGTGGTTGTTATCTTTTTTTCTGGCATTGGACCACAGCTGATTTGGGGATAGTCACAGCTGTAGGTTGGATGCCATGCAACTGGAGTTTGTTACAGTTGACAAGACGGTTACACCAATGTGACTCTGAGTAGACGTCAGGAACCTTTTGACTGTTTGTGTACTGACCAAACTATGAACCATTCTGTGCATTCATCCCTTTTTAGAGATACTGAATTTAGTGCTTAAATGACTATCTACCGACCCTGAAGTATCACTGGGAGACATCAATGTTAATGTGAGGTATGATAAAGAATCCTGGAGGAGCATGACTGGGAGGAATTGCTAGCCTGATCTGAACCAGGTTATTGTTATTGGATTTCTTTGCTAGTTATAAATTGTCCAAAACCAACAAAATATTTGAACACAACTATGCTCATTAATTCTATCGGACATCAAAGTTTCTTGAGCCAAAGGTCATCGTCAACTTTACAGATGCATCATCTGCTCTTAGGCCCTATCTTCTGTATGACTGGGATAATGTGAACTGTTAACTCATAATTACTTGGTAATAAGCAGTCAAACATATGGTGTGATTGGAGGACAGACCCCCTAAACAGACAGGGATGATTTCCTGGATTTGAGTGGATTAATTCAGGACTACAGGTCTGTGTTCAAGACCCCTGTATTAGAGGCAGCTACAACAGGCTGGGTAGAAGGTTTTTGGTGCCTCCAATGGTGACAGCTCTAGCACTCATTAGTGGACACCGGCTGTAACTGAAATGGTGAGATGGACAAAGCAGGCTTGTGCGCAATGTTAGCGGGAAGGGCATTGGTATGCAAACAAATAAGTAGTTATAGCAGTGGCTGAAGCAAAAGACTGTATGTGGGTGATATTTGGCAAGGGAAAGGAGAATGACTTTGGACAAAAGATAGATCTTATCAAAACTTGGTGGTGGACTTGGAAGGAACACTTTGAGGAACTCAGATTTCTGGTAGAAACGCCCTCCTTTTTGAGGGATCAGTGCTAGAAGCATTAAGAGGGTTAATGGAGGGTCCATCTCCAAGGCTAAAGGTGTTTCAGTGATTTAAAAAACTCCATAGTGACATGTCCGCAGGGGTGAATGAGATCTGACCAGAAATACTGTAAACACTGGAGATTGTATTGGTGGTGGTTTAGGTACCACACCTCTTCGATGGTGTATGAAAGGCGGCGTTAGGGCTTTGGGCTTCCATTTTAGGGATTCCTGTTTTTGAAAAAGGGAAATTACCAAGGGATCATAATCTTCAGTCTCCCTGGAATAATTTGCTTTTCTTGAATGGAAAGCCCAGCTCTATAGATGAAACCGATTCAGAAGGAGCAACGTGGATTCTAAAATGGTGGACCAACTCTTCAGCTTTGCGCAGATATTTGATAGATCATGGGAACTTGCCAACCCTGTCTACATGTGATTTGGATTTGTAAAAAGCTTTTGAGCATGTATTCCAGGGTATCTTGTGGAAGATACTAGACGACTATGGGGTTCTGCAGGACACCTACATTCCATACATCCCCTGTATTTGCAGAGCAAAAATTGTGTTGGTATACTTGGTGTTAAGGGGAGTCTATTCAGTGTGGGCTGTGGACTCTTTCATGGGTATGTCTCATCTCCTGTTCAAGGTTTTTATGGACAGCATATAAAAAGGCAGCAAAGTGTTAAAGACTATGCAGTTTGGGGACCTAAGGATTGCATCTCTGCTGTTTGCAGATAATGAAGTACTTGAAACCTCAAAACCCAGTGCAGATGAAGCCATGGCGAGGACTAGTACTTCTATATCTGACAGGGTGTGGAGCTTGATAATATGGGAGTACCCAGGAGCAAAAAAAAAGCTACTTCTCTAGATGGAGGAAAGCTAGTTAGGGCAGATTATTCATATAGTGAGTATCCCCCTGTGGAGCCTCCCACAAAAGGCGTACAAGGCAAGATTTGCAGTGAACCTGGGACATGCTGGAAGGATTTTCTACTCAGCTAGCCTAGAAGCATTTGGCAACTCACTCAACTGTATGCCTTCTGTTTAATGTTGCATGCAACCCCCAGCCCACACCACATTATCGCATCGGGCAGCACTGTAATAACAACTATGAAGGAGCCAGCCATTATAGATTTTAATATTTCTTCTAAATTCAGAACAAACAAACAAAAAAAGAATCACAAAGGTTCAAACAATTAAACCTACCTACATGAAAACTGTGAATGACCTGTCCTACTTCACTTCTTATTGGATTTGTCGCCGTTTACTTTGCAACCTTTTTTTTGTGCAATGCAGCAGTCCCAATCGTCAGGTATATGGAGATTATGACTGAATTTAATTAAAATTAGGGAGAGTCTTTCCATAAAAAATAGAATTGCAGATTTGGGTCGTTTCAGATAAGACATTTTTCAAGCTAAGTCAGAACTAAATGAGCATTTAACTAAAATGCAAATTACTTGAGAGGCTTCCAACTTGAATGACGGATACAAATTAATTTTCTAGCCTTGCCAGAGTCTGCTCAGCAAATATTCAATGCCTGCAGGGATTAATATTACATATTTAAAAAAAGAGAGAGAGGTAAAATCTACCGATGGATTTAATTCCAACCAATTTGTAAAATTCTAAGGCCAGTCTCTTCTGTTAATTAAAACACTTTGTTTATATAGTTTTATCTCAAATCCATACTCTACATTAGCAGCATGGATCAGAAAACCATGTTTATTCTCAATTTTATTTTCAGAGTACTTGGGTGACAGAAGGCAGATGACAATGCAATACTTTCTGGAATAATTCTATGGCATAACACAACAAAACATGAAGTCCTAAACAGGCTAGTGATATAAACAATATGACAAAACATCTCAAAACTGTTAGGAAAATAAAATAAAAAACAAAGACAATCTAAAATAGGAGTCAAATTAAGTATGTGTTTCATTTAAAAGCTCCATTTATATGACTTATGACTAGAGTTTACCCTCTCCTGCAGGTAACCATGACAGTTTTTACATTTTATAACTTGGCAAATAAGGATAATTTCCAACCCTGTATCTCTGGACTAGATAAACTGGATTAGAAAATGTATCTTCTGTTTACTACACTTAGATGATTAAACAGAACTTTCCACAAATTTTTAGCTTAAAGATTTCCAATCAAGAAGTAAAATGATCAATTTTTCATCTTCATTTTCACATCCAATAGTTCATCTGCACACAGAATTTGCTCTTTTTGGAAATCAACCACAGCTTGCAGTTATAAGAGTCTTTGAAAGTAAAAGCATGGGAACTTACTTTTTAATAGCTTTATCCAAAGTCTGCAAGATTCAGGCTATAGATGTTACGTTGCTGACCAACTCTACACTGACCCTCTTTTTTGGAGCTCTCATTCAGCTATTAATAGAACCAAAATGTTCAAGAGGACCGTTTTATCAAACAAAGAGCAACAGCAAGAAATTGAAAATGTGAATTAAAAAAAAAAAAAAAAAAAAAACACAAGGACAAACTCTTCTGCTAAAAATGCTTCAGGGACTAAATGTTTCCGAATTTCATCTGCCTGCCAAGTAGGACTATATACTGCCAACACAGAAATGCTGTGTCATGCAAAAACAAAAAAAGACAAGTTGCTCAGCTAGTTAACATATAACTCACGCACAACAGGAATACATTTGTGAAAAATAAGCCAGGGCAACAGAAAAAACATGGATGTATTGAACTGATTTCAAAATGACTAAGCACTTTGACACATTAAGTATGAAATTTAAATGCAAAATGGTAACACATTAAAAATCTGAATCTGCAAAGATCAAAAGCAGAGGGGGGCATGGTACTACATAACTGTCAGTTTTATGACTGGCTCCACTTTGAGACAGTGAAAGGAGGTGTAAGGCAACAGACCGTTCCCCAAACCAAGCTTTACTGCATATGAAATGCAAACTCCTCTGTGTATGCTTTAATTTGACGTCCTGTTTTTACTATGCTATGGTGGTTTAGTAGCAATGAGGCAGTAACCCATACACTCAAAATATAATAAAGTCATCTCCTACATTAAGGACAAGATGCTACTCTTATCTGTACCTATGCTTGATAACTGCATATTCTAGGATTCTTTAACTTACACAGTAGAAGATTCATGGAAGTCACTAGGAATCTGGACCTTTAGAGATATCAACTTAAAAAAATGTGTGTACAGATTCCTATAAACAATGCTTCAGATATAATCTTCCAATGTTACACTTAGAAAAAGTAGTACAACTCAGAAAGTTTGTCAAAAGGAATCTGCCTAATGTCCTTAATCGTCCATCAGTAGTTATACTAGCCAGCAGTGATGATGATGATGATATTTGGAAAAAACTATCAATATCTGCAACATATTTCAAGGAAGGAACCTTTTACATGCTCACAGGCAATGATAAGAACATGACCTTTCAGTCAGAACCTCAGATAGGAAATGGAGTTCAGTCAGTAACAAACTGTACAAATTATTATGTACCATACCATTTTCAAAACCTGCTTTATTCTAAACAGGGTCGCAGGGCATGGATTGGGGGTCTGGACCCTATCCCTGCAAGCACATGGTGCAAAACAGGAACAATCCCCTGGACAGGGCAAGGGATACCCTCACGCACACATGCCACACCGCCTCTGGGGTCAATATTGTGTTGTCGATCAATCAATCAATCAATCAATCTTAAAACCGTACATTACACTTACCTGACCAAGCTTTAGTTAATTTGAGTTGAGCTGGGACAGAATCCAAACTGTACATGTCACCAAGTGCATGCCTAACTAGGTTGTGAAATCTGAATACATACCCCACACACCATTTTGAAGAAAAATATATGCTTTTTCTCCCAGAAAGTATTTTATTTGCAATTATCCCCTATGCTTTAATAGCTATATTTGGAGATGAGAAGCAGATGAAAACACACTATGCTACAAAAAAAAAAAAAAGTAAACCATCATCATATCTTACTTACACTCCTCACAAGTTAACTCATCTTAGTCATCTTGAACAGTCCTAATCCAGAAGGATAGTCAAAATTAATTTTCGTCTTATATTATCTAAAAATCAGAAACAAATTCTTTCTACAAGGAATGATCCAAAGCTTTTTCAGAATTTGACATGAATTAATTAATGCGGTTCAAAAAATAAATGTGTTGGGCCTCTGCTTAACTTCTGACATTTTAATACTCTTGAGGAACTCTCTCATTTTGGACATTGTTTGCATACCTCTCTGAATTAGGCAGAAGACTGCTATACTTGACTTCTTTTGTGTTTTAAATTAAATTGTCTAGAACATAGTCTTGGTTGTGTCAAAAATACATTGTGTTTTTCATATTGTGATTTATAAAGTTAATAACAATCAATAATAAACAAATTCAACATAAGGTCATCAGGACAAGCATTTTTTTATTTTTAATAACCGAGAAGGTTGATTGAAACTGAGATAATTTAAATGGAATGGAGTGATCTGAACACTGTAGTTGCTTATGTTGCTTTCCTGCATTTTGCTTACATGGGATACAATGCAGATGTTGAGTGCAGAAAAAGCTCACATTAAAAAGTGCTTCAGAAGCAGGTTTATAACAAAGGAAACACTGACTAATGAATAAAAGTGAATATAAATACTCGTAAAACCCATTCTCAACTTTAAAATCTGGATCTGCTTAGACACATTTAATAACAACAGCCCTTAAACTACAAACACAGAAACAATGTAAACCTACTCACCTCAATACCTGTAACAGTCCAGGTGCTACAGATGTTGGTCGCACCATCCCAGTGCCATTTAGTGTGCCCAGCTGTACCTGCGACAGGTACAAGGGTCTTAGGGAAATACCGGAGGACTGAAGCCGGGTCTTGATCACTTCAAGAGGACATGTGACAATTGCACCCACTGTACCACCACATCTAAAAAATGTTCACAAATAAATTTTATTAAATGAAAAAGCTAGCCAAGTACTTGTGTGGAAAAATAAATTACAAGAATAACATATTCAAATCTAGGTATCTGTGCCTACTACCTGCTGAGGATAATTCCCAAAAATAGCTAAAAACCATTAAGCCCTTATAAAATCAAAATAAATTAAATAACTGTGGAAAGAGCAACACTTTCCATTCCAGAAATCATCCTCTGCTGGATACTCAAATTTATTACCTGCAGTTTCCTAACACATTTAAGTATAAAAATCATGCATATACAAGGGACGTTCAAAAAGTTTCCACACTTTTAAATTTTCAATGGAAACGGTGAATGCGGGAGTAGTAATTGGGCATTAAAAAGTTGGTACAATGCTAGGAAAATTGCATCGCAAACGAAGGTAACTATGTAGAAAACTGATGTAATTTGTTTTTGAAATTCATAATAAACAGAGTTAAAAAATGTGCGGATGTGTGTGTGTGTATATATATATATATATATTTAATCCTAGCTATTTGGCTGTAAAAAAATGTGTTTTATATGGCCCTAACCTTGCTAAGAATTGGGAAAAAGAAAAAAAAAAAAAAAACTCAGAAGCTGGTAAAATATATTAAAAAAAAAAAATGGGACAAGGTTAACAAAAGCTACTCCTTCATTACTATGCATATGACCTTATACAAAAGAGAAAATACATTGCCCTAACAAACCCAATTCTAAACAATGCTCTTTTAAAATGCATATATTTAACAGAATAGATGAATGCTTCCTATTAGAAACATTAACTTCAGAAGATCTCTCACACATACACACTAAAATGGAGCTGCCAGAATGTACTCGTCTAGAAGCGGACAGTGAAGACAGATGAGCGGAGGTGTGCCTGCGTACACCAATTATAGAGCAGGCTGCAAATGACTGCACCGCCCATTTCCTTATGCAGTCTGGGCAAGATCTGTTCCTAATAATACATTTCAGTTTATGTAATAGCGCAGTCCTTTTCTGTCTACTTGAAACTTTTCCAAGATATATAATTGTACTTTAAACTTTTATAAAATAATGAATATTCCTAAGGAAAGGTCAAAACAAGAAAAAGAAAAACCTGAAAGATGCATTAAAAAAAACAATTGTAATATCCCGTGCATTTATTTTACAGCAGAGTAAAACCAAATGATCTTAAAGTGCCACTTAAATGTAGAATAAAACATAAGATGTGAACATTGAAAATATGAATTCACATCAAAATACTGACAATAAAAATTACAAAAAAAGAGTGGGAGAGTCATTTGCTTTTTTCTGCAGAACAGATACTGTAATCCTATCACTCATTAATAAATTTTAATACCAATATTCAAAATATGTCGACCCAAATCTACACGTGTGACCACAGACACATGAAAGTTACATGATGTTTATTGACAATGCCAATCAATCTTTATGTAAAGCAGAACCCACAATAACAACCAATGCAAACACCTGGTCCACATACTGCATTTATTCTTTGAAATAAGAAAACGTCTCTCTGCATTCTCAATGTACAAACACCGAAGGCACAGCTTTTACATACATAGGGAAATGCCTATGCATGAAAACATTTACGTCAGTTGAAGATTAGGTTTCAAACCTTGCATTGCCCCTCACACAGAACAGCGTCCAGTCACTCTATAAATCTGAATTTTCAACTAGCCAGGCTCGCTGGCGCAAAGTGATTAAAACGCCTTAATTGTGAAAGGTTATAATTTTTTGAAAATACTCTATTTGGAGATATACGCAATGTCCACCTATGTATATCGGTTGTTTAGAAGTAATTACATTACAGCCATTACCGTTTTCGGTTAATGCATTCTGTTCTACTAATTAACCCCTATTTGTCTTTTTAATTTACATTTATACTTGTAGAAATAATTTTTAAAAACCCTAGCGTACTTACTTTTTAAGATATTTAACTGAAAAAGGCACAAAAATAACAAACGTATACTAATTGTAATTAAAAGAAAGCTGTGGTATTAATATTTAAATACTGCGTAATTACTGTACACATCTCTTCAATGACACATTAGACATCTGTCTGTTTACTCTATATTTACGAACATTGTTTTAAACAAAGGGAGATAAAAAACAAACTTCGCCGGGATGCTTACATGTTCTCATAAATGTATTATTATTTCTGGACAATTTATCTCATCTTTGTATGCAACATTACAAAAAACGGGAAAAGAAAAAACTCTGAAAACTAGGGAATGATCACTAGAAGATATACAAACAGAATAAAAGAGAAACATTTACGTCCTTATCTCTCATACGTTACATAAAAAAAACAACACGCATCTCAGTACGACTATCAATGGGTAATAATAGTGAAGCTTTAAAAAACACATCAGACAATGACGGCAAAAAAGCCACTCGCCTTCCGCAACTCAGACATAAGAGTTTAAGTCACTTCCTTTCCTATCACCATCGATTTGTCAGTTTTTTTAGTATGGCTATCTCGATTGTCAGTTTTCTACTCCACTTGCCATGAGAAGGTTGGCTGCGCACACGTTCACAACGGCGCCGTGACTATGTAGCACATCTGGGCGACGTAGAAACTGCGCAAGACAAGGCCACGGAGGAACAGAAAACCCCATTCGCAGTCACATAAAAGCGGAGGGGCGTTCAGCGATCACTCGCGCACAAGGAACAAACTGATGTGCATTGCTGCGAGGCCTTTAACAGACAAAAACGACCTGAAAGGTCACCACACCGGGACTTGGTTATCAAGCCGCTAATACTCACCCCCCGGCAAGTAGGTGTAAAAAGGTCTGGTTCTGAGGCATCTTCACGATAGCATCACAACGCATTCAAGACGAAAAAAGCAACATCCATTCTTTTTCTTTCCGTTTTCGAATTCTCAGCCGAACCTAATATGCCGGTAATGTCAGTCCTAACCGGCTTGCCCTATACCAAGCTCGTGTGCTCACAGTGCTCTGCTCCTTTCTGTCTGCCCTATCAGCAGCTTATGACGTCAGTGGGAGGGAGGGGGGTGTTGTCTCTGACGCGTTGGAAAAAAAATGCAAGAGTGGAGGACTTGTGTAGGGGGTTAGTGCCCGGGAAAAGGAGACCTGTGGGGCACTCGGCAGACACCACCAAAGACCACCCACTCTCAATGGACACCAATCAGAATGCTCTTATGTTCGACACTCACGCGTAAATAACATAAGAAGCCAATCAAAGACGCAGACTAATCGCCTTTCTATCCAATCACCCGTGGGCATGAAAATAAACGGGCTTTCCCACTAGAGTCACGCGTCGCGAGATGTACCTTACTAACTGCGGCTTTTTATGCTGCTTATTTAAAATCAGTCAGTTTCGTTACTATTATAAGTAGCTTTCAAATGTAGAGTTAAAACAGATTTTGAATGATCTCGGGTTTTGGATCCCTTTACTTGTATTAACCGGAGATGTATTTTGAGGAGTTTTCTGACTCTTCGATTCGCACGTTGTGCCAGAACAATTAAAAAGGAAGAGGGAATGGTGGCATTCGGTTAATTAATCATAAGAAAAGGCAATAACACATGTCACAAATATCTGTAGACATACATAAAAGCAAATAATTCTTGGAGAGTTAAATCTCTCACCCTCTATCTCTCTATATATATATCCATCCATTATCCAACCCGCTATATCCTAACTACAGGGTCACGGGGGTCTGCTGGAGCCAATCCTAGCCAACACAGGGCGCAAGGCAGGAAACAAACCCCGGGCAGGGCGCCAGCCCACTGCAGTATATATATATATATCGGGACAATAATGTGGAATGGCAGTCACAGCTATTCACTCACTGAGCAAATTATTAGGAACAATATACAAAATCTCATTTTGCTCTCTCGATTCCACGGGAGTCTTCAAATAAGAATAAAAAAAACATTTGCTGCAAGCAATGAGATCTCTAATGGAGCATATGACAGCTGTAAATACACTCACAGATCAAATTTCTAGGACCACCGTGTTAATACTGGGTATGACCTCCTTTTGCTTCATGCTGCAGGTCTTCTGTTCCATGACATCCCAAAGGTATTTTATTGGGTTACGGTTCAGTGACTGGAAAAGCCACTGAAGAACGTTGAACTCATTCTCACGTTCACAAAACCAGTTTAATAAGACTTTTGCTTTCTGATGTATAAAGTGAAAAGCATAGATCACTTAATAAGATCCATTATCTTGGTGGCAAATGCATGACACAACTTTTTCAAAGAACCGCACAGATGGTGGCACAGAACACTAATTGGGCTGGGCAGTTTAGGCTGCACTGAAAATGAAGGTATGAGGGTGGCGGGACTAACCATCACAATCAAACTTTTTAAAAGTTTTGCCAAAACAAAACAGGATATGTATAATTGAAAGCACTAACTAGGCAAAGGAAAGGAAAGATCAACTACGTAATGCAGCAGGACGGGTGCTGCCACATCTTCTGGGGATCTGTTGGCACAGCTTCACCTCCAGCTGTTGCAGTGTAATTCAATGGGTATGAGGTTTGTTTAAAGTGTACACACTTTATGAGCTTACTTAATTCTCTCATATAATGCACTTAGGCATGCAGAAAACATTCTGTGTGAAGGGAAAATCAACAGCTGGAGGCTCAGCTCTATAAAATTTTCATAGCCGCCCTGCTCAGAAATGTAACACTATGTTGAACTGTGTGTGTCCAGAAAAAACAGACATGTTGCTTTAAATGAGAGAATGGAGGTAGGCACAGATTTTTAGGATATGTCAAAGTCAATTTAGTAATTTGTGACAGATAAAGAAACAATAAAATAAAACTGGTTACACTGTGTAACATAATCAAAAAAATCTTTATTATACACAGATCCCCCATGGAAGTGCCACAGAGCAAGCTCAATGTGAAAGCGAATTGCACTAAATGCACCCACTGAGCAAATTATTAAGACCACTATACTACTACATGGTAAAGTTTCCTTTTTCTCTCGAAAGAGCCTCAGTTCTTCACAGCATGAATACCATAAAATGTTGGAAAGACTATCTTGAGATTCTGGTCCACTTTGACATGATTTGTCAGCTGTACAGGGATGATGCGAATCTCCTATTCTACCACATCCCAAAGGCTGGATTCAGATCCTCGGCTGGGAAGAACACCAAACTCACTGTCATGTTTATGAAATGAGTTTGAAATAACTTTTGCTTTGTGACATGGTGCATTAACATGCTGCAGGTAGCCATTAGAAGATGGGTAAATTGTGACCATGAAGGGATGCACAATGGCAGAACAATAATACACCGTGGCATTCAAGAGATGATTGATAGTAACAGGCCCAAAATGTTCCAACAAAACATTCTCCTCACCATTACAGCAGCACCAATAGCGTGGACTGTTGACATATGGGAGGTTGGATGCATGGATTCATGCCATTAGCACCAAATACTAACCCTACCATCTATGTGCCTCAGCTGAAATCGAGACTCATCAGACCAGGCTGTGACTGTTTAATCTTCAACTGTCCAGTTTTGGTGAGCCTGTGCCCACTGCAGCCTCAGCTTTCTGTTCTTGGCTGACAAGAGTAGAACCCAATGTGGTCTTCTGCTGCTGAGGCCCATCTGCCTCAAGGCTCAACATGTTGTGCACTCAGAGACACTTTTTCTACTCATCACACTTGTACTGAGTGGCTATCTGAGTTACTGTAGCCCTTCTGCCAGCTTGAGTCAGTCTAGCAATTCTCCTCTGACTTCCCTTATTAACAAGGCTTTTCCATCCGCAGAACTGCCACTCAAAGGATGTTTTTTGCTTTTTACAATATTCTGAGTATACTCTAAGAGACTGTTTGATATGAAAATCCCAGGAAATCAGCAGTTCCAGAAATATTCAAACCAGCCCATCTGTTGATAAAAATCATGCCATGGTCAAAATCATTCAGATATCATTTTTTCTCCATTCTGGTGTTTGATGTGAACATTACCTGAAGCGCCTGACTTGTATCTGCATGATTTTATGCACCAAATGAATGCCACATGATTGGCTGATTAGATAATTGCATGGATAATCAAGTGTAAAGGTGTTCCTAATAATTTGTTCAGTGGGCGTATGTCTTTTTCTTTGAATTTAAGAAGGCTTTTGACATAGTGGGAGAACAGTGATCTGGAAGACCCAGTAACACTATAACATCCCCCAGAACGAGAGTTCCCAAACTTTTTTCGGCCGCCGACCCCTTTACCAAAAACTTTTAAAACCGTCGACCCCCTAGTCATTTACTTTACTTACTCAAATTAATATATTTGTACAGTACTCAATATTAAATATTTCACTAGATATCAGATTTTAATCACTTGTAATTATGATTTAAAAAGATAAAATGGCTATGGAATATGGCATTATCTTGTGCAACATTTGATATCGAAACCTGCACTAATGAAAATTTAAGCAAAAAAATACGAGCAGAGTTTTTTTTTTTTTTTACATTTTTGACATTTATGAAATAAATATGTAAATTCAAAATAAGTACAAATAGTCCAAGCTGTACTGTCTGCATTTCTTTTTTGGTTCAGTCATATTATTATCTGAAGAAATACAAACTTTTATTAACAAACAATTTCGACAGCCCCTGTGATTAAAAAAAAAATAAATAAATAAAAACAATAAAGTATGTACTTACTTGAAACAGAAGATATTTTTTTCTTACTCGAATAAATAAACTGTGTCCTCCAATTTTCTTTTTCATAGTACTGCTCCTCAATAAATAAATATTTTCAAAGTTCAAATCACAAATAAGTACATGTCACATCAAACGAACCAATTTATAGTGTTTTATGAAAGCATGACCGTACAAGACTGATAGATTCTGCTAATATAGAATATCCGTCGTCTCGTCCCACCACAAGTAAGAGCGGACATGCAACGGTTTTTCATGTCCACACTTGCTTTGATACGTTCGATAAGACAATGCACAGATACTGTATGTTTGTTACATGTATTTTCATGCATTCTTACGTGTGACTCTTTTAATGACACATTTTACCTTTTTGTTCGCAAGTTTGGTATGTAATGTGTTTTTATCAAAAAAGTGTTTTTTTGAATTATTTTACTTCTTAATTAGGTACCTATTGGAATCATAGATATTTTGAAGTAACAAACAAATAGCAGTAGTAAAGGGGTCTATTTTTGCTGTCGTTGACCCCCCAATTTTTTTATTGAAACTATCGACCCCTAGAAAGTTCAAATCGACACCAGGGGGTCGATATCGACCACTTTGAGAACCCTTGCCCCAGAACATTGCCAACATGACTTGAAGTATGTGCACAGACACCACCTGCAGAGTCATCCCCAACTCTGAATGGTTGGCACCCTTAACTGCTAATACTGGAGTTTTCTCTCGTGAGTAGGGATGTCTGCTGTCCTGATCATCTTCTCTCTTGTAGTAGACTGGGCGATAAGAACAGCGTTAACTCAGCCTCAAGGTATACAGTGGGCTCTCAAGCAGAAACTGGAAGATTTGGATTTTGTAGATGACATTTGTGTTGTAAATAATGCAATACATATATATTTTTGATCTGTTTTATGGTTTCATATTGTGCAGATTTTGTTTTAAAGAGTTTCTTTTCATTTTAATTTATTTTAAGAAAGTTGTATTTTTTATTTACTGTCTCATTCGTTGCATTAGGAGCGATGTGCTGATATAAGTATGGTAGCCATTTCAACATGTCTTATCCCTTGGTTGGATAAAATTCAATAAAAACAATTCTAGTGTTAGTAAGCTTTTAACAAGTAGGTCCCAGTATCAGATTTATGGTTTATTGAACTTCTTTCTGCTTTGCTTCTTGTGTTGCCCTCATGTTTTGTTTGCCTCTTTTGGTACTAACCTGTTTGTTCTTTATTTAAATACCTCTAAACTCTGTGGCACACGTGCACTTGGGAGTCAACCAAAGGGACCAGAAAACACCAATCCCACACTAGGCCGGGGGGCAGCAGGCTACGCTGAACCTCTCTGAATTCTCTCAGCAGACCAAATATAAGAAATCCTACCTGTACCCGGCCCCAAGGATGTCACTTCCTGTCGCAGCTCTGAGGATGTCACTTCCTGGGAACTGAGTATAAAAACCCCTCATTCTTCATATCCTCCAGTTGTTTATTTCACAACTCACATAATCATCTCCTGGTTATTTTTCCCCTTCTCACAATACTGCTTGGACGTGGAGTCTTACAACAATGTAACTGCTAACACAAAAAGGCATCCATAATGTTGCTAGGACTATGGAACTAGAGATCAGCATCACCAAGACCAAGAGCCTGCTAATAACCACAATCCAGCATGGTCTTGTCAACACAGATGGCTAGGCGATAAGAGACATTGGCCTTTTCATGTACCTAGGAAGTATCATCAACAAGACAGGAGGTTCAGAACAAGGTATGCAGTCCAGAATCAGCAAAGCTTGTCAACCCTTCATCACCCTGAAGCCAGTGTGGCTAAGCAAAAATATTGGCTGTCACGCCAAGTTCATAATATTTAACACCAATTTCAAGTCTGTGCTGCTGTATGGAGCACAGGCCAGGTAACCAAACATGAGCCTGGACTACAAGCTGCAAGTTTTCATTAACAACCGTGCATACATCAGATCTTGCACATGAGTTGGCCAGAGCAGATTGCAAACCAAGTGTTCTGGGTGCAAACAAAACATCATACAAAGAAGGAGGTGGAAGTGAACTGGGCACATAGGTAACGGACTAAAGATGCATGTCATACCCTGGAATGGAATCCCCAAGGGAAAAAAGTAGAGAGGAAGACTGGCTCTGACCAGGAGAAGCATGATATTGACAGAACTGAAAATCATCGGACAGCCCATGATGAAGACCGATGGAGTTTTGCACTGAAGGCTCTATGCTCCAATCAGAGGGAGAAGGATTAAGAAATATGAGGCATCTATCTTTATTCAGTCATCCACCAGTTTATTTTCAGATGTCTTTGTTTAGTACACAGAATCAGATATTCGTCCATACTCCCTCAGACAAGGCCAATTTACAGTCAACACTGTAACCATGAAGGATGTGTTTGAATGAACACACACCTTCAGTTCAATTCAGTATTTTCCTGTGTGGTGTACTTCACTGATTACAGGTTCAGATTGCTTACACATATATGTAGCTATAATTTGCTTCATTAGAGGTGCCATCAATTGCAGCAAAGGTTTTTTTTTATTTTCTCAAACCTAATCCTCCATCATCTCTTCTGTCCATTTTAAAATTTTAAAGCAAGCAGTAAAACAGAAACCAGTCTTCCTAATTGCTCATTTTCTAGTTAACCTATCCAGTTCTTGTTTGCGTGGAGCCCAGGTCTATCTTGGCTGCAATGAGTGCAAGGTTTGAACCAACTGTAAATGGGATGTCTGTTCTTTTTGGGGGCACACTTGCACCCACTCTCACACCTGGCCATTATAGAGTCACCAATTTAATCTGACACACAACTTTTGCAATAAGGTTTTACTCATCTGTCTTTTTATGTCTGGAACTCATATTTGTCCATTTTGAGTTCATGCAATATGTTTTTTGCATCACTGCGGTGGGTTGGCACCCTGCCCGGGATTGGTTCCTGCCTTGTGCCCTGTGCTGGCTGGGATTGGCTCCTGCAGACCCCCGTGACCCTGTGTTTGAATTCAGCAGGTTGGAAAATGGATGGATGGTTTTTTGCATCATTAATATATTTTGTTGATGTGACAATTATGTTATTTTGACATGATCTTAGGACCTTTGTCTTTATTGCTGTAGTTTTATGCTTATTTTTTCATGACCACAGTCATATTATTTACACTTACATTTATTTGCTTAAAAGACGGTTTTATCCAAAGCCACTTATAAAACAGGTCAATGTAATTGAGTACACATCAGTCTGGGTGGGGGAAATTTCTGGGTACAAGTGTTAGAGGACAAGGGTACAAAGTTGGTCACCACAAATGAAGACCTTAAAACAAAATACAAGCAAGTTACAGTTCCTAGGTAATAAAGACCTAACAGCTAATATCAGACAGAAATTCAACAGACAAGAGCATCTTCAAACACTTCTTAAACATGTTGTGGGAGTCAGAATTTTAAATGGAGTTTGTTAGCTCATTCCACAAGCTAGGAGCCACATATTTAAAAAAGTCTGAATTGAGATTTGATGACACCGCACCTTTCATTAGACGAACTGAGTGGTCAAAACTGACCTAAGTGTGTCCATTAAGGTCCTGACCCATTGACTGTCCTGTAGACATGTATCAAGGATTTGAACTTATTAATATGTGTCGCTACAGGAAGCCAATGTAGTGATCTGAATAGACAATGGTTATGATTGTTGCCAGTTATTTGACACTGGAGTCACATAAATGATGTCATCACATGTCAGCTATTTAAGATGGTTTTGTACAGTATCTATCATCCTAAGTTTGGATGTCTTCTCTGTTACCAGTTGTTAGGACTAATTAACACAAGTTGACTTTAGGTTATATTATGTTTTTGCTTAAAGGATTGATTTTTCTTGGGTTTATTTTGGTTATTGTCCTCTGCCTGTCCCCTGCCCATAATTTTTGCCTGTTCCTTTTGGTTCTTTCATTGTCTGTTTTTTTGCTGTATAATATTTCTTCTGTTTCCTTCCACAAAGTGATTATAACAGTTGGTGGAAAACTCAGGTACAACTAAAAACAAACTCTTACTAAAATAAGTCTTTTATCATAAGAACTGAGATAAGGCCTGCTGACTTCAGAAGAAAAAAACTCCAGTTAACAGCAGTCTTGGAGAAAAAAAAGTCTATGGTGGTTCACAGTCACTTTTAACAAGCAAATTCACAGTTTTGCTGACCAAGGCTGGTTTCTCGCCTACTCCAGGGCATTATGTAATATCATATGCACATGCTAAAGTCCCCAGCTGTGTAAACAGAGTAAAATAACCATTGAATACTAACTGTTCCATCACTCTGTTGTCTTATTCTATTGGGAGGAGCAGAAGAAGCTTAACAAGTAGCAGTGCCACACCAGGATTCTGAAAAGAAAAAAGAACACAAAGCTCCAGAAAGAAACAACCCAGCCAGGAATTAAAGTGGACTCCAAACCCAGGCTGAATAATTGCAGTAGAACAATTGTTTACATGCCATATATATCATTCTCATCTGGAACATAAACAGGTTAAGTCACTTTGCTCAGCGTCACACAGTGAGTCATTGGTGAGGTTCAAAACCAGAAATCTTCAGATATAGAAACAAGTGCTGTAGCCTGTAGGCCATACATTCTGCATAACGAACAGGTAGAAGTTTCAAGTGAAACAGGAATGTCAGAAGAACAACAGCATTGGGGATCATCAGGGAGGCTGACAGTGTGGGATATAGTGAGGTTAAAGCAGCACGATCTGAGACAACTTATTAGATCCCTTTCATCACTCACACCTTAGTGTGCCACACTGTTAAGTAACAGCTTTTAAAGAATGACACAATTAGGCAAAAATAGTGTTTTTGACTTTATCTGTGCTGCTCTTTTCTAAATACAGAATAATAGAACGAAAAAAGTCTAGCTAATTTAACAATGAGATCAATTAGAGGTAACCTGAGTCACTGATTCCAGCTGGTATAATGGTGTAGGAAATGTTTTTTTGACACACTTTAGGTCTGTTAATATCAATCAGTCATCGCTTAAATGTCTTGGCCCATTTCAGTATTGTTACTGACCATGTGCATCTCTTCATGGCCACAATTTACCCATCTTCTAAACACTTCGTCCAGCATGATAATGCACTATGTCACAAAGCAAATGTCCCAAACTAGTTTCATGATCATGACAATGAGTTCTTTGGAAGCCTTCTCATCACTGAATTTGAATTCAACAGGACATCTTTGGGATGTGGTAGAGCAGGAAATTGGCAGCATCACTGTGCACCTGACAAGTCTGCTCAACCTGAGTGATGCAATCATGTCAACAAAGACCACAATTTCAAAGCAATGTTTCCAACATCTTGTGGAATCCTTGCCACAAACAATTGAAGCTGTTTTGAGAGGCCCTACCCAGTTTTGGTATAGTGCTCCTAAGAACTTTCTCAATCAGTAATAATACTGCATCTTCGGAAAATCCACAAGCAGGATGTCCCTTCACACAGGGCCTTTTGTAATTTTGAATTGAAGACAGGACTCTCGACCAATGAATAGTTAATTTAAAAGTGTGACCCCGTGTGAAGGATCTTCCAGTGTGTGAACTACCTTCATTTCCAGAGGTTTTTATTTATGAATATTATAAAATACATGCGTTTTACACATTGTGAGCATACAACTGGGTGACTAGACATGTGAATTATGCAACAAGAGACACAAAAGATTTTTTATGGATGTTTTTGATATTGTTTGCTGTTGTTCAGCACTGGTCACTGTAGGCTCCAGTTCTATCAGAAACTTTGTTTCTTCATCCTCCACGAAAACATAAGATTCAAATTGTTTCTCTAACATCACTAAAAGGTAGTAGAGGTAAGTAGCATATAAAAATATCATTTTTGGCTGGAGTATTTCTTTAACTTGAATAAGCAGATAAGGAAAATATACAAGTATATTATTTTAAGAATGTTATAAAATTCAATGTAAATAAGAACTATGACAAGGGGTGAGGAGGTGGGATGAAATAACAATATATACAGGTACGAGGCTTTGGGTTTTAATAGAGGTGTACTGTAAGCAGTATGTATTTATTAACAAAACAAACAGATATTTATATTTAAAGGATAAGTTCAGTATATTTCAAGTTGAAGTTATTCCATCATAAACATTCTATATATGCATTTGTTACACAAAATTGTGTTCTGAAGTTAATTGATTTCTATAAATTTAAAAAAAATATTTGTCCTGTACTGGCATTTTACATTGTAGTCTATGGGGCAAGGAGGAAAAGATTAAAAAGTAATCAAATGCATCCATTTTGCAAGCCAAGACAGTTGTTGAGTATTAATAAGCATCTTGCAATTACGCACACATTGTAAAATAAATTATGCATGTCATTTTTGAGCAAACAACACCACTATTTTGAGATTGAGTCATTTCAAAAGAAGGCCAGCCATGCACGACAAATCTTTTCACTTTGCACATAAGCAAACAGAAAACATATCAAATGATTATTCCCAGATCCCTTTTGTTGCCACAAACATGCGCTGGAAACACAGGAGGCGTGGATCAATACTTGACAACCATCTTGGCTAGAAAAATGGACATATTTGGTAAGTTTTTAAGCTTTTCCTCCATGCGCCATACCTTCCATTGTAAAGTGCCAGAGCGATCAAGATTTTTAAAAAATTAATAGAAAGCGATTAACTTTAGAGCACAATTTTGTGTGGCAAAAGCATATATACCATGTTTGTAAAGAAATAACTTCAACTTGAGAAATACAAAATTTATCCTTTAATAATACCGAGGAAACCATACATGACCACTAGGTGGTGCATGGACTAAGCAAATCTCACACTGTTCAGGTTTTTAATATTAGTTTACATTTCATTAAAGAAGGCACCCGTAAGTGTGAGTGAATGAAAGATTTATGTTTTTGATTTTTAATAAATTTGCACACTTTTGAAAAAAATGTTACTTGGTTATTATAGGTTATTAAGTGTAAATTGATTAGCAATAATGGAAAATGTATCCATTCAAAATTAAATCTACAACACAATAAAGTGTGCAGAAAGAGAAGGGGTCTTAATACCTTCTGAATCCACTGTATAAGCAATTATTGTTATGTTTACAGGGTACTGTGAAATTCTTATTTGCATTTGATTTTTATCCATTATTGAATCAAATGCTGCATTTTATAAAAATCACGTAATGGTTTAATTGTGTGTTCTTCTTCTTCTGGCTGTCTGAGTTTTCCAAAAGCGGTTACACTGGTCCATGTTGGTATTTTTCACAAATCATTCTCAAATTGCTTTAAAACTCTGACCATTTCATTTGCATACATACTGTATATTACACCGCATAGCTGTTGGTAGTCTTTTACCCATTAGCACGTCTCTGGAAACGCAAGCTGCACTCTTTGATTGCACTATAAAGCACAGCCTGGAGACATTCCTTCTGTTTACACCACCACATGCCTTAAAATTGTCCACTAATAAATGGTTAGCAGCTCTGTTCCCACAGACTTCCACATAATAGACAAAGCTAAGTTTTCTCACTGAATTTTTCCATTATGGTGTGACTGTCTTAAGAAATGAATATATGAGCAAAATGAGTCAGGACTATGAGAATATCAACAAAGTAAATAAAGGACAACATTGTGTGGGAGCTAGCAGGGTTGCTGCATATACATGCACTGCCATTTTGACTGCACTATTTATTTTTATTTACTGTGCTATACTGCTCATAATGTATATAAGATTTATTAGGGCTAACTGGTCTGTACTGCTGCCTCTCAGATCCAGCACACTAAATCATGTAGACTTTAAATATTCACCCTCTGCTAACTTAAGTTTTTCCTTTGGGTACTCTAGGTTTTCTCCCACATCTCAAAGATCTATATGTTAAGTTAATTGTAGATTCTAAATAGGCCCTATATATACATGAGTGGGCTCTAGTCTATAGGGGATTCCCAGTGCCACTGGTAACGGGTCCAGTGCCCCTTTACCTGAAGTGGAATAAGAAGGTTTGATAGTGTCAAGTTGTATGCCCTCTCATTTAAAACACACAGACTGGGATCAATTTAGAGTTGTCAATTGGCCAAACCTGTAAATCTTTTGGGGATGTGGGAAAAAAAATGCACACAAACACAGGAAGAACATGCAAACTCAAAACAGACATGGACCAGGTAGAGGATTCAAGCCCAGGATGCCTGCTCTGTGAAGTAGCAGCACTAACCATTAAGCCAATGTGTTATCTATCTTAATAAATGGACACGTGTCTGTGGCTGTACGTGTCTGTATATCTGTCTGGTTTCTATGTCTCTGTTATAAGCCATTTGGTATGGGATTCAAAAAAGCTGTACCAATGTTTGTGATGCCCCAATTGAAAAATGCAATTACTACATGCATTACAAAGTACTTTAAAATAGATGATGCACTGCAAACTTATATTTCAACACACCTTAGATGGGTATCACAGCTAATATGTATTAATTATAATTTTGCATATCACTGTGCCTTATAACTGTAATCATTGGCAGTTACCTGAAAAGTCATTGACTCACATTAAGGTTATCTGTGTAATGTTAAAAGCCTAAGGAGTCCAGTCTTTGAGCCATAGATATTGGTATGGCAGTGCAAGAGGTTTGATTTGTAAAGCCTTCCACAATTTTAAGTTTGGCTCCCTCTCCTTTTAAAACTTTGCTTTGTCTATCTTATCATTGTTATTTTAGAAAAGGGAGTCAGAGTGCTTAAGGTCTTGGTGGGGTATTCCAGTACAAATTAGGGAATTCTGCATCTCTTACAATCTGTCGCCTGTTAATCCAGCTTTCCTGCAAGCCACACTTCCACATCCTCATCGTGTTTTCCAGAGCCAGAACTAACAGAAGAGTGTGAAGGCACTGTCTTGTGAACAGTGGATTTATGGACAGAATGTATTGGTTTAAATCCAGGACAGTTTAGAAATTAGTTATAATGAATCAAAGCAAGTATAAAGCACCCAGTTGAGCTGACCTTCCCTGCAAACCTTTCAAGTCTAGAGATATAATGTTCAACTAC
The DNA here is from genome assembly GCA_026402145.1 of Polypterus bichir lapradei. NCBI lineage: Eukaryota > Metazoa > Chordata > Cladistia > Polypteriformes > Polypteridae > Polypterus > Polypterus bichir. The sequence goes on along the minus strand of JANRMT010062816.1, from coordinate 3,486,787 downwards.
ACTAAAATGGAAAGGCTGAAGCTAAGATAACTGGAAGAGACAGAGAGAGACGGACTTGAAAAGGCTGGTGGCGTGAAGATGAAGAAGAATAGCAATTTAGCAAGAGGGGTGGCAAACTCTCATGGTGGGAAGGACAAACAGAAACATACAAAACACGCAAAACCAATTGTGCGGGCAATAACAAAGTGCTTGTTTACAGCTTGTTGAAGCCACTCTTTGGCCACATTACATAACTATGCGTTACAGGCAAAGGCCAGGCAAACAAGTTGTTGATGGCCTTGATTATCCATTTGGCACAGAAAAACAGCACTCAGCGACCCCAATCTCCTACTGCCCTTCTGACAAAATAACATGCCATGGTGTACCTCACTATAACAAAAATTGAGCAACCCGCTTTTCTTGGAATACTTTCACAAATCAAAGTTTAAAAAAAAAAAGAAAACAGCTAATGATAAAAGAAAAGATCAGGTCTCTCTGTTCTGCTGTGTTGTAACCTTTATATGAAGTGGTATGGTGTTCTTATTCAGGCAAATATGGTGCCTCTCAAGTGTTTGGGCTAGGACCGCAGCTATTTTTAATAGAAAGGGGTAGGGAAAAAGCAGAGTGGTGGCTCTGAGGCTAAGGATCTGCACTGGCAATCAGAAGGTTGCCAGTTCGAATGCCAAAAAAGGGGACTCTGCTCTGTTGGGCCCTTGAGCAAAGCCCTTAACCTGCAATTGCTGAGCGCTTTGAGTAGTGAGAAAAGCTCTATATAAATGAAAAGAATTATTATTATTAAAAGTGGGTTTAGAGTTGTTTGCATGGAAAAATATATGCAGGTTATGATTGCTACATTTAAGCACACTGAATTTCCCCTTGAGATTAATAAAGTTTATTTAATCTAATCTAATATTGCTCATTACGATAGATGCCAGACTGGTACTGAATCCTTTCTTCTTTTTTTTTATTCTTGCTCCAGCTCTTCATTCTCTTCGTCTTTGGACAAATAACTCCTGTTGTAGAATGAAACACAGCTTTGTTGGTGCTGAAATTTGCAGTGCTACCAGCTGATTATAGGAATATTTAATTCAAGCACAACCCACTTTTGGTTTCTCAGTGTCTCTTATGTGTCCAGGTGTTGCAGTCGTACAGTAGCCTTCACATCCTATTCACTCTCCCTGTGACTTCTCCCAAGATCACAGCTTGTAGAATTTGCAATGACAGCAGCAGATCATACTTGTATACCATTACTGAGCTAATTATTAGGAATACCTACACACATGCTTCTCTATGCAGTTTCAGCCAATCATGTTTCAGTGGTGCAATGCATTAAATCACACAGATACTGGTTAGGACCTTCAGTAAACATTCACATCAAACAACAGAATGGAAAAAAGGCAATCTCTGTAATTCTGACTGTGACATGATTATTAGTGCCAGACAGGCTGGTTTGAGTATTTCTGAAACCATTGATCTCCTGGGATTTTCATGCACAACAGTCTCTGGTGTTTACTCGGAATGATACACAAACAAAATTCATCCAGTGAGCAATAGTTATAAAGACGGAAATGTCTCGTTGATGAGAGAAGTCAGAGGAGAATGGACAGACTGGTTCAAGCTGACCATAGCATCTCAGATAACCACTGTTTACAAATGTGGTGATCAGAAAAGCATCTCTGAATGCACAACACATTGAACTTTGAGATGGATCATCTACAACACCAGAAGACCACGTTGGGTTCCACTTCTGTCAGCCAAGAACAGAAGGCTGAGGCTACAGTGGGCAAAGGCTCACAGAAAGTGGACAGGTAAAGAGTATAAAAATGTAGCATGGTCTGATGAATCTCCATTTCTCCTAAGGCACACAGATTGTAGGGTCAGTATTTGGCTACAGCAGCATGAATCCATGCAGACTGTCTTATATCAACAGTCCAAGCTGGTGGTGATAGTGTAATGGTGTGGGGAATGTTTTCTTGAAACACTTTGGGCTTGTTAACACCAATCAATCATCACTTGAATATCGCGGTCAATCTGAGTGTTGTTGCTGCCCCTGTGAATCTCTTCATTGCCACAATGTACCCATTTTCCAATGGCTAAACCCACCATGATAATACTCCATGTCACAAAGCAAAAGTCATCTCAAACTGGTTTCATGAACATGACAATGAGTCCAGTGTTCTTCAGTGGATTTCCAAGTCACCCCATCTGATCACCTTTGGGATGTGATAGAACGGTAGATTTACAGCATGAATGTGAGGCTGATAAATCTTCAAAAATTGGGTAATGCAATCATGTCAACATGGACCAGAATCGTAAAGCAACGTTTCCAATATTTTGAAGAAATTTATGCCACAAAGAATTGAGAACAAAAGGAGGTGTTACCCAGTATTTGTATAGCGGTCCTAAGAATTTGCTCAGTCAGTTGGGGGAGATAGAAACCAAAGGTCATTGCTTCCCCTGGACTGCCAGATGGCAGGCCACTTGGGTTGTAGCGGCACCACATATTCCCAAAGGGTTTATTCTACTCAGCCCTGTTCGATGCCGGCAGGGAGTGCTGTGGGGACTGGGAAGCTATTCTTTGTCGGGCTCCTGTCTTAACCTGAAATGCTCCCATGCCCAGCCTTTGGAACAGTGGAAGTACTTCTGGGGACAATATAAAAGGAATTGCCTGCCTCAAATTGGGGAGCCAAAGCTGTGGAGAAGTGGAGAGGAGCAGAGGAGGCAGTGACTGAGACAGAGAGAGAGACAGAGAGAACACAAAATATTACTGTATGCTTTATACTGTGCTTTGTGCTTGTGCCTGTTGCACGGGAAACACTTACAAAGGAAGAGTTTTCCACAATAAAAACTCTCTTGTTCATTTTACACTTGTGTCCGAGCTTGTCTGTGTTGGTGTGGAAGAGCTGGAGTGCCCCCTACAGTCCACAATAGATAGCTAGCTAGATAGATATGTTATGTGCTACATATTTTTTTTTTAAATTGCATGTTTCTCAACTGTTCTGAGGAGACATACAAGTAATAATGTCATTGTTTTATATAGACATAAGAAAAAACTTGACTACACCTACAAGTTAGAGGGAGCATGCTGCTGTAAATATGATTTTGTCCCGCACTGAGTTTTCTGTAAGGTCATTCACAGAATAGTACTGGTTTGACTTTATTTGATCAAGTGGCATTTTTGATTATGCTAATTATATATCAAATAAGTTATCTTGCCTAAACAAGACTTCTGCCTATGCAAACGTGAGAGGCAGACAATGCAATTAATTTCTATTTGGCTCAGGCTGTACAGACGATAAAAAGAAGACAGCCAGAAGATGGCACTCAGGCTCTACCTCTAACTCTTTTCCCATCCTTTAAACATTCTGCAACTTAGCTGTTCAGATTGCAATCTCTTGATTTTGGTTTTATTTAAGATCAAATAACAATCTACAAGGATTGAGAGTATATTCTAAATTCTACTGAAGATCTTATCAGACTAAACTGGATAATGAATACGAATTTTGACCTTCACTAGGTGTCTGTTCAGACTATTGTCTATTCAGTAGAAGAAACCTGCTGAAGCCCTTAAATGTAATGTATTCAAGTATTGTAGTATTACCAGTCTAATAATGGGTAGCATGGTGGCACAGTGGGTAGCGCTGCTGCCTCACAGAAAGGAGACCTGGGTTTGCTTCCCGTGTCCTCCCTGTGTGGAGTTTGCATGTTCTCCCCGTGTCTGCGTGGGTTTCCTCTGGATGCTCCGGTTTCTTCCCACAGTCCAAAGAAATGTAGGTTAGGTGCATAGGCGATCCTATATTGTCCCTAGTGTGTGCTTGGTGTGTGTGTGTCCTGTGTTGGCTGGGATTGGCCTATTCAAGTTTAGACAGCGTATAAGCTTTGACATTACTTAGTGAGAGCTGAAAAATGGTTCAAATGAAGGGGAACAATCCCTACTAAGTTCACTCAAGAGAAGAAGTGTCCTCTTTAGGTCCAGGTCAGGGGGAGTCCTCCATTTTTTTTTGGGGGGTGGAGCAGGGTTTTCGAATGACAAAAATATAACATGGATGGATTCAATAAAAATAAATGGCTTGGTGCAGTGGTAGCGCAGCTGCCTTGCAGTAAGGAGACCGGGTTTCGCTTCCCAGGTCCTCCCTGCGTGAAGTTTGCATGTTGTCTGCGTGGGTTTCCTCCCACAGTCTAAAGACATGCAGGTTAGGTGCATTGGTGATTCTAAATTGTCCCTAGTGTGTGGGTGTGTGTGTGTCCTGCGGTGGGCTGGCGCCCTGTCCGGGGTTTGTTTCCTGCCTTGCGCCCTGTGTTGGCTGGGATTGGCTCCCGTGACCCTGTGTTAGGATACAGTGTGTTGGATAATGACTGACTGACTGAAAATCATGTGAAAAGACATTCTCATCTTTTTTGGTATTTTGCTTTCATTCAATTATAAAAAGTTCACCACAGTGCCCCAAACCTTTTCCCAAATTCTTTATGCTTTGTATACTATATATATATATATATATAGTCCATAGACTATCACATCTGAACTTCTGTACTCATTACTCATGTACCTTTATTCAGGGATCCAGTAGCTTTCCCTTTGCCAATAGAGTTTAGGGTTCTGTCATTCTTTGAGAATGCTGAATTGGAATTTTGCAATTATTTGATAATTTAAGATTGTTTTGAAGATCTATATACAGTCATATGAAAAAGTTTGCGAACCCCTCTCAGCCTGCATAATAATTTGCTCTATTTTCCACAAAAAAGATAACAGTGGTATGTCTTTCATTTCCTAGGAACATCTGAGTACTGGGGTGTTTTCCAAACAAAGATTTTTAGTGAAGCAGTAATTAGTTGTATGGAATGAAATCAAATGTGAAAAACTGGCTGTGCAAAAATTTGGGTTCCCTTGTAATTTTGCTGATTTGAATGCATGTAACTGCTCAATACTGATAAACTGAAACACCAAATTGGTTGGATTAGCTGGTTAAGCCTTGAACGTCATAGACAGGTGTGTCCAATCTTGAGAAAAGGTATTTAAGGTGGTCAATTGCAAGTTGTGCTTCCCTTTGACTCTCCTCTGAAGGGTGACAGCATGGGATCCTCAAAGCAATTCTTAAAAGATCTGAAAACAAAGATTATTGAGTATCATGGTTTAGGAGAAGGCTACATAAAGCTATCTCAGAGGTTTAAACTGTCAGTTTCAACTGTAAGGAATGGAATCAGGAAATGGAAGGCCACAGGCAGAGTTGCTGTTAAACCCAGCAGGTCTGGCAGGCCAAGAAAAATACAGGAGTGGCATATGCGCAGGATTGTGAGAATGGTTACTGACAACCCACAGATCACCTCCAAAGACCTGCAAGAACATCTTGCTGCAGATGGTGTATCTGTACGTCATTCTACAATTCAGCGCAATTTGCACAAAGATCATCTGTATGGCAGGGTGTTGAGAAAGAAGCCCTTTCTGCACTCACGCCACAAACAGAGTCGCTTGTTGTATCAAATGCTCATTTAGACAAGCCAGATTCATTTTGGAACAAAGTGCTTTGGACTTATGAGACAAAAATTGAGTTATTAGGTCATAACAAAAAGTGCATTGCATGGCGGAAGAACAACACCGCATTCCAAAAAAAAACACCTGCTACCTACTGTCAAATTTGGTGGAGGTTCCATCATGCTGTGAGGCTGTGTGGCTAGTTCAGGGACTGGGGCCCTTGTTAAATTCGAGGCTTGGATGAATTCAACCCAATATCAACAAATTATTCAGGATAATGTTCAAGCATCAGTCACAAAGTTGAAGTTACGCAGGGTTTGGATATTCCAGCAAGACAATGATTTAAAACACAATTTGAAATCTACAAAGGCATTCATGCAGAGGGAGAAGTACAATGTTCTGGAATGGCCGTCACAGTCCCCTGACTTGAATATCATTGAAAATCTATGGGACGATTTGAAGCAGGCTGTCCATGCTCGGCAGCCATCACATTTAACTGAAGTGGAGAGATTTTGTATGGAAGAATGGGGTCAAAAATACCTCCATCCAGAATCCAGACACTCATCAAAGGCTATAGGAGGCGTCTAGAGGCTGTTATATTTGCAAAAGGAGGCTCAACTAAGTATTGATGTCATATCTCTGTTGGGTGCCCAAATTTATGCACCTGTTTAATTTTGTTATGATACATATTGCATATTTTATGTTAATCCAATAAACTTAATGTCACTGCTGAAATCCTACTGTTTCCATAAGGCATGTCATATATTAAAAGGAAGTTGCTACTTTGAAAGCTCAGCCAATGATAAACAAAAATCCAAAGAATTAAGAGGAGTTCCCAAACTTTTTCACATGACTGTATATATACAGTATACAGTATAATCTTAGGGGTTCTGAACCACTGGGGCTAGAACCTTGATCTTGGTCTTAATTGAAAGCTTATGATGTAATATGTGCTGGTAAATCAAAAGATTTGGGTAGCGGCAAAGTTGCTAGTGTTTGTGTTTTTCTTAATGCAAACCAAGGTTATTATAGTTTTGCCTTTTTATATTAGTTTTTATTTCTATATTTTTTCTGACCTTACTTGTAGTTAAAAGTCAAGCAAAATGGAAATTCAGTTTAGTTTTAGTTTTCCTTCATCGTGTATTTTTAGTTTTAGTTTAGTTTTTACTTCACAAAGACATTTCTATTTTATTTTTATATCTATTAGTTTCAGTTTTAGTTTTAGTAATTATGGCATGGAGCTCCTACGGAGTTTAGTTTTGTGTCACAATCATACAAAACTGTACACTTAACGGATTTATATATGAGTTTAATGTTAGTGGACGCTTACTACACTGCCTGGTTTACTATCTGTTTTTTTTTTGTCTGATAAAAACAAGAATCAAAACCAGATACTGAATATGAACAATTTCATATAATTTAATAATTTTTAAGATATTTTCTATGTCATTTGTGCAGAACAAATCTGTGCTTCCTGATTCTTTTATTGCACAGAATGGGCCAATTTGTAATGAAATGTAGGCGAATTTTAAGGTTTGAGGGTTTTTTACTCTAAATGTCTACACCACACAACATTTCCTGCTCCAAGACAATATGCTTGGCTTTGTTTTCTACCAGCCTTACTGATCTCTGATTCTATCTCAGGCACATACAATTTATAGACAGAATTCTGCAACAGCAGGCTCTTAGACTTGAATCAGTGTGTAGACCCCACCTAGCTGTATTGTGGGAAACAAAGAAAAACAAGCATGTAGTGTCAAGGTAAGGGGCAGTGAGACTTGAATAGCCCATCATAAGAACAGTAAACCCAAAAGTGATTGTTCAGTAACAATATGCAGATCTTCTTTGATGACCTTGTCAGTCTCTCAATCAGTGTCATTTTATTTTCAAAAATCGGGAGTGCTCTCCCCTCGACTTTCTCATATACTCAGATATGGGGATGGATATTTGAGGAGTAAACCACAAGACAATGATTATATTTTTATATTATGTACATTAAATAACCATCAACAACAAATCAAATCAAATTAATAATATATTGAACAATTATTATAAAAGTAAAGCTGAATAAATTGGACTCTGCAGCTGCATGAATAAAAAAAAAAAAATCGAGTATGTGTTCAGGTAAAGTACCACTTTCTGGTGATGAATTTGGCCCAAAAGTTAATACACATCTACAATTTTTGGTGTAACAACCACATGGCGAATTTCATTCATCTATCTTGTTGCGTTTTTGTGTTATCGTGTTTACACACACAGACACACACACGCACACACACACACACAGAGAGACACACAGATAATTCCAAAACATGGTATTTTTGGACTCAGTGAGGTCTATAATGTAAAGATTCACCAAATTATCGAGGCCAAATGTTTTCATGATTACTATACTTTCTCTATACTGTATTTCATATATGAGAAAGTAAAAACGATTTCTCCTGTGCGAAGTGGCAGGTGAATTGCTGTCAACAAAAAGCAGTCACCTGAGAAATAAACTGAAACATTACTCAATTGTGATTTTTCTGTCCATATGGTAAAGGTTTTGTTGACCAGCGCATTCTGATTTCAGCCGTTTGAATTACATCTTGATATACAAAAAGCACAAAGAAAGGCGGCACATAACTCGCTTTCTATTTCACATGCTTTACACAACTGCATTCAGCTCGCTCTGTCACCACAAATGCTGTGTGAACACCTGCCCTCCATCACCAGCCGCCGTTCACTGGATGAATACATACAGACGTCTTGTGGGGGCGATGACTTTCTGTTTTACAGTTAAAACTTACAAGGGTTAAAGTCTTAACGCCAAGAATATCATTCAAAAATGAAAACTAAAAATATTTTAGTAAATTATTATTTTATTTCAGTTAGTCTATTCAGCTACTTTAATAGTTTTGTTTAGTTTTAGTTTTTCAATTCGGTTTTGTTAATTATTTTATTTCAGTTTATGAAAATGTTTTTTTAATAATAGTTTAAGTTTTGATTTTAGTTTTTGTTAACTGTAATAACCTTGACGCAAACTACTCGAAAGGGTGACATGGCAAAAAGGAAAAGAACAGAGGTGACATCTGCTGAGCATGAAGCACATTGATGGCCACTCATAGGAAAAAGAATACAGTATATAGAATGCATGCAGAACAAACACAGACAAATGCCTTTGTAAACTGATCTGTGCTCATGTATTCACGTGAAAGTGATCATTATGATTACAACATGCTTTGTTTCACATTGTAATGGCACAACAAAGAACTCCAGTGGCAAAATCTCATGAGCTAAAAATTGGAGGTGTTTCAGTAAAACAGGACAAAAAAACAATAAGATGAAAAAAACTGTAGCATATAGCAAAAGTTAGGGATGGCCGGATGTGAATGAAAGTCAAAGTCAGGCACATCCTGGTCTTCCAAGTTTCCAGGTATAAACTAATATGAAAACAAAGTGTTTCCCTAACATTTCTGCTTCCTGAATTTCTGTATGTGGCTTTCTGGATAACATCTCGATACCTAAGCTCTGGATGTGTGATCTTTTGGCAGGAAATATGGCCCATTTTCACATTTCGTCTACTGGTTTCTATCATTAAAAACGTATCTACCTTTCTGAGGAAGCTGAAGTTAACCAGGAGTCCCAAAAGCACTTCCAAAAATGCCCACTTGAGAGGGGAAAACCCATCAAAAATCCTGACCTGACACAAAAGGACCTTGTAGAATCTTTACAAAATAAAACATTTATTCTTTACAAAAATGTTCTCCAATAACAATGAAGCTCACGGAGTAGAAAAACAAAATGGAATTGCCAGCAGCAAGAAGGCAAACTAAATCAAACCAATCCCAATGCAGGTGAAAACACAGAGCAGAAGGTTGCAAAAATCCATAAAATCACACTGAATTTGCAAAAAAGCATAAGAACTCACCACTCCTCAGTACATTCAAAATGAAACGGCACAGGCAAGAGGGCAGTTCCTGGTGGTGATTGGTAAGTGGCCCCGCCTCTTAGGGGGACCACCCACAACACATGGAACATAACACAGGCAGAGAAAACACAGCAAAAAGGCCAGGACATTATTCTAGTCTTTAAACGATAAATACAGCAAAATAAACCCAAACTGGTTCAAACATTCTTTCATTCCAACAGCTGGCAACCTTCTCAGTAAGCCTGACAGCTGCAGCCTGGATTTTTTATCCTTGCAGAGTAATTATCATTCCTATTCTGAAGAGCTTTTATGCTAGATTTAATTTAATTTTACTCAATACAGTCTGACATTATATCATATGATTCTATGCTCATTACTATATTTTTTTTATTATGCATGAGAATATGCTTGGTTGTTAAGCTTATGTGATGTCTTGTCTGTATTTAATAACCCCACTAGCAAACCAAGTATTCCTCTTGGGACAATAAAAATTTAATTTGTGTTTGAATTATTATGATTGCACACTATGGTTGAGGAAAAAAAAAACAGAAAGGGAAAATGAGCTGGGGAACCAGAGAGATCTCATTCATTATTAGGTTGAATAGCTAACAAATGCGTAAACAGCAATACAACTTAACTGAGAAATAAAGTGAACAAAGTGAACCTACATTCTTTATTTGCAGGGTCTTTTAAAGTTTCTGTCTCTGTCCATGGGAGCCTATCCAAGATGCCTCCCAGGCCAGCAGAATGTAATGATTGTTAAGGACAGAAGCTCTATACATGGACCACCGGTTGGGGTTAAAGATGTCAGGAATAGGCTGGGGCTCCTAATTTATCTCTCCTATCTGTACCTGTTGCATAGCAAATTGTTTTATGTGATAGTCATGTCCAGGAGACACATACTAAATGCCAAAAGTTTGGGGACACCTGACCATCACACCTAATTGAGCTTGTTGGATATCCAATTCCAAAGCCACAGGCATTAATACTGAGTTGTATCCGCCCCAACTCCTTTGCAGCTATAATGGCCTACATTCTTTTGGGAAGGCAGTCCATAAAATCATAGGAATTTGTGCCCATTCAGCCAAAAACAGTGTTTATGACGTCAGACCTGAGAAGACCTGGCTCTCCATCAGCATTCCAATTCATCCTAAAGGTAATCAATAGGGTGTAGGTTAGGATTCTGTGCAGGCCACTAGAGTTCCTCCATGTCTTTATTGACCTGGCTTTGTGCACAGGGGAACAGTCATGCTGGAGCAGAAATGGGCCTTCCCTAAACTTTTCCCACAAAATTGTCTAAAATGTCTTTGTATATTGTAATATTAACAGCAACCTTCACTACAACCAAGGGGCCTAGCACGCACCCTGAAAAACAGTCTAAGATCACTATCCCTCCTCCACAAAACTTTACAGTTGGCACTCCTCAGTCCAGAAAGTAACATTGTCCTGACATCCTCCAAAGCTATATTTGTCCATCAGACTGGCAGATAGTGCAACATTATTCATCACTAGATAGAATATTTCCTCTGCTCTACAGTTCAATGGTGACATGCTTCACACCACTCCAGCCAATGCATGACATTGCAAATAGTGATCTTAGGCTTGTGTGCAGCTGCTCGGTCATGGAAACCTTCCAATGCACAGCTCTTGTGCTAATGTTGCCTTCAGAGGCAGTTTGGAACTCTTTTGTAAGTGATGCAAAAGAGGATAAATGTTTTTTACGCACTATGCACCTCAGTAGGCCAACTCTATGAGTTTATGTTGTCTGCCACTTCATGACTGAGCTGGTGTTGCTCCTAGATGCTTCCATCTCACAATAATGGCACATAAGATTGTTCAGGGCAGATTTAGCAGATCAGAAATTTAAAGTACTGACTTGTTGCGATTACGACAGTGACACATTTAAAATCACAGAACTCTGCAGTACAACCCATTCTACTGCTGACAACAATGGGTGCAGCTGAAACACCGTAACTCGATAATTTGCAGTGGTGTCCACATACTTTTGGCCCTATAGTGTAAAAATGAGAATCTCAGGAAGTAGTTTTGCTTGGGCATTTGCATTTAGTGTTTGAAACTTAGCTCTGTTTTGATTTTCTGACCTTTTGCCTAGACTTTTTTTCTTATTTGAATTTTTATGTATGACCTATTAAACTCTTTTTGGATTCTGTTTTCGTATTTGGATGTTTTGGATTTGTTCACTACATTGCTTTGCTTTTTTTTGTGTGTATGACCTCTTGTGTAATTTATGAATTTTTGAACATGTTTAAATAAATCTTTTTACAATACTTACACTGTCATATCTACTTCAGAGTTGGTTCACCATGATCTGCAGTATATGTGTGATGCACAAAGCAAGCTGTACTTCATGAAGTGTTCCCCTGGCAGACTCTAGCTTATTGAACAACTGGCACAAGAATGTGATGCTCCATGCACTCCTTTCCCTGTGAGTGAGTTGAGCTGGCATGCACCCGACTGAAGAATGGTCTAAAATATTTGACCTTTGAGGGTGGGGTTAATTCTCTGGGAAGAAATGAAGAAAGACATAAGTCTTTCACACATCTCAATTGCGTTTTTTCATTCCATTAGTGTGGTGGTCACTATTAAGCTCAATAATTTTAAGGAGGGAAAATGAATGACTCTATAGGGAAAAACGAGAATTATAAAATTGCCTCCAGACTTAAAGCCAGTTTGTGTGGAGATTGATTTTCTTCCATTGTATATGTAGGTTTTCTTTTCAGGTACTCCTTTTTCTGTCCACATCTCAAAGACATGCATTCATGGATACATATCTACAGTGCATTTACAAAGTAATCAGGCTCCATCCCTTTTTTACATTTTGTTATGTTGAAGCCTTTGTTTATATACATTTTCCCACATCAAGGAACATTCATAACTCCAAAATGACAAAGTGAAAAATGGATAGTGTGTAATTTTTGAAAATGTATTTAAAAAAATGAAACGTCACATTGACACAAGTATTTAGACCTTTTGCTATAACATTTGAAATTCGTCTGAGATGCACCTCATTCTACTGATCATCATTGAGATGCTTCTACAATCAGACTTGAATCCAATTGAATTATCTTTGGTAAGACCTGAAAATACTGTAGCTGTCCACTGATTGCCTCCATCCAACCTGACAGACCTTAAGAGGATCTGTAGAGAATAAGGGCAAAAATCACCAAATCCAGGTGAGTGAAGCTTGTTGCATTATACCTAAGGAGACACCAGGCTGAAATTACTGCCAAAAGGACTTCAACTAAGTGCTGAGTAAAGGCTCTGATTACTTCTGTCAATGTGATATTTGACATAATTGGTCAACATGATTACCTTACCTCATAATATCAGCCACCATTACCTCAAATAACACCTTATATTGAAACTTCTGTCTTCCTTACCTGAAAATATCACAAAATACATTTAATTAAGCATGCTAAACCATTTCTAACCTTGTAGCTATTTCACTAACATGAATGTTTCCAATAACATTTAGTAGTATACAAGGAGTTTTCACTTCACCCATTTTTCAGTTCAAGAGAACATGAGTCTCCCACTTATCTCCTGAAGGGCTACCATAGCTGCAAACCTTCACCGCTGCCACCCTCTCAAATAGCAGTTAACCACTGTCAGCCACAGAACACACTCTTTTGCTTTGATTTTAATTGACTTTAAATCTAAATTGTTGCAAGTTCACAACAAATACTGAGCTACTCCAGTTTAAAGAACATTTGGATGATGTGTTCAGAAGAAGAGAATATGCAGTATTAATAAGGTCAGAAGTGTCAGAGTAAGTATGCTGTCAAGCTTTAATGCAGGTGATTTGAACTCAGTTTGTAAAGGAACACAATGGCTTCACATTACCTAAAATGATGCTGTTGTGGAACTCTAAGCAATACAAAATCCTACAATTAAGAGAAATCATTACCTAAATGTACCCAGAAATCAGGACCCAATTCCTCCCCAAACACCTCTTTGCTTTGAGTGGAATCATCACTGATAGACCTGTACACAGAAACCTGGACATATTAAAAAGGAGCTAGGCCTGGGGAAAGAAAAATATTAGGGGTATGATTAGAAAACAGAGAATTTACAATATAAAGAATGTTGAGAGAGATGTTTGATTTCTTATAGTAAAAGAAAAATATGCGCTTGAGGGGTGTCATTTCAGACAACACATAGGAACTGGGTTGTATTAGCAGGCTTTTTGTTATTTATTTAATTAGTGTATTTATTTAGTTGTTTTTTTGCATTTAACATTTCCCTAAAGAAAAAAAAATATGCATCAAATAATAAACTATAACTGTTTATATATACTGTTTACATCACATAAACTATAACTGTACTCTGCAGCTCTCTATTTAACCGCCATCCTAACAGGTTGTTTATAATATTACCAAGGTATCTCCACAAATGTATACTTTTCATTTTGGTTACTAAAATAAATTCTCAAGTTTAATATAATCACAAAAATTTAATGAAAGTATGATGAATACATTTAAATATTAACCCATGATTCCTATTAGTATATCGCCACTAATATGTGTAAATAATGAAGCATAACTATCCAATTAATGCATGACCTCAGAGAGTTTTTCCAGTGAGAGATGCACTATGGAGAACTTTTTTAGTGACAAGAGTGATTGTAATAGATAGTGGTGAACAACAGAGAACAATATTTGCCAAGATGTAACACATGCTTTAATGTAGGCCCATTTGAGAGTTCATTATAGTTTGAGTTAAATCAGCCTTAAGCCTTAAGTGGAGAAGGACAAACAAACTGTAATGGCCTTATCTACACTGGCAGTAGACTTATCTTGCTCAACTGGAAGAATCCTAACTCACCTGTTCAAAGTCAGTGGGTAGCTGATGTTATATACTATTTGAAACTGGAAAAAATCAAAATTATCACTTAGAGCAGGGGTGCCCACACTTTTTCGGCTTGCGAGCTACTTTTAAAATGACCAGGTCGAAATGATCTACTGTGAAACGGGACCCGGACACAGACAGACGGACAACAGTTTTGCACCCAACACACT
>JANRMT010062816.1:3407413-3471989 GCA_026402145.1 Polypterus bichir lapradei | reverse complement strand
CACACGCCTTCCATTGCGTCTCCAGCTCTGACGCGAGGTTTTGGATGTTCCCCAATTCAAGGTGCTGCAGCTTTGAGGACAGATGTTGCATTTTTCGTTTCAAAGCATTAACTGAGCTAATCATATTGACCATGGAGTTCTCCTTTCCTTGCAGCTGTAAATTAAGCTCATTCAACATGTTGGTCAGATCCGAAAAAAATGCCAAGTCTAGCGGCCATTGATCATTATTAAGTTGCTTGTATTCTGCATGTTTAATGACAAGGAGAAACTCCTTTTTCTCCGGACAGGGGTCTTGAAATCTCAGCAGGAATTTCTCCCTAGCCATCTGTCTCAACGAAGGCCTCTTTTATCATCTCTCCATCTTGGAAGGACTTCTTATGCTTAATGATCGAGTGACTCACCCGGAACGATGCTTTTGCTTTTGAATTCAGCTGAGTGAAAAATGACGGCTGTCCAATTAACTGTGATTTTAGTTCCCTCTCCTTTCTCTTTCTCAGATCGCTTTTCAGAAGGAAGTCAGTTTCGTAGTTTTTATGAACAGTTCGAAAGTGCCTTTCCACATTTTCCTTCTTTGGAATTGTAATGATAGATTGACAGATCAGACAAACGCACTTCGATTGTGACATTGTGAGAGAAAAAAATCCTCTTCCAGTTCCACATTCAGCCCATACCCTCCCCAAACAATTTTTTTTTAAATCCCTTCTTTAGTCGATATAAATTGGAAGGCTAACTAGATCACTTAGATGGCTGGAGTTTTGCAGTAGCTCGCGCATTTGATCGTGCGTGCGGGATGACCAGTGAGTTAGAAGAAAAGAGATCTCAGACTGGCCCCCCTGTATGTCAATCAAGTGGCAAATGCCATAGGGAGAATAATGATAGACTAACGTTTAAAAAAAAAATCTTCTTTGAATGCAACGTGATCTACCTGCACTACCTTTCCGATCTACCAGTCGATCGCGATTGACGTATTGGGCACCCCTGACTTAGAGGATCTGTGCAAAACTTTTTCAAAGACTGGCAGGATCTAATCAATAACATTTTATAATTAGCATTTAAATTGAGGAAAAAGGTTCTCTCCGCTGTTTTACTCCATTTATCTTTATTCATTTGTTAATTTATCTATTTACTTATTTTTACTAGATTAAAGTTTTACTCTGTTGGCCTAGCTCTCTTTCTTATGTGTGAGGGTTGATTTGTTTCAAACCTATTTTTGTAAAACTTGACTTTATTGTATGGAATGTTATTTGATTTTAATAAAATCAATATAATAAAAAAAAATCAGCCTTAAGCAATTTGCCCACGAGCTGCAGTCCTGTTGTTATTTTGATTGTTTAACTTTATTTTGACATGTCTATTTGTCTTAAGCTATATCAGTTTGTGGATTATCAATTTAATAGCCTTTAAATTTTGAAACAGATAGATGTATTATTGTCCAAGTGTTTGTAAATACTTAGAGTCTGTATTGCTCAACAAAATAACCCCCCAACTGTTTCACCGCTTTGTCTCTTTGTGATTGTCTACTTCGCCTAAATGTTACAGCCAGCCTTACCAGAAACACAAACTCTAGCTTAAACACATCATATATAGGAACGCTGAAAAAATGAAAACCCAGAACCATTTTCAAAAGTGACCCACACCAATGAACCATATTCCCACTAGGAATTTTTACAATCTGAAATTGTCCAATATGCACCAAAAATATGTGGCCTTTGAACAGCACTTCCTAGGAATGAAGATTAAGGAGAAGCTGAGATATAAAGCACAACACTGTCAGGTCCATCCAACATATTTTGAGACTGACTTCTGCATTTTGGAGCTTCACCTCTGCACATTAGATGGAAGAAGCAGACAGAGACTGGGGGAAACAGACTTCCAAATGATAAGTATGCAGGAGGGCTAAATGGAGAGAAATTCAGACAAGGCACTCAATCAGATTTATACACCTGACTCATCTGTACATCACCACAGACCTTGGGTTTTAATTCATAGCAGAAGTATGTGTCCAGGCAGCTCAAATACTTTGTTTTTCAGGAGAAAAATGAATCACTCAAATGATCACAATAAGGATTACGGACAGATGTTTCTTATTGATTTACATAATCCTGGTGAAGTTTAACAGTCTGGGATGGCCTGTCATGGGTGTAAGTTACCCTGTCTGTAGGTCTATGTGTATGTGTACAATAACGCTGAATACAGACTGCTGATTGAATACAAAAAAGTAATCCACATTGTTGATCATGCATATTACTGAATCCATGAAGCATGTATTTCACTAAAATAAAGCAAGGACCCACATACATGTATTGAGACTGTTTGCATTTCAGGTATTGCTGATGCAAATGACTGTATTTATACGATTTGTCCATGACCAGAAATGCTGTGAATATGAGGCCACATGCAGCACTCTAATTTGTTTTCTCAGGAGCCTAATTTGCATTCCCTGAGGGAGGAGAAGTCCACCAAGAAAGTCTGAAACTGCCAACTGGACCACCAGCTTGAGATTTTGAGGTTTTGTAAAGTGAGAAGCATAGAGTGCTTAATAAGAGGCGTTGTCTTTGTGGTAAATACATGACACAACTTTTTCAAAGAACCACACAGAGGGTGGCACAGAGTGCTAAATGGGCTGGGCAGCATAGGCTGCACTGAAAATGAGGGTGGGGGGCTTAACCATCACTATGAAACCTTTTAAAATGTTGACAAAACAAACAGGATATATATAATTGAAAGCACCAGCCAGGCAAAGGAAAGGAAAGCTCAGTAACGCAGCAGGACGGGTGCTGCCACATCTTCTGGGGGTCTATTGGCACAGCTTCTCCTCCAGCTGTTGCAGTGGAATTCAATGTGTATGAGGTCTGTTTAAAAGTGTACACACTTTATGAGCTTACTTCATTTTGTCCTGTAATGTACTTAGGCATGCGAAATACATTCTGTGTGAAGGGAAAATCAACAGCTGTGGGCTCAGCTCTATAAAATTCTCATGGCTGCCAAGCTCAAAAATGTAACACGATGCATTGCTGTCTTTGTGTGTCCAGATTAAGCTAACATGTGACTTTAAATGAAGGAGTGGAGGTGGGCACAGATTTTTAGGATATGTCAAAGTGAATTAGTAATTTGTGATAAAGAAAAAATAAAACAAAACTAGTTACTCTGTGTAAGAAAAAGTAATCAAGCAATCTTCATTATATGATACATAGAGTCCCCATAGAAGTGCCAAACTATAAGCTCAATATGACAGCAAAAATGCACTTACATGCACTCACTGAGAACATTATTAGAAACACTATACTAACACCTGGTAGGGTCTCCTTCTTCTCTCAAAACAGCCTCAGTTCTTCGTGGCATAAATACCACAAGATCTTGGAAACATTGCTTAGAGATTCTGGTCCATGTTTAAATAATTGCATCATCCAATTTCTGCAGATTTGTCAGCTGCGCAAGCATAATGCAAATCTCCCGTTCTACCACATCCCAAAGATGTTCTACTGGACTCAGATCCTGTGAACAGGAAGGCCACTGAACTCATTGTCATGTTCATGAAATGACTTTGAGATGACATTTGCTCCCCTCCTTGAACCGTCACCTTATCGTGGTGGAGGGGTTTGCGTGTCCCAATGATCCTAGGAGCTATGTTGTCCGGGGCTTTAAGCCCCTGGTAGGGCCACCCAAGGCAAACTGGTCCTAGGTGAGGGATGAGACAAAGAGCGGTTCAACAAACCTCCATGGACAGTCCCTCAGGTGCGCCGCGAAAGAAAATTTTTGGACTTAGTGAGCTGCAACTCGAAAAAGGTTGCCTTTCACTGGCTTAAACTAAAAATGCTCAGCTCTTTTAATCTTTCCGCATAACTCATCCCCTGTAGCCCTGAATCAGCCCTATTGTTCTTCTCTGGACCTTTTCTAGTGCTGCTATGTCCTTTTTGTAGCCTGTACCCAGTACTCCAGATGAGGCCTCACCAATGCATTATAAAGCTTGAGCAGAACCTCCTTGGACTTGTACTGCACAAATCGTGCTATATAACACTATGACTTCTAAATCCTTCTCATAAGGAGTACTCTTGATTTTCAGATTGCCCTTTGTGAATTCAAACCTAACATTTTTACTTCCTATGTGTAGTGCTTTACATTTACTGACATTAAATTTCACCTGCCACAAAGCCTTTATGCTATCCAAGTCCTTCTGTAATGCATTTTATGCACCAAAGTTGTCAGGTTCTGTCATCTTGCAAATGATCCTACCCACTGTAAATGATAAAGCAGAAGACAGATAAAGAGTTGGGGTACCATAGGTAATCCTGTTTAATAACCAGTCAAAAGAACAAAATTACAAGTTTGTAATAGTAAGTTGATTATCGTTAGCAACGTGTTTCTAGCTATTCTGAGCTGTATAGAACAACACTTTCTTCTGAGAGAAGGTCCTCACCAGTTAGAGGTCTGGTTGTGAGTGACGGTGAACTTCCTGTGGTTTGGACTTGGAGTGGAGGAGATTGAAGAGGCAAGGCTAAAACAAATATCATTAGTGGTTGTATCACACCCAAATCCTTCCTGGTAATTATTTTAGGCAGTCCCAAAACCATGTAACATGACAAATGCTCTCGGATTTCACAGGTATCAATGGAACCAGATTTCATATTTAGTCTTCTAGAGTCATGTTGCTGCAGCACTATTCACCAAAAATTCAGGCTGCATAAAAGACATACGATTGATTACAAATGCAGCTCTGTATTGTGGGACATTAGCATGACTACTAATGTATATATCAGAATGGACCCATACAAAGAATATTCTAGATAGGCAATGTGGCTAAGTATCTAAAGCACTAGACTATAAACATTAGAAACTTTTTCATGAGAACAGGCCATTCTGCCCAACAAATATCACCAATCTTACCACTTAATTTCTCTAAAATAACATCAAGTTGAATTCTGAAGGTCCCTAAAACCTACTATCCATTGCACTACTTGGTAATTTATTTAATGAGTCTTTGGTTGTATGTGTGACAAATAATGTATTCTGAGAAATATGTTCTGACAATTTTCATGTAACCAAGACAGACATTTTGAGGTGAAGTGGTTGTGCTCATTAATCACAGAACCAGAGAGTAGTGACATGTTGCATGCTGATTTGCACAGAAAAGAATTTCACTCTACTCTGTACATGTGACAATAATGACCCAGTAACGATTTCACCCTTAAATGAATGTCCAACCACTGTGCACTACTCCAAAGGTATGATTTGGTTTCTGTTAAGCCTCTGAAGGAATATTTTCTTCCCCATCTGCCTGTCTGGAAAGTGAGCTTTTTAACTGGAATTTGAGCGGGATATGCTCTGTTTTCAAAATTGGACTACTCAGAGTTACAAAGGAAGTGGTTGTTCAAGTTAATGTCAAAACTCATATCGCGTAGCCTAAGGGGAAGAAGTTCTATTACTGCATGCTATAAATGTTAGATGGGCAGAGAAACAGCTGGGCTTTGACTTTTAATCATTGAGCCATGTTGAAAGGTAAGGTATCTTGGAGACATGTTGAATGCTGTTGGCTAAAATCAACTCGTTTGTCGTTACTTGACAAACTGCCTGTGAATGACCCATTAACACACAGAAAGACAGTGCTTGAACCACAAATTAAATTAAAAATGAGCAGGTTTTTAACTTTCACTCACTCACTCAAGTCCTCTTGTAGCCATGACAATTCGGCTTAGTGGCGCACATGGCGTTCATGAAACCTGTAGTTTCCAATACAACAATGCCAAACATCTGTAGTCATCAGTGTATATCACTTCTGACCAGAAGAAAAATTTGTCTGGGCAGCCTCTGGTGAACTCTCCTGACACTGGAATACAGCTCAGCCATGCTGTTGACACAATAAAGGGCAAACTCCTGGCACATGACAGGCAAGGGAAGAACTCTGACTGAGCTGAAATGTGAGATTAGGAAAGCATTAGTAGAGACAGCAAAATGTGTGGAAAAAAAAACAGGGAAGCAGAGGGTCCTGGCCTAACATCCCAGG
Organism: Polypterus bichir lapradei; assembly: GCA_026402145.1. NCBI lineage: Eukaryota > Metazoa > Chordata > Cladistia > Polypteriformes > Polypteridae > Polypterus > Polypterus bichir. The sequence continues at coordinate 3,465,988 of JANRMT010062816.1, read as the reverse complement.
CAGCTTCAGATGGCTACAGCACACAGATGGTAAAACGATCATTGCTCAACTCCCAGCTCTGTTGTTTTACAAAATATGGGAACTATAAAGAGAATTCCATTGCAGTTTTAGAACATTTCGCTGTTTGTTCATTCTGTCTGATTCATGTTCTGTTGCTAAATCCTAAAATGTTGATCATTATCAAATAAAGCACATTAACTTAACACAGTGTAACAGTGTCAAGGTTTTATTATATGTGGTACGGTTAAGATTTGATTTTCACAAATATGTGAGCAATGTCACACAGGGCTAAGATGTTGGACTAAAATCCTGCACGCTGTAGGCTCTATCTGTACCACAGACGCACTGTGTAACCCTTCAAGCATTATTTAGCTTGCACAAGTCTAACTTTATTAATAAATATTTCTGTAAAAACTGTGTTGTATGCCACTTTGGAATGGCATTTACAGAGAAACACACTACAATGACATTACTGTTTTTTGTTTATCAAATGTCTTTATCCAAAGTGACTTACAGAGGAAATTAAAATTATACAAGAATGATTAGAAGGAACAAACATCAAAAGCAACAGAAAACAAGATAAGAAAATTGAGCAAGAAGAAGTACTACTACTACTATATACCAACAACTAGACTAAGACAAAAATCAGTACCGTAAATTCTCTGTCAGTACAGCAGCAGCTACCCTGTAGAAGACACACTTAGCCATTTCAAAATATTTAATGTAAAGGTGTATTTTCAAAGGATACCTATACATGAGTAAATTGGGTGCAGTTTGAGTAGAGAAAAGAGATCTTTCGACAGCTTTGGAGCAAGAACTGAGAAGCATTTCCCAGTCTTGGTATGTTTGGCAAGAGGAGGGATGGACATCAGACAGGCAGAGGGAGAACTTAGACTTCTTGAAGGGACATATGGGGAGACCAAAGACACAACAGTTCAGAGATCCAAAGGTCAAGACAAGAGTTTTGAACTGACCATAATCGAGGAGTACAGTAATAGGAATGAAACAACGAACAGTAAACACCTAGTAACAAAGTTGTTATCTAAGTGAAACGGCGTGTTATGCAGGCTAATGTCCTTACTTCTGTAAACATTTTTATGCATTCACCCATTGCTCACACCAATGCACTATTCACATCACACCTAACTAAAATCACCCAATATCAAGAGTTTTTTAACAACTGAAAAACCCATGTTGTCAAGTGGATGCGGCAGCATTCATTGTCACAGTGGTACATGTACAGTATGTCTGTTGAGTATACATCTTGACAATACAAAGGAAGAAGAGTATAATTGTATCAAGTTCATCCGAATAGCTTCTATGATGAATTCTCAATAGCTAATTTGGGACTGCTTCCTACTAAATGAGCAAAAATGATATATAAGAGCAGGAAAGGGTGTTCTGAACATTGTTTATCATTCTTAAGCAAGAAAGCAGGACTCACAGGATTCCACTCATTGAAGTTACTCTGTTATGCATTCATCTCCGTGAGACAGCAGTGAAATTCTTCTTATCTTTAGCAAATGATGTTTCAGAAAACAAAGTGTTTTTTTTACTCACATGGTCACTGCCTATCATATGAAACATCTAGGAAAACAAATCCCCATGGGTAGAAAGTACACAAAAAAGTCAAGACATAAACTGGCTGGGTATTTTGAACAGCAATATACAGACAAGACCATCCAAGCAGATGTGTAAAACCACACCAAATAAAACCTCACTAAAATGATGTTTCATTGTCAGTCTGCTGTGAGGCCAGGCCCCTTATCTTTTTTTTATCTGGTTTCTTTACTGAAATTTGAGAAAACATCTAGAAGAACAAGAAAAGAAGTTAATAGATATCACCACCATGATTTTAATCATCAACTACTGTATATTAAAAAAATTAAACAAACAAGACAGTAAGTATATATAGAGACAGACAGATAGAGAAAGTCTAATATTATAAGAGACAAGCTGAGAGATGGATAGCCATGAAGCAATGTATTGGATTCTCTGAGAGAAGTAGACAAAAATTATTCTTTAGCCTGATTTGATGTTCTGCCATAACTCAAGTGCTCGGGGCCTTTAAATGTGCCAATGTGATAGGATGCCATCTTTTCCACAGATCATGTGAAATTACCCCTTTGCTATATTTGCCCTGGTCAACTGTAAATGTTATTACTGTGAAGTGAAAGTGTCGAGGAGCAACAGTACTTCAGACACCAAGCAGCAGATCATGCAAACTCACAGAGCAGAGCCATTAAATGCTAAAGCGCACAGCATATAAAAATTGCCTATCATCTGCGGCATCATTCACAACAAAGTTCCAAACTTTCTCTTAGAACAACAGCACAAAAACTGTGTTTTCGGAGCTAATCTGGGTTTCCATGGCCGAGGAGCTGCACACTAGGCTAAGATCACTATGCCCAATAACCAAGCATCAGCTGGTGTAGAATAAAGAACATCATCATTGCACTCTGGGGAAATGAAAGCATATTCTCTGGACTGGTTAAGCACACTTCACTATCTGGCAGTCTGATGGATAAATCTGGGTTTGGCAGAATGACAGGAGAACGTTAACCTCTAGACTGCACAGTGCGTTTTGTAAGGTTTGGTGGTAGAGGAATAATGGTCTAGGACTGTTTTTCTGGGTTTTGGCTAGGCCATTTGGTTTCAGTGAAGGGTATTATTAATGCTACAGAGCACAAAGATATTTGTAACAATTGTGTGCTTCCAAAGTAGTGGAAACAGTTCGGGGAAGGTTTTTTCCTGTTCCAGTATGACTGTGCCCCTGTACACAAAGCCAGATTCATAAAAAAAACAGGAAACTCAAGTGGCCTGCACAGAGACCTGACCTCAACCCTACTGAACACCTTTGGGATGAACTGGAACACTGATGGGAAGCCGGGTATTCTCATCCAACATCAACACCTGACTTCACAAATGCTCTTTTGGATGAATGGGCATGAATTCCTACAGATACACTCCAAAAGTTATTGAAAGCCTTCCCAGAACAGTGGAGGCTGTTACTGCCACAAAAAAGGTTTGAAGGCATCTCTATATTAATGCCCATGATTTTGGAATGGGATGACCAACAAGCTTATATGGGTATGAGGGGCAGGTTTCCACAAACACATATTATAGTGTGTATTTATGCACCAGCACTATTAGATACAATGAAAACCCAAGATTGCACCTCATTATGCCACCAGATGCACATGTACCCTCATTTTGGGGGAGTTAACACTGTGCTACCTATAGTAGCAAGTCTCATGTAGAATATGGGAATAAAATGTGGGAAGATTGATCTTTGGCATTAGACTCTAAACTACAACATAGCCAGTTTAGACGACTTTGTCTCAATAGACTGAGATGCTTACCATACATCCAGACCATCAATGCTCCAACGGTAGAAAAGTATGAAAACATTACTGCAGTTTCCACATGTGAATCCATAAAAAGTCTACCCATCTATAAGAACAATTCAACTACTGTGATTGTAAATCCATTTGGATAAAAGTGTCAGATAAATAAATACATCTCTCTATTTTAATAAAAAAATTCTGGGACTTTTTATCCTCTGCTGAGATGTGACCTTTTGAAGAGAGACACTTTCATGTCCCGAAAGACGAGACTTTGTGCCAAGAGATTTAACAATGCCGGGGCCGGAAATAAAAGACAAAGTGTAGATGACAAAGTAGAACGTCCTAAAGAATTCAAAAACGTTGGCACTATACACATGCAGAGCAGGTTTGAGATAATAAAAGTACTGTACTAAAATTCGAAAGTCTCAAAAAAATGATTGTAAAGATCGCATTAGCACAAACAAATGGAAATTATTACTTGGTGAAATAACAGAACAGTGAAAAGAGATCGAATATATTGTTTGGATTTAAACTTTAAGTCGGGGACTTGTAGATTAACTAATTCATGTTGCCTCATTGTTTCTACCCAATGAGGAGGCGTATCCGCAAGAATTAAAAGATTTGTTGTTTGGTGAAAATGAAATCTACATACACGAGTGGCAGAGACGCAAAGTGGCTGGCTCGTAGCACAGGCCAGAAGGGTTGGCGAGTGAAGCAAGCAGGGGGAGAAGCCCCCTAGTATGAGTAAATCTAATCTCTTCTCATTACTCTCATTATTAATTGATAGCCTGACACACTTCCTATGTATGTGAATGTGTATCACCTATACAAAACATGGCTCAGTCCTTGACAAGGAAGCAAAAACAAGAAATAAAATTGTATAATTAGAAAAAACTGTTGAACTGTTGTCTGTTTAAGCCATGATCACAGCTATCGTTTTAGCACATGACCATACATGTATTGTTGTGTATTTTATGTTTTTTTTTTTCACATTATCATTCAATTTCTCAGGCTAATAAATTCAGCAAAAGCAAAAAGTCCCAAAAACATTGAAGTAAGCCATACGTGAATCGTGAAAACTCTGGCTGGAGAAGAGACAAGTCCACAAATAATAATTTTTTAATGTTATTTAACAAAATAGTGAAATTAACAAATACTTAAAAATATCAAAAAGAAGACAAAAGGATTTACCTGTTAGGCAATCCACAGGGACCAAGTACCAATACAAATCCAGAAACCATTAACAGTAGCAAAAAGTTAGAAAATCCTGTAAGACAAAGTTGCATAATACAACACCATGAAACACCACAGTGCATTTGAATGAACCACATGAACTTGCTGTTCCACACTGAATATAAAGGTTGGAGGAAGCTCCCTAATGATGAGGTCAGGGTTGTTCCATGTCTTGGTGATGCACCCACAAAATACAAGTAACATGGCAGGACAAAACTATGCACATAGAAACTAAATAATCACAAAATAATATTACATATAAAGACAAACGCTCAAAACAAGCAACAACATTTATATAAACAAAAGTACCTAAAAACAAACAAAACAAAGAAATAAAAATGGAACGTACACAACGCACAATAATCCTGGGACATGTTTTGTTTGTCTCTACAACAGCACATTGGATCAGAGGTTTTCAGACTCGGTCTTTGGGATTCATGTAGCTGTGACTTTTCAATCCAATGAGATTATTGTTCCTTCAACTACACAGCTTGGCTTTACAGTCAGTCCAGTATCTAAGAAATTCCTAATATTCTGGGGATTCACTGTTTGAATTCAGATGTTTTGTGGTGTTACAGCTCTTTCTTGTGATTTTGTTTTACACTGTCACTTTTAATTCACTTGTTCATTATTCTGAACATTTAGTGTTCTTTTTGTAAACCTGCTGCCAATCATAAGCACACGAAGGGCAACTAAGCTGGCAACCTGGAGATGATTATTCAGCAACATTTTCACTTGTTTGAGACTAAAATAAAGTGGTATAAATTACTATACAACATTTAGAAAAAATAAGAAGAGATAAAATTTAAGTTGTGCTTGTCTGTATTTGTCTATAAAACTAACACATCTGCAATAAATTTCTCAGTACAGTTAATATTCAGATGCAGGACGCCATAAGCAGGAGCAAGTCATGCACTGAAATAAATAGCAAGTTTGTGTCTTTGGCTTGCTCTCCTTGATCTTCTGTATTGATATCCATTTCTTTTTCATCCTGGACCTCGTTGCTCTTCCTCTCACTTCCATACAGTGGAGACATTGCTGCCAAGTTGACTCTGGCTTCCTTATTCTCTTTCTTCTAATTTCTGAAAATCCTATTTTTACAACTTAGTCCTGCTTGAACTGTCTGCGTCGCAGAATAATGTGTCATCCGGTTTGATTATTAGGAAGTGACTGTCTGCTGTGTGGTTGGTTAAGAGCTGGATGGCTGGTGGCCAGAGACGTGGGAACATCCAAAGTCTTTTCTTTTTCAATCCCTCTTTAAGACCTCTACTCATAGCACTGGGATGGGGGCAGGGGGATGGCTGCTAGGCAGTTCATTTTTAATCTCTCTGAATCAAATTAGTTCTAATTATTCATTTGTAGCATTTGTTCAGTTAGGTAAAATTGTTAACCTTACATGCACATTTATGGGATGCATGAAGAAAACTGAAGCCCTCAGGGACTCATAGACTTGGGGAGAAAGTACAAACTTCACTCAGACAGTAAGAAACAGTAAGAAAAATGTAACATGGTGGTTCTCAAGTTTAGACCTGTGACCCACTTGAACTAAAGGTGTCCACTCCAACCAAATTCTGCTTTTAACTGGACTCCTGCCTTTATTAAGAAACCCGTTCATTTATTTCTCAGTTTCTGCTTTTTTGTGTCAATCCGGTATTATTAAAAGTGATTTGCTACTTTTTTTTGTACTGAAAAGTAGTAACCATGTTATACTGAGGAGAATTATTTTTTTTTATCTTACTTTTTAAAAATTTTGCTCTTTTTCTAATGATCTGGTTATTTAATCCTTTTTTTTACCAATTAGCACACGAGTGAACATGACTCTGAAATAGACACTCTGCTTAAGCACTAATTGTCAGTACAGGATACCATTAAGGAAATAAACTCTACAGGAAAATAAAGGATGAAAAAGAATATGCTAAAAGTTAAACATTTAAAGCTATGGCAAAAAATACACATTTCCAAATTTATTTTACATGGATGTACAGTACAGGCCAAAAGTTTGGACACACCTCCTCATTCAATGTGTTTTCTTTATTTTCATGACCATTTACAGCACTCCATCACTCTCCTTCTTGGTCAAATAGCCCTTACACAGCCTGGAGGTGTGTTTGGGGTCATTGTCCTGTTGAAAAATAAATGATCGTCCAACTAACCTGACTTCTGCACAACACAACCCCATTGATAAAGCAAGAAATTCCACTAAATAACCCTGATAAGGCACACCTGTGAAGTGAAAACCATTTCAGGTGACTACCTGTTGAAGCTCATCGAGAGAATGCCAAGAGTGTGCAAAGCAGTAATCAGAGCAAAGGGTGGCTATTTTGAAGAAACTAGAATATAAAACATGTTTTCAGTTATTTCACCTTTTTTTGTTAAGTACATAACTCCACATGTGTTCATTCATAGTTTTGATGCCTTCAGTCATGAAAATAAAGAAAACACATTGAAAGAGGAGGTGTGTCCAAACTTTTGGCCTGTACTGTATATATCATTATAGAACATTTTGCTAAATGGAAATAGAAAAGTCTAGCTAATTAAAAAACTAAAAGATTGACCCATTCATTTGTGAAATGAAAACCAGAAGCCACAGAGGCACCCCAGAACTGAACTAGAGAACCACAGTCTAAAAGTTACAGTTTATTGATATTTAAGGCAGATTTATATGCCTGCGTTGAGCCTACAGCGTAGGCCTGGACGCTAGCTGACAGTCTTTAGCATGCAAGAAAAGCAAACATTCCATTAAAATGCAGGCAGCTTTTCTCCTTTGAGATCATCGCTTCTCTTGCTAAACATTTTCTTTTGTTGGCAAATGTAACTGTCCCCCACATTTTTCCACTTTTTCATCAATCTGCCAACTTCCAAATGGAATTTAGCCAATTTTTCGCACAATGAATTGGCTGCCATTTGATTGTCTTTGTCCTGTTGTGGTGGGATATCTTACAAAAGTGTATATTTTCTAACTTCTTCAACAATAAATACGTAGTTACCAAACTGGCCAATCAGAGTTGTAGGGGTCTGTGTAGTGTATGCGCCGACAATATGCAGTCATATCTTTGAGGAGATGTTTGTCAGGTTACACCGTAGGCTCCATGCAGAAGTATAAATCAGCCTTTATTTTTGTGCTGTTGTGATCTGCATGCTGAAAAATGGTGTAAGACCGCTAAAAAGAATCATAACTCAGACCAATAAACAGAGCAACATTGAAACAATATGCATAATTTAAAAAAACACATACAAACAATATATCAGCTATAACAATTTCTACAAAAGAAACATAAACCAGGGAGCACACCATGGCTGAAACATAACACTTAACTTTTTCTTAACGATTTGATTCTTGCCTGTTTTTGAATTATTTTGATTAATTTTAGATTTGGTCACTTCTCCTGCTACTTTGTGAATGGCCTCTTGCGTGTTTCTTTGGTTTACCCTGTGGAATCATGGGCTTGTTTAAATATATATATTTACTTGCCATCACGTCGACTTGTTTGGTGACTCACCCCATCTGCTGTATAATTTTGGTGCACAAGGTCATTCGTGTTTTATGGAAGGGCGTGTCACACAGCATTTCCCCTGGCCAGCTGGAAAAAGAGGCTGCCATACTACATGCACTTCCACCCCTGTTGGTGCATACCTGACACTTACCAGCTGGCCAACTTTCAATTTCCTCCACCCTCTCCTCTGGTCAGATAATATCAGCTGTGGGGATAGGAGGTGAGAAATGTTCACAAATGTCTAGATGGGCAGCCAGCTCTATCTGGGCTCAGCTTTCCTAATTCTTTTTTTGGCTGAGCACTACTGCCTATATAGCAAAGCCCTCTGTGTTTGAAAGAACAGCCTCTTTATTTTCTCTGTCTTTCTGGAAATGTATTTTCCATTCTGCTACCAACTTTTTTTTTTAATGGCTGTTCTGTGGGTTTAATTTAGAAATGTTCAGCTTATGTCATCGGCTGTAAAGATAGCCTTGGAGACAATAAGTCAAATGGCCTATGCGGCTCTGAAGTGAGTCTGACTTCTGTTTCATCCCCAGGCCTATGGTATGCCATTAATGATAAAAGATTTTGCGTTGGGTGTGTCATCTTGCAGTAATGGACTTTGTATATGGTATGGACTCTAAGCGAGATAAAAAAACAACATAAACTCGGAAAAAAATCTTAAAAAGTAAACAATGTTGTCAGCCAATAGTCAATGGGGCCAGAATCCAAAATTAGGATGAATGGGTTTATATAGTAACACAAAAAGAGAGACAAAAAAATTATTTTCCCCAGTCCAGGAGTTCCTGAACCTGAGTCTACCTGAAGATTATTTGGCTGTGCTGCTTTAATCACCCTCAGGGTTAAGATTTTGTACACTTGTACTTGTACACTTAATTCTGCTTTGCACATTTCTTTTTGTTTTTTTTTTTATCTCAACAGGGGCTCTGAACTGTAAGAAATCTTATTTCTATTATTTTGTGGGTTTAAAATCATTCTGATTTCACAATTACTTCACATCTTGGAAACACTGTTGTTTCCACCCACATCCCAAAGATAAGTAGGTTGGGGTGATCCGAGTCATCTAATGGTTTTGAAGTGGAAGAGCACATAGTTGCCCTGTGAGAGGCTGGCATCTTTTTTAAACCAACTGTTTCCTGGCTGGAGAGGAGCCCACAACCCCATACAAAAGGGAGGTAGAGAGGGATGGAGACCCCAAACTAGGCATGCTGGGTATGGCTGCAAACAGGCTAGACATGGCTCCTAGAAATGGTACTGTAACCATCCATATGGATAGAATCCATCTCCCTGTGACATTGTAAAAGAATAAACAGGTTAATTAAAATCCGGGGTCACATCTCGGAGTGCCACAGAGCCAGCAAGTTTTGATTCCAGTTACTTGCCTAATTAGTAACCAATTATTGTAGCTAATAGAACAGATTTATTTTGCTTTAATAATAATTGAGATATGTTTTAAGATTCAGAATCTTAAACCTTAATTTTTATTTTTTTTTTACTTCCATGTAAATTAACATTTGGTGGTGGGGGTCAAAAATTCCCTAGACCAGACTCCAATTCTACGGTGTTCAAAAAGTTGTGAAAAGCTGATTTTAGCATAGTGTCTGTATGTGTATGTCTGGAAGATCAAAACTGATTTGTATGTCTTGCATTTATTCGTTTTTAGTGTTGTGATCAGCTCCTGGATGACTGCAGCCTAGTAAACATACAAAGATTTACAATGAGCACTTTCCGGGATATCCGATCTAAACACTGAGACCTATGTGCAAAGATAACTTCCAAAACCATGAACTTATTTTTTTTTTTTCAAACACGTTGCACTGCGCTCATCTTGTTACAGGCTCCACGCCTGTTATTTTTGGTTCAGTTTAATCCTTTACTTATCCCTATATCCTTAAAAAACCAGTTTGACCAATGCCAAAATATAATTGCTGTCTGCTCTGTTTAATCATGGAACCAGGCCTATTAATTTTCAAAATGTTTGCACAAGTAGATTTTCAGATAAATAATTTATTTTAATATGCGTGTTTGCACATATATTGCACACACACACAAGCACACTCAAAGAAATTTATGTGGGAATTTATAGGTGCTAGCCCTACCAGAGCACATGCTGGATGATGAAAAGAAAGAAATGATCACACACAGACAATCAGTAAAGGTCAATTTGGACAGAGGTATTAAGCCAACCCTGTAACAATCTACTGCATACATCTATGCAGCTTATATACTTCATTTGACCTAATGTGTTTTGTTTCAAATGAAACATTATTTAAGTTGTTCACTTCATTCAGCTTCCTGATCATCCTACTTTACATTTATTGGTATACATAATAAATATTATTAAAGTCAATGTGCTTGATTGTATTATATTATAAAACCATCCACTGAGCGATCCCCAATAGTATCACTAAAGCATAATTTAGACGGAACGACTGTATGGACCATTCTATACGAATTATTCTATCCATAAGCCAAACAATAATGTGATGCAAAGCGAGCAAAATGATGACCAGCTAACTCAGTGTTCTCCAGCTCAGTTGCTACATTTTCTCCACGACTGATGTCTTTATTAGAGGCCCAATTTTTGCCGATAATGAAGCACATTATTTACTTCATTAATTTGTTATCATTCTTATTCTGCCATATTGGTCATTTCCAAAACTGATGCAGAGGCGGCCTTAGGAGTACGCGGGGCATTGGGTGTAGGGTTACCACTTTTAATACAAAAAAATAAGGGACGCATACTGCAGCGGGGGCCACATCCCTTGGAGGCCAAGACCACAAATACGGGACGATTCCGTATTTTAAAGGACGGGTGGCAACCCTAATTGGGTGAGTGTCATATGCGGGGCCGAGAGCCATAAGTGTAGGCTATATACCGTACCACCACGCTCACGGGCTTGTCCGCCTCTAATGCTGTACGCCTTATTATTGTTAAAAAACACGGTGCCTTATGTAGGTACCATTGGCCGTTTGATTACATTACGTATTGTAACTGTTCTTATATTGGTTTAGTGGCCTTTAATCAACTTATAAACGAAAAAACAGAAGCAAAGAAATTGGAAGACACTCACGCACTAATCATAATATTACGTATCCATGTCTCACTATGCGAGGTCCGAATTCCGAAGCCAAACTGAGGTGCTACAAGCACAAGGCGTGCAATAGGAGCTATTTCTTGGAGGCGATGACTCAGAGGCGTCCGTTAGGAACGCCCTGCCGATGACCACTCTTTTCACCCAAAAAACAAGAAACATGATTTCTCACTCTATATTTCGACAAGATAAATGAGTCGAGATAAGGCCATTTGGGGACACCTGCATGGTAATAGCGTCGCCTTCTTTGCTGACCCAGTGTAAATCCTGAAGGGCGTAATTATTACTTATTAATTATTACGGTATTTTGAAACCAAAAATGTCGTGCTAAGAGCTTTCTTGGTTATTGGTATACTGTAGATGCCGGGAAAGGCTTCTAAGGTAACTCGTCTATAAGTGGTTTCCGAAGAAATCCACCACGTACCGTATTTCAGTCTATAACGGAATGTCTTGCAGAGACCCCGCATATTTGTATGATGAGTTGACGGTGACAAAAGAATCTCCTATCGCGGGGCCTGGGGCGATTGCCCTAGTCGCCACCCCCAAAGGCCGCCTCTGACTGATGCTTTTCTGAGGGCACGAAATGTTTTGTGGACCAGGGCAGATCAGTATTACAAAGCACTCAATCTTTTCTTTAATTATTTTTATTGAAGCAGGTGTTAAATGATGGAAGCGTGGTCATTTGTTGCCTAGCTTTGCACTTCACTTTTATCCACTTAACAATTCAGTTGTTAAAACGAAAATCTGTTGCTACTATGGCTCTCCAGGGTTTGATATTGATATATCTGCCTAAAATGAACGATTTCCCTGTCTGTTAATGCGCACCTTTCACTTACGGAATTTCTGCTTTGTTTCAGTAAGTTGTTGCAGCTCGTGGCTAACCGTATGACTCCATGAGTTCATGCAAACAGGACGCACCACACGTTTCTGACTCACCACACTCTGAAGACGTTACACCGTTTAAATTCCCGCACTTAAGTGTCTCATTAACATGAAACTGTCTGCCGCATTTCCTGTTTCCAAAAGAACCCGCCTATAACGGGTAAGCAAAGGCTGATTGGATGATAGTTGTGTCAATCACATCAATATACCTATTTAATCAAGAGTTTTCTAAGAGTGACAGTAAGATTGGCCAATTGGTACTTGAATGTTAAAGACAGACTGGGCGCTGCAGGAGGCGCTTAGGATCTCGGCGTGTGTGGCAATGTTTTTAATTGCAGAGCAGGGAATCGAAACAAAAATGTGGAAGTCACAGTGACAGCTTGAGTACCAGCAAGTAATAGGGACTGAGTGCAGTATTCCACTGAATTTCGCAAGTCTGATTTTATTTACAGGTTGTATATTGAAGAAATCCCGTACCCAGACACTGCTATTTTTTATCAAATATAAAGCCTCGTCCCCTTTCGTTAGACAGACTACAAATAAAAGAACGTAATGTGATGCTTAAGCTACGAAAAGTGAGATATACTCTAATCTTTTGGAGGCCATCAAATCGGCAGACTATCCAGGCTTTAAATAAACACGTCATCTCCTCAGAAACCCTCGCTCCTATATGAAAGCTTTTTATTGAATACATTATATTATATAATATAAAGATGCAATATACAGTACATGATATAATTAGAAAACCTTAACAAAGTGCCGAGCCATCTAAGTGTAAGTCTGATACGATATTCATGTTCTCATGTGGCAGTCCTAATTATAGACACTCGTCCACAAGCTGCTTTGCTGATCGGACTAAAATGGATTTTCTAACACTAAAAGAAAACGAGAAAGACAAATCAACAAAACGTGCAGCAATCCAATCCCTAAGGCTGCCTTCATTCCTCTTAATATAGTGACTCTTGCCTCACACAACTGTATTTGACTTGTCCATCACACACCTATTTGCACAATTACACTTTATACTTCTGTTTTTATACTTTATGCTGCCTCTGTTACTTATTATCTATTTTCTACTTATTATTTATGTTTATCTTTATACTTTGGTTTTGGCATTTGGTGTGGACAGCAAAAAAAGAATTTCAGTGTACAGGGAAACGTCTTTCCTTACGGTGCACATGACAATAAACTTTGAAACTTGAAACTTAACGGTAAGCCGTTCTGCCAATGGGTTCAGGAAACAATCAGTAGCGCTTACATTCAGCTCGTCTTTCATAATAAGCAGTGGTGCAAAGCAATAATCAGAACCGCCATGCAGGCTATACAAAAAAGAGCTTTACTGAATAATTTTCTATGTTAATATTCATCCCTGCCTCCATTTTATAACGTGTTTATCCAGTCAGTGGTGGAATGGAGCTGGTGCCTATCCTGGCAACCCTGGACGCAAGGTGGGAACCAAATCTACATGGGACACTCACCCATTGCTGGGCACAGTTTCACAATTAACGGACAATAGGCAGAAAACACACAGAGAAACTTAGGCAGCAGGGTTACAGTGGGATGCAAAAGTTTGGGCAACCTTGTTAATAGTCATTATTTTCCTGTATAAATCGTTGGTTGTTACGATAAAAAATGTCAGTTAAATATATCATATAGGAGACACAGACAGTGATATTTGAGAAGTGAAATTAAGTTTATTGGATTTACAGAAAGTGTGCAATAATTGTTCAAACAAAATCAGGCAGGTGCATAAAGTTGGGCACCATAAAAGAGAAATTAAATCAATATTTAGTAGATCCGCCTTTTGCAGAAATTACAGCCTCTAAACGCTTCCTGTAGGTTCCAATGAGAGTCTGGATTGTGGTTGAAGGTATTTTGGACCATTCCTCTTTACAAAACATTTCTAGTTCATTCAGGTTTGATGGCTTCCGAGCATGGACAACTCTCTTTAACTCACACCACAGATTTTCAATTATATTCAGGTCTGGGGACTGAGATGGCCATTCCAGAACGTTGTACTTGTTCCTCTGCATGAATGCCTTAGTGGATTTTGAGCAGTGTTCCGGGTCGTTGTCTTGTTGAAAGATCCAGCCCCGGCGCAGCTTCAGCTTTGTCACTGATTCCTGGACATTGGTCTCCAGAATCTGCTGATACTGAATGGAATCCATGCGTCCCTCAACTCTGACAAGATTCCCAGTCTCTGCACTGGCCACTCAGCCCCACAGCATGATGGAACCACCACCATATTTTACTGTAGGTAGAAGGTGTTTTTCTTGCAATGCTGTGTTCTTTTTCCTCCATGCATAACGCCCCTTGTTATGCCCAAATAACTCAATTTTAGTTTCATCAGTCCACAGCACCTTATTCCAAAATGAAGCTGGCTTGTCCAAATGTGCTTGAGCATACCTCAAGCAGCTCTGTTTGTGCTGTGGGCGGACAAAAGGCTTCCTCTGCATCACTCTCGCATACAGCATCTCCTTGTGTAAAGTGCGCCGAATGGTTGAACGATGCACAGTGACTCCATCTGCTGCAAGATGATGTTGTAGGTCTTTGGTGCTGGTCTGTGGGTTGACTCTGACTGTTCTCACCATTCGTCGCTTCTGTCTATCCGAAATCTTTCTTGGTCTGCCACTTCGAGCCTTAACTTGAACTGAGCCCGTGGTCTTCCATTTCCTCAATATGTTCCTAACTGTGGAAACAGACAGCTTAAATCTCTGGGACAGCTTTCTGTATCCTTCCCCTAAACCATGATGGTGAACAATCTTTGTCTTCAGGTCATTTGAGAGTTGTTTTGTGACCCCCATGTTGCTACTCTTCAGAGAAAATTAAAGGAGGAGGGAAACTTACAACTGACCCCCTTAAATACTCTTTCTCATTATAGGATTCACCTGTGTATGTAGGTCAGGGGTCACTGAGCTTACCAAGCCAATTTGAGTTCCAATAATTAGTTCTAAAAGTTTTGGAATCAATAAAATGACAACAGTGCCCAAATTTATGCACCTGCCTGATTTTGTTTGAACAATTATTGCACACTTTCTGTAAATCCAATAAACTTCATTTCACTTCTCAAATATCACTGTGTGTGTCTCCTATATGATATATTTAACTGACATTTTTTATCGTAACAACCAACGATTTATACAGGAAAATAATGACTATTAACAAGGTTGCCCAAACTTTTGCATCCCACTGTAACTACTCAAGCAATCTTAATATAGTGATTTACATTCAATACAGTTTTACAAACATAATTCTAATCAATCACAATGCAGTGTTTTTGGTGGTAACTACACTTCAAACACCCACACAAATCAAGTCATAGCATTGTCTTAAGTCTTTGTACACTTTAGTACAGAATGGTTAGCATTACATTAAGATAAAGAATCAAATTTATTGTAAAAAATAAATTACAGAATAAACAGTTTCACTGAGAAATTAACTAAGCAGGGTATGTTGGCCCAGGAGTCCCAGGTGTTCCTTTTCCTTTTACAGAGTTTGTATATTCTCCTCCCCAAATCTGCTTGGGTTTCCTCCCACATTCAAAATACTTGCAGGTTAGGTGGATTAACAATGCTAAATCTGCCCTTGTGATTTGTATGTGGATTTGTGTATGTTTGCCCTTTGATGGGTTGGTACTCTGTCCATGTGGTGCTGCTTCCCTGTGCTCTGTGATTTCTGGGATGTGGTCCAGCCATCCCCTGTGACCCTGTTATGGTTAGGAAAATGAATGGACGGGTGTTGGCAGAGCACCAGTCACCAGTATGGAGTTTGCATGTTATCTCCATGTCTTGTTGGAAGCAGATGCACGTTGCGTAAAGTGAGTTGTGTACCTCAGCAGGCCATGTGAGGGACTGGCATTCAATTCAGGGTTGCCTCCTTCCTTGCTCCATGATCCTTCAGGTACAAGGTGTGACCCTCTCAACCTGAATTTAATTAAGATGGTTTGTTATTTAATTGATTAATATTCATATCATTATAATCAAATCTCTTCATGAAGCTGCCGTTGTGATATATGTTTAGTTAGATTTTATTGGGATATTAAAAAAGGCAATGAAAGCTTTGCTGTTCAGTCAGTTTATTCTACTTTACATAATGCTATTTACAGAGCAGTATTACTCAATTTATTTCAAAGCAACATTGACATTCATTTGGACAGTTTTTATACGGTGCCTATTGTTACATGTACTAATGCAAATAGCTTTATTCATAAATTCATAGTATTGACAATAAGGTTTGGTTGAAAGACCATCATAACAGACACCAGAGTCTAACATATTTCTAAACAATTAATAGTATTTGCACACACTCCACTTGGTCTTTTTAAATAGTTCCGTTCACAGTAAGAAAAAGAAAAGGTGTTGCCATTCTGTAAATTTGTCTTATCAGTTAGCATTTTATTGATTTTATTAAAATCAAATAACATTCCATAGAAGCAAGTCAAGTTTAACAAAGCTAGGTTCAAAAATAAATGAACCATGTGAAAGAGAGCTAGGTCAGCAGAGTAAAACTAGTAAACTAGTAAAAATAAGTAAATAGATAAGTTAATAAATGAATAAAGATAAATGGAGTAAAACAGGGGAGAGAACCTGCTTCCTCAATTTAAATACTTTCTCTAAAATGTTATTGATTAGATCCTGCCAAGTTCTAAAAAAATTTTGCACAGATTGTTGAAGAGGGAATTAGATTTTTTTCCAATTTCAAATAGTATATAACATCAGCTACCCACTGACTTGGAATAGTTGAGTTAGGATTCTTCCAGTTGAGCAAGATAAGTCTACGTGCCAATAGTGAAGTAAAGGCCATTACAGTTTACTAGCCATGTGTGGCCAACTACGTTGTGCGTGTTAAAATTGTCTGTGAAGGGCTCCCTGTTTAAACGCGGCTGCCAGTCGTGAACTGGGCCCTTCGTCGCACAGCATTATGATTTTTTATAAGGGAAACAAAATTACAAAAGAAAACCCTTGGACATTGATTCGATAGGAACGGCCTACTCGGAATCACTGTCCGAATAGTAATTATGTGGTGGTGTAGGAGCATTTCTGCTTCTGTCCGTTCACAGTCCATCTCGTTTTCACGACGCTATTGTTTTCTCTCACAATGTCTTCTCAACCTTTCTCCAATCTCGCAGGTTGCTTTGTGGCAATCCAAAGAGTAAGGCAATATACACGGAGCAATAGTTATAAAAGGGGGATACATAGGTATCCAGGCTCTTTAAAGCATAAATAGGGATCACTTCACTGACATGTGAGCAAGCCACGGTACAACTGTGTGACGCGCAGCACTTGCCGGCTACAACGTAACAATAATAATTTCCGGAACGTTCTGTTACGTTGTCATTCATTTTACCCACTGTCTTTCTTTCATTCATATGTTACGTAGGCACGTACCTTTTATCTTTGGCAATCTCATTCTCTAACCAGGCCTCAGGAGTTAACCAGCGTAACACTGTCCACCACCCCTTTCGTTATTCCGGCACATTGTTGACATCCGTGAGTAACAACAACGTTCTAAACTGGAAGGTGGTCTACGCATGCGTGGAATTCGCGAACAAACAAAGATCAAGATCTAAATGAAGATCTCTCTAGTTAATTTAAAGCACAACAATTTGTTTAGTTTGAATGTCTGTGTTTTGAGGTGTGACTGGAGTACTACAGTCTTCAGTAGTATAAGCCTGGAGGAGATTCTTAATGCAATGCCTATGTTTTAGCTGTCTCTCTACTGCCATCTAGTGCTTCTTCTTCTAATTCATTCGCGGACAAACAAAGATCAAGATCCAAATGAAGATTATATATAGAGATTTGTCCTTGTCCAGTTTAAGCCCATGTGGAAGTACATCAAACACAGCTGTTAATGGATCAGGAGGGATTGTGACGCAAGTTATATTTTGTAGCGATCACCATTGTGAAAGTTTTTTCTGAACCATTAAAAAATACCACCACTCATTCAGTTGGCCTTTACAGTATATAGTGTCTTTTACTGCCGGCACTAAAGCACAGCACTTCAATTAGCAGTGCTGCCATTCTGGTTAGTCTTTATTTTATACAGTGCCTTTAATAGTTGACTATGAAAAACATTTTACAGAATAATGATGAAGCATAAAAAGCGTGAAACTGGCCACGAGCAGAATACTGTTGTTGTCAGATTGTCTAGTTATTTAATTGTGTGAGCCAAATCATGTAATAGAAGGACTTAAGTGTTTGCAGATTTTACTTTTTATTATGATTAAGGTTTCCATAGAGAGCCTTGTTAAGTGCAATTTCATTTCATCCATAACAGCGTTGGAGGGAGGCCAGGAGAGCACGGGAGCCATTGCACAAACTCAGCTTTTCAGCGATTGGGTTATCACCTGCTTAAAAACATGACGCTCGGAGACATCCTGTTCTTCCCTTTACAAATAATTATTACTTTCAAAAGCACGTGATGTTTTGCTTGATGTCTCACATGAGTGCACTCCCTTCACAAACAAATAAGACCAGTATGCGTATGCCACCACATGACGTGGCTGGCCGATCTTCGGCTGAATAGAAATAGACACCAGGCTGACGTGCAGCTGTCATTACTGTGCTTTTCTTTAATGCTTCAGCTGTAGGTGGAGTGATTTGGGTTCCCAAGCAAAGCCGTAGTTGAGTTATCACTAATCTGGCTAGTTCACAGTACTGTAAATAATAAGCTTTCCTCTCAAAAACAAGATAACATATCTTCCTGTCTGTTTGTTAATTGGGACTGGCATCTGTCACTTGTAGAAGAGGCACTTTGAGTGGTTGCTTTGCATGCATCACTTTGCCTTGGGCCCTATAGACACAGGACCAGCCAATATCACAAGTGACACTCATTTCATTGGTAAAATACTAAGAGGGGAGCCCCACATGAGCTCTCACATTTGAGGATACAGAAACCCTCTGTTACCAGCCCTGTAATCAGGAGGTTATGTTCACATACGTAGCTGAACTTCAGGATGAGAAACTGGTGTTGGAGAAAAACAGGAATTTCATTTGCATGTTTGGCTGGCATTTAAAGTACTGATGAATATTCTATGATCCCAAACCATGAAGGACAGATATAATATCAACGGATGTATTTTGTTCCAGGGAGATCAGCAAACAGGTTAGCTTTCTTAGCATAAGTAGACTGGGATGCCACCTCCACCTTTAAAAGGAGGGCTTCCTCTTTAGCATCTCACTGGAAGTGCATTTATCTCTCTGTCTCCGCCTATGTAACGGCAGGGCCGTTCTTAGCAGTTTGGGGATCCTATGCGGATCAGAAATGTGCAGGCCCTGGATGTGCTGGCCCAAGAGGGGGGGGGGGGGCAGAGCCCCCCTTGCGCTCAGGAAGATGTTCTTATAAAACGTCTGGAAAAGGCCTTAGATGACCAGTAGGCCTACATGTATGCTTGTGTGTATGCAGAGTGGTAAAATATTGACTTTGTTCTGGATCTGGTAAAGGCCAGTAATATAGGGATATTTCATGATTTTATGGGGATCTCTTTGAATGAAGCTGAAACGAATCTCTAAAATTAACGTTAGCTATAAAAAAATTTGCGATAAAATTTAGGATGAGAAGGGTATCGTGACACACAACGTGAGGGACTGGCACAGACGGCTGCAGTGCCAGGGGCATGACAGGGGCTCCAGGCCCACAGCCTGACCAAAAAAAAAAAAAATTGTAAGTCGGGGCCGAGTCGGGGCCCTACACGGATGTGTAGTTCTCGTATGCCTAAGAACGTCCCTGGTAGCGGCCATCATCCTCAGGAGTCATCTGAACGCTAAGACAACTATGGAGTGATGCACATATCTATCTGCTCAAGTGTTAAAAAAGGTTTACGTTCAATAATTCAAGGATTTGCAGTGCCTATTGAGCTCCAATCGCAAAACATGAGCACACAAGACAGTCCCGGGTTCAAATGAAAAGTATTTTATTACAGACCTTGTAAACACAAACACAAAGCAAGTCATTTGTTCTTCTCTTTCTCCTGCTCTCCTCTCCTCCCTCTACCACACTGCTCTCCTCGAGTCGAGTGTTGTGGACAAGGCAGTGCGGTCCCTTTTATTGAGGACCTAGAGTACTTCCAATGCCAGGGCTTTTGCCCATTTGAAGCACTTCTGTGTCATACAGAAGTTTCCAATAAGTACTCTTGCAGCACCCACAGACCCCAGCAGGGCTGTGTTACCAGACTACATTTCTCAGCATGCTGTACTGGTTTCCAACTGGGCACCGATATACACGGCTGCAGCCATCTAGCATTCTGGGGGAATTAACAGCCTTCAGCGACAGTCCTTCCTTGCCCTTATCTTTTATCTTGGTCTGGGAAGGTATTCTAAATATATCTGCCTGGGGCTTCCCATCCGGGTAGTGAATATTCCTCTCTTTTCTGGGATATCTGTCTGTTCATCTGGGGAGTCTTGTTCAGGTATGGCACCTTTCTCTCTTTCGGCTGGGATGCCTATCCATCCAGGTAAGGAACCTGAACCTTTCCCTTTCCTGGTCTGGCACTTAAACTATAAAACGTAACCACCGGACGTTTTTACATTTTCTTGTTATACAATGTTGAATCATAAGGAACTGAATACAGTATGGCTTTTTTGACACTGAACAGAAAAAGACTCTTTAATGTCAAAGTAAAAAAGACCTCTGCAGCTCTGTCTAAATTAATTACATCTAAAAACACAAAATAATCAATCACCTCCTTTTAATATGACCCCCATAAATCATCACTGGAGCAGCCCAATGGTTTAAAAAGTCACAGATTAGCTCGGTGGAGTACACTTGCCTTGGGTTTCAGATGATTGCAATATAAACGCCCCTGTACCCAGATAGTCCAGCTTTTGGTGAGTCAGTATGACAGCCTAACCTACACAATGAAAACAAAAATAACACTCCAGGTAACGACTTGAAAAGGTGAGCAAAAAGAATAAGTCAGGGGATGGAGACAAGAAAATATCCAAGTCACTGAATATCCCAGTTAAATCAGTCATGAAGAAATGGAAAAAGTATGGTAGAGCTGTAAATGGGCTTAGAACAAGCTGTAAAGAGAAACTGAGTGATTGTTCAAGAAGACGACTAGTGAGGGAGGCCATCAGGAGACCCCTAAAGATGTTGCAGACTATTGTTGCCTGGGTGCTTCACCAGTTGCAGCTTTATGTGGAGGTGGTAAAGAGAAAACACACACATGACATTGTGGCTAGTGTTTGCCAGAAGGCTCATGGGATGGTCTGAAGTCAGCTGAAAGACGTTTTTATGGTGTGATGTGGCCAAAGTTGAGTTATTTGGTTATCAGACTAAACACCCTGTTACACTGCACATTTTCAAAAACATCCCCACTGTAAAGCATGGTAGTAAAGCATCATGCTGTGGGGATGATTCTCTGTGGCAAGTCCTGGAATGGTTTGTGCAGGGAAAAATAATGCAGGAAAATCCTAGAGGAAAACCTGTGCCTTAGGAGAAAATTTGGTTCTCATTAAGATAGCGACCTGAAGTATAAAGCCAAAGTTACACAGGAATGGCCTGTAGAGAAGATCCAAGCAAAATGACACCTTTTATTGGCTAACTAAAAAGATTACAATATGCAAGCTTTCGGGGCAACTCAGGCCCCTTCTTCAGGCAAGATGTCTTCTCTACATTCATAATGGCTAACACGGTACAACACCCTAGTACTACAGGAATGGCCTGAAAACAACAACGTTAATGTCTTCGAGTGGTTGTGTCAGAGTCCAGATCTCAGTCCAATCGAGAATTTTTGGCTGGACTTGTAAAAGGCCATTCATTCACCATCGACATGCATTCTGACAGAGCTTGAGCAGTTTTAGAAAGAAGAAGAATGAAAAAATGTCAGTGTTCAGATGTACAAAGCCGATAGAGCTGATAGAGAGAGACCTGAGCACACACAGACTGTTCTGCTCCACATCTTGTTAGTTGAGACTGTTATTTGTTGAACTGTGCTCCCCCTTCATCTTGTCATTTATTAACACACCAGTCAGTCACGTCCCACACCCACAGTGGTGCTATAAAAATCTATGAAACTCACGTAAAACACGTAGGTCCCATAATAAACATTTGAATACAATACACCCCATGTATCTCATGTAGGCACCCCTTTATCTCTTGTTTCGGTCACATCCAAAACTTATCTTTTGGGTATATAAACCCCTGGGTCTGGTTAGTTGTGGTACGCAGCAATCTGAACCTCTGTCTACACGGTTCCCTTTGACTTTATCCATCCATGGAAATCACTCGCCTTGTATATGTCTCTTAAAGCTTTATTGTTCAATGTATACTGTCTGCTATGTATTGCTTTGTAAATCATTATTTATTGTCTTTGATTGTATGCCTGTATATACCTGTATGTTTCTTTTGTATATATTTCAGTTTACAACAAGGTATGTCCAGTAAAGGCCTTCAAGAGAGCTCGCTCACCCCTTGTCGTTTTTTATGTGGATATGCCAAGTTGTTTAAGCTCTCTGCGGCCGCATTGCACAGACAGCGCGGAGTGAGGCACAAAAGAGACTCAAGGCTGTCATGGCTGTCATCTACTAAATACTAAACTGAAGCAGTCAGTACTTACAGTATGCATCAATGATTTTGTGTTTTATATTTGTAACTAATTTAGACTTTGCCGAGGTCTGTCTTACTTTGACATTAAAGAGTTGTTTTCTGTTGATCAGTGTCAAAAACACCAATTTAAACCCACCCTAAACAACACGTGAAAATTTCCAAGGGGGTGCCTGCAAGTCAGTTAATGCTGTTTTATACAGTATTGTTAAGGTGGAATTTGATTTTAAAAATATTAGATAACTGTGATAAATAGATGGACAGATAGATGTGAACAGCACTATATAATAGATGTGAAAGGTTCTAAATAATGGATATGAAAGGAACAGCACAATAGGGAAATAGATCCTGTGCCCTACTGGCCAGCTTATATAAATGGACTAGCTGAAGTACCTGGTGTTGCTTGGGTATAAACAAGGAAAACTGTCTTTTTGAAATTCAATACAACCCACAATGAAACTAAAAGATGTGCTCTTAGAGACAAAAGCTATAACCCAGCAAGACAATGAAATTGTTATCCAGGTGAGTTCAGAAGAAAACAGAGTATGGATTTGTTGTTTTAGATGACAGTCCACTTTGGCTGGTACAAAACACTTAGTGCATCATAAAGGTGTCCTCCTATAAGCCTTAGGGCCCTCCTGCTGCCTCATGGAAATGGCTAGATTTTGAGTTGCCCCTGTCCCGTTATAACCCCTCTTCCCAATATGCCAATAGCCTGTATTTCAAGTTGGACCAATGGTAAGGCACCTGCAAAATGTTGTGAAAATGAGTTCAGCCATTTTTGTGTGATTACAGAACAGACATCCAAACAGCTTGCAGTTTTACTTATATAGATATGAAAGGTACTGTATAAATGGTATATGTGAAAGGAGCTGATGTATATAATAGGTCAGTATAGAAGATACTATGTAAGATTGATATTTTCTGGCACCAATCTGCTTCACTCTCTGCTTTCCATAAGCACAGACCCCTTGAGTTCCCTGAGTGAAACGAATCCGCATCCCCTTGCCAGGGTCTCTCTGGATTTGTTACTGGCATAACAATCATCCACCTTAATAAAAGGATAAGTTTCTTTGTGTCTGTCTGGTTAGTATGTCTCTGTTATTCCAACAGATGGTGCATCACAAACTTTAACACTACTTTAATGAATCCCATACCAAATGGCATATAACAGAGACATATGCATTGCATGGTGCACTTTAAACATAATGCTGATGTCTATGTTGGCTCCATAGATTCCAGCCCATCTTACACAAGTTGCACAGCTCATGCTTTTTATTTTACTTATTGTTTGTTTGGCTAAATGGGTAGATTTATGTTGAGCTGAGTGGCATTTAAATAGGGAAGAGAGAATTTCACTTGGCTTGACAGGGGAGAGCATGGCAAACCCCCTGATTCCAGTGACTGACCATTCCATTTACTTTACCTCCACTTCCAGACTGAGCTCCTGTTGAAGTGACTGCTCTCAGTTGAGCTCTGTTTATACTGATCACTCCCCAATGACAGTGAGCAGCATGTACTGCCCAAACTGGACTCTCCAAGTGCTTCTGTCCTTTATTGACTTACCGACTAGATGATCATACAATATATTGGACCCCTCAAGCCCTGACTGGCTTGTTTTCAGCATCATTCTTCTCACTTAAGCTGCCAAGCACTTAAACCCCCCCCCACCCCACCCCACTGAACTCATTTCTGTGAATCAACACTAGCCTTCCATTTAGGTTGAGGCGTATCCAGCCTTGTGGTTGCTGGCACTAGTCAGAGCTCTGCCTCCCCAAACAGCCCAACTGCACTGAGGCAGATACATTATAATTTAAGTCTTTAAGGTTACAGATGTGCAGAAAGCACCCAGGCCATATTCAGACAAGCCTATGTAGGGAGAGTGCGCAGCACTTCCATACTCCACAGACGGCAGGAAGCCATGCAGCCAGATTGGTCTGTGATACAGACTATAAAAGCTGTCAGGGAATGTTTCACCGAAGCGAAAAGCCTTTTTATTTTTCATCGTTAATTTACAGAGGAATGGAAACAGGACTCCAGGGGAAAGAGATCTAATTCCATGTTACAGCCGAGTAAAACATATAAAAGGCTGGCATAATAGGAGACAG
Organism: Polypterus bichir lapradei; assembly: GCA_026402145.1. NCBI lineage: Eukaryota > Metazoa > Chordata > Cladistia > Polypteriformes > Polypteridae > Polypterus > Polypterus bichir. Next base: position 3,441,284 of record JANRMT010062816.1, on the reverse strand, counting down.
ATGAACACATAAAAAGTGCCTCTCGGAGTAAACTCAGAATAATGCATGTCATCCACTCAAAGCTCAGAAAGCCCCAGACAAGCCCTCTGGCAATAAGAACCTTCCAGAGTTCCCCAGGCAGATGTCAACCAAATGAGAAGTTACCTGGTAGCACTAAGTGCAATGTGGAAAGCAACCAGGAGGTGGTGCTGTGCACACAGTGACACTCCTTCAAGTATTTTGAAATGCTCCTTCCTTGTAAGCCTCATCCCACCAAAACATATCTGGGACCACCTGCTTTGTACTATGAAATAGAGGTTCCTAGGCATATTATGGTTAGACTCTGAAAGCAGCTGATGTCCGTCATAAATCATTTCTATGTTGTATTATTTACTTGCTCCACTATTTGCCTCTCAAATCAATAGTAAACATTGTGTGAATTGTCAAGGCACCATCTATAGGTATTATTAAGAAATCATCTATTCATTTATACCTTTTTCTGAAATCTGTCACTCCCATACACAGTTACTGGGACTGAGCGTTTATCCAAGCAAAGTAGGAGCCAACCTTGGATAGGATGTCCCTTCATCACAAGGCATGTACACACATACCATTCATTCACTAACTCACTCAAACCAATGCCACCAAGAGTCCTGAGCATAAATATCACAAGAATGCAAAAAAAAACAGGTTTTATTGGAAAATGCAAAAAAAAAAAATTGTTATTTTAAATAGTGCCTTTCCTTAGGAGTGGCAACAAGGCACAGAATTGACTAAGTCTGACACCCACAGTGAATAAATTCGACTTAACCAATCAATCAATCAATCAACATTTATTTATATAGCACATTTTCATACAAAAAAATGTAGCTCAAAGTGCTTTACAAAATGAATAGAAAAATAAAAGACACAATAAAAATTAAACATAAGTCAACATTAATTAACATAGAATAAGTAAGGTCCGATGGCCAGGGTGGACGGAAAAAACAAAAAAAAAACTCCAAAAGCTGGAGAAAAAAAATAAAATCTGTAGGGGTTCCAGACCAAGAGACCGCCCAGTCCCCTCTGGGGAACGACAAGTATTTGACCACAATTCTCACTGTGTTCACATAGGGAGCGCATAGCACAGAAGAGTGGCACTGATGTCCCCTACTCCTGTAGCACATCCCACAACACATGCTGAGGGACGTGGTCAAAGGATTTTTTCCAAATCTACAAAACACATGCAGACCAGGTATGCCATTTGTGGTTTTCTTGGACAGGATATTAAGGCGTAGGTGTCCAATTGAGGAGGCTTGGGGTAGCATCATTCCATTTTGTAGATGGTGACGTCCTCTTTGCCTCATCTGATTGTGACGTTCGGCATGCGCTCGAGTGTTACACAGCAGGGATGAGGATCAGTACCTCCAAGTCTGAAGTTATGCTTCTTTCTTGGAAAAGAGCAAATTGCTCTCTCCCGGTGAGATAAGGGGAGGTGGAGGGCAACTACCCTTAGTGGAGGAGTTTAAGTATCTTGGTATCTTGTTCATTAGTGATGGAAAAAGAAAAGCGAAATCAAAAAGGGTATTGGAGTGGAGAAGACAGCTGTATCTGTTCTGCAGGCACTGTTCCGGCCTATGGTGGTGAAGCAGTAGCTGAGTCTAAAGACTACACACTCGGTTTATCAGACAATCTTCATCCCAGTCTTTACTTATGGTCATGAGCTGTTGGTAATGATGGAAAGACTAAGACTCCGAGTACAAGAGGCAGAAAGGAGGCTTCTTCACAGGGTGGTTGGGCTGACACTCCATGACAGGGTGGGAAGCTCAGTGATTTGGGAGAGCCTCAGAGTAGAGTCGCTGCTCCTTCAGATTGAGGGGAGCCAGTTGAAGCAGTTTGGGCATGTCATAAGGGTGCAACATAATGTCTACTCCTAGAGCTGTTCCAGTGCATGTCCCACTGGTTGGAGACCCTGTGGCAGCTTCAGTTTCAGGAAATTACATGAGTATAGACCTCTCTATAGTGTACACCATTCCAAAGGTGTTTATAGAAATATTTCAAATCAGGGCACCTAAAAAGATTAGCATAGTGAGGATTAAATAAGTCAGGTCGCACAAAAAACAAAAGTAATGTCAATCTGGCATGACATGAGCTTTATTAACAGAACATCTAACCAGCAAATAACCTGCTTCAGCATGCAACAGAGAATTTGTATCTTTCTCAGCCCCCTCACCATCCCACCTAATGCAGGCCACTTATGTCCTGTCTGTGTTCTCGTTCATAATTTGAGTTTGGGGTTGCTACAAAACACCTGGGGGCATCTGCCAACACTGCCTTCTGGTGGCGCATGAGAACACTGCACCCTCGATTCCTAAAAGCTCTTAAAGCACGAGGGCCAACCCAGAAGACTAATTCATTCCCTTGCCACTGATCCACCCCCCCCAACCAAGGCTTGACACGCAGGTTATTTTAAAAACTTAAACACATTAGTTATTTTAAAACAGCGTGTTTAGATTCCCCTCCCTTATTCTTTGTGTTTGTAAAGTTGCTAGCAGAAGATAAACACAAAGAAGCTTTTAATTAACCCTGCAGGCAATACATCAGGGACAATGCCCATATTAAAATGAACACTTAAAACATTTTACATGCTGCAGTATTTTTTGCTCCTGCGTCTACAGCAAGTAAAGCTGTCAGCTGGCGCAAACTTTCACCCTATAAAAAGAGCTGGAAACCCAATATGAAAGTCTTACTGGGAGCTGGAACTGTTCCATAGGAGTTACCAGATTGTTAGCGAGTAAGGGAAAAAAAACATTTCCCAACCACACTGTCAGCAGCATTTCCTGTGGGACTCTGGTACACATTACCAGAACTATTTAGTCTGCTGTTTCCAACACGCATTCAAGCACAACATACAAATAGCATTTCCAGAATGATTTGATAAAACGTTTTACCCTGCAGAGCAGCTGATTTCTGCATACAGCCAAGGGTTATAATTGGAACCCCCACGTTCAGTTGTGTGTCCTCACTAAGGCTTGTTGGTCCACAACTGGGGATCTTGACTGAGGCTGTCAGTTATCAGTTGAGGATTCTCACTGGTGCCACTAGGTCTTCATTTGAGGGTCTTTATAAGAGATTCTGGTTCACAGTTGAGAGTCTTTATTGGGGCAACCCACATTCAGTTGAATCTCTTTATCAGGGTCGATGATTCACAGTTCACCCTCACTGGGGACACCGATTTTCAGTTGATTGTCTTAGTGGGTTTGCACGTTTTCAGCTGAAGATATTTATGGCAACTGGCCAACTACAGTTAAGGGGCCTTGCTGGAAACGCTGCTCCACAGATGAGAGATTTTACTGGGGCTACTAACCTTCAGTTAGGGGTCTTAACTTTTGTCTATAGCTGAGGTTACTTGCTATGACTACCAGCCTTCATTTGATGGACTTATTATTGAATTTGCTCATCTTCAATCTGAGGCTCTTTACTGCAGCTTTCCAAATACAGTTGAGGGTCCTACTGGAAACACTGGTTAACTTTTATGGATCTTGGTATCTTGTTCATGAGTGATGCAAAAAAGAAAAGTGAAATCAAAAAGTGTATTGGAGTCAAGAAGACAGCTGTTCTGCAGGCACTGTACCGGGCTATGGTGGTGAAGCAGTAGCTGAGTCTAAAGACTACACTTTTGGTGTAGTCCTTACTGGAAATGCTGGTTAACGTTTATGGATCTTTTCAGTTGTGAATCTTTACTGGAACTATGATCCTGGCCTTTACAGTGGTAAACCTGTCTAACTGGGGATACTGACCTTCAGTTGATCGTCTTTACTGGACTGTCCACAACCAGTTGACGGTTTTATTAGAACTACTGCCTTTTATCAAGGGTCCTGCTAGGGTTAACTCACCTTCATTTGAGGGACCTTTACTGGGGTCACCTGCCTTCAGTTGTCTACTCACAGCTGAGCTTTTTACTAGAACCTTAAGGTTTAGCTGAGGGTCTTTAGTGGGCCACTTACGTTCAGTTGAGGGCTTTTACTAGGCCTGTATGTCTTTAGGTTCACCGCTATGTCAAGAGTGTTAATGGGACACTCCACTGTCACTTTTTATTCTATCAGTGGATTGTTTTTCTGGGGGTCATTAGCTTTCACGTGACATTCTCCACAGAGGTTGCTGACCCTCACTTGATTGTCTTTACTGGGCTCTCCTCTCATTTCGGAGACATCACAGGGGCCTTCAATGTGAATTAAAACCCTAAATCCAGAGGAGCTAACAGAAGGGTCCTTTGCTGGTGGAGAGGCCACTTTCAGTTGACTGTGTCAAAGCCTTTAGGGAGGCTGGCAAACACCCAGAGGGTCATGACTTTCTTTAAAATGGTCTTTTTATTTCAGTGTAAATATCAGCTTGTCTGTAGTCTTACAACCTCCACTGCATAACTTCTGAAGCACTGCCAGTTTCTAATATATAGAAGTGTGCTGCATTTGATGACTGCTCAGATCAAAGAAGTAAGAACCCTAGACAACACTAGCTGAACCTGAATGGTACCTCTTTTGTAACTTCTCATGGAAGTGTAAGGTGCTGTGTAAATGGACAGCCAGTGCCCCGGTCAAAGAGATTCAAACAATGTAACCTTTGGACCTCCGGGCTCCCTGGAGATTTGCCACAGGTCAGAGAAACTTGGTGAGTGTCGGCAGATTTAAAACTTCCTGAGGAATTCCACGCTGCTTGTTTGGCGGGCTTGTGCCTCACAGCCTGTATCTGCTAAGAAAACAGACTTTAATGTAGACATACTGTTCCGATTCTGAAACTTGCTCACTTCTGTCAGATCTGGCAGAGCCACTGAGCAGTCATGTGAGGTGTTGATGGAGATTTCATCGTCTCTCCTGGAGGAAATATCAGCAGAGGCCAACAAATCCCAGCTGTTGTGAGAGGGAGAAACAGTGTGGATGAGGAAGAGTAGAAGAGTCCAAAGCGATGGATGAGCAGCTCTGTAATCAATGTGTGTGCCATTAAACTGCTACAATCCTGACAAGATCTTGTAATTAGTTCTGCGGCATATCTGTGCTGTGTGTAGGCCTTCCTTGTCACATTGTCCTGCTCTCTGTTGTCCCGTCTTTCCGTTACTGATCTAGACCTGTCCTTGTTGTCTTATCATTATCTCCATCTGTCAGACTGTCAGAGTGTTGGTCTAGCAGTTTATCTCCTTGTCCCTTCATTATAGAAGGACTGTCAGCATTGCTCCTCTCACCTCCAGCAGCTGTCCCCTGAGGGCAATGCCAGTGGCCACGTTTATCAAAAGTATTTATCAGAATGACTCCTGAGAATATCTAGGATAAGAATTTGTCCTACCTCAGAGTAGGACATGAGAAGTTTTGAAGCGTCCTACATGCACTCCCAGTGAGGAATAGGAGTTCACGTTTGAGAATGAATGAAGGTCACGATTTTACAACACCCTGAGCTGCAAAATGGCAGTTTTGCAGTTTCCTTATAAATAAAGATGTTGATTTGTAATTTTCTGATACTAACACTAAGGCTTTAGAACAAAGATAATAATAATAATAATAATAATAATAGTATTCAAAGTAGTAGTAGAAGAAGAAAAACATACATGATTGCTACCACCCTCGCAATAACATCAAGAATAATGCAGTTGACATCTATGACCACCTGTGTGTTGGTACTGTGGTATCGCTTGTGGTTCATTTATAAGTATTCATCTCAACTTGGGTGTTCAAACTTTGTTGCTTAATTTTAGAAATCGTTGGTGGTGATATACCCTAATCATAGCTCTTGCAAAGCTGAATTTTCCACTTGGCCAAAAAATTACCAACGTTTTCATTTCAGCTGACAGCGCATGGCTTCCTCACAGAGATGGAGTGATCATGTGACGTACAATATTTGTTCTGAATATTATTCCATCTCTGTCAAAGTGATATCTTTTTCCAAGTTCATTGTTGTCCGGAGATTCCAAAACACTCCACCCTTCCTGGAGTGTGCGTGTCAATCTCTACCTGAACACCATCTTCTGACTGCTGCTAGCAGGTTAAGATACCTCATGAAATTAGGAGTAGTTTCCTAAATTAGGAAGATTGATAAAATGCTATTGCTCCTCCGCCTAGGAGTAGGTTCAGATTTGTGTCACTCTGAGATTTTTGAGCCACTTAGGACTGTTTTCTTACTAAGAGACGCTTGATAAATACGGGCAGAGTTTGAACTGGTGGCATCTTCTTGGTCTCAAAGTTACCAATAATCTGCTGTGTAGTAATTAATTAGCCAAGTCCCTGTTTGTTGAGCACAATGTTTCTTTCCTCCTCTTCCTTCTCCTTCTGCTGCTTCTCATAGACCCAAATCTTAGAAGGAAGGTGGTCATGTCTTTCAGCCTCCCCAGCCAGCTGCTGTGTCCCACAGGCTCTCAATTCAGGATGCTCTTTCCATTACTGTCAAGGATCTGTGACCCCGGACCCTCGTCTAACGTCTCGGTGAATCATATTCTGGCCCTTCCAGGTTTTGTCGGCACGTTTCCTCTCTCACACCACCTGCCCGTCATTCTTCAGAAGCTGTTTGCTGTTCATTCTAGCACATTCCTGACTGTTCCTGGAGGCTCAGCTGGCAGTGCTGACCGCTGTGCATTGCATACGCCACTCCAGTTCATCTGCCAGCATCATTATTGCGGCTGTATTTATGTTATAAAATGTGTTCTGTTGTTAGTTTTGTAAAATGCTTTGTGGTGATAGTCATCTGGAAAGGCTCGCACTAAAATAAAAACAGATTTGTTGGCCGGTGTCTACAGCCTCCCATTTGGAGTTCTGCTCCGCAGTGTGAATTGAAGAGGGGGGAGACAGTTTAGAGGTCAGTTTCTTTTACGGTTTACTGATCTACACCCACTAGTCCATGTTCAACTTATTTTCGCCCTGTCTTCTCAAGAGCTCTCTGTCCAGTGACTGTGACTAAACGACCACGTGTGTGACTGATGGGTGTCCCATTGCTGACGGAAGACCAGCTTGCAGGTCTTGTTGTATTGAAACAAAGTCTGCAGGTGACCATGGATAAATAAGCAAAAAAAAAAAAAAACTATGTAGTGCCTTTCAATAGCAAAGATAACCCTAAGATACTTTATATGTACTTAGTGCACCAATTTGCATTCATTTTGTAGAACCTGAGCATAGCATCACATGATGGAATAAAACCACCAACCATGTGCTTTGCAGCCCAGTTTCTTATGCTCTGTGGCACAGATCCTATCTAATAGTAAAAAATCCTCCCAATGTAAGGTATGAGCCCATGAACCAGAGATTAGGGGTCATGTTTTCTATTGTTTTGCCAGAAAATGATCAAGGCAGAAACAAAAAAGAAACACAGAGATAGATGACTTAAAAATCAGAGTCCAAGGCTATGTATGGCCACACTACTATTTTTAAATAAAAATGTGCTCTTTCCACACAAGGATTTTCACATCATTCACAAAACTAAAACAAAAACCCCTTTATATAGTACATTTTCATACAGTACAAATAATTTAGCTCAAAGTGCTTTACAAATCGACCGAAAACAAATAGACATTCACCTACATGCGGCATGTGTGCACCAGTGGAACGATTCTTGAAGGGATAGTTATGCCATAAAACTGTAACAGCCGGTAAATTATTTGCCTTTTACACATGTATTCAGTATTCAGACTGTACAAAACACAAATCAGTTGCATACAGGTGAGCAGCACAACAAGCGCCATGGAAAGCAAGTCTTCTGTGTCTGCTATGTGGGAATATGGTTTTCTTCTGTGAGGGGCGACCAATTAGGGAATAAGATGTTGTAATGAGCAGCATCCAATAAGGGAAGGGCTATGTCATGAGCAAATCAGAATGCAATTAGTATCTGCGCTTTTAAATATCTGTATTTGCCCATCCAGGAAGAATTGGTGAGGCTGCGTTTTCAGAAGTATATGGCTTTCATAAATTTTCATTTTCGGGTAGTGTGGATGAAAATCAAATATGAAGAATGCTGTCTGTGATTTTAAACAAAAACACAGTAGTGTGGACATAGCCATGGTGTCATGAAGTGATTTTCAATAAAGTAAACACAAGGTGAAGTTTTGAGAACAAATCCAGAAACATGGAAGGTCAGGACTAGCATGTCATCACCTGAAACCGTGCTGTAATCATGACGGTGCAATCATGACGTTGCATGCCAAATATACAATACAATACAGTACAATTTATTTTTGTATAGCCCAAAATTACACAAGAAGTGCCGCAATGGGTTTTAACAGGCCCTGCCTTTTGACAAAGCCTTGACTCTCTAAGAAGACAACGAAAAAACCCTTTTAGGGAAAAAATGGAAGAAACCTTGGGAAAGGCAGTTCAAAGAGAGACCCCTTTCCAGGTAGGATGGGCGTGCAGTGAGTGTCAAAAAGAAGGGGGTCAATAAAATACAATACAATACACAAAACAGAACACAAGTAATCCTCAATACAATATAATACAGTAGTGCAATAGAAATATTACAAGTACTCAGCAGAATTCAACAGTAGATGATATTACATAATACAATTTGGATTTGTCTATCAAGCTGCCTCCCCCTATTGGCCATTCCAAGCTGAGTCAGCTCTGGGACAGCCAATCCGATGAAAGGACCCTTCTACCCGATGATTCCTGCGATCCTCCATCAGAGATGACTTTTCCTTAGGCAGGTAGAACAACTTGGCAGTAGGGCAGTGACACCAAGTGCCACATTTGAGTACCAAGAAGAGAAACAGAATAGGTGAGACATCTGGTCATCACATCAAAACAGTCAAGCTCCATCGCTATGAACAGAAAGCCACCACTGCACAAAAACACAAAAGATGGGTCAAATTGCAATCAAAATCAGAATCAAACACAAATTGGTGATGTGGTAACATCCAATAAATGAAGTTACATTATTGTGACAATGCCAAAACTGCAAATAAAAGTACAAAATCCCAGAAAAAACAAAACAGTATCACAAAGAAAATCTGAATTACAACATCAACCAAGGATGGTTCTCACCCTGTCTGTTGCGCTGCTGGAGAAGACATCGGATCTTGAATTAAATAAACTGATTAGAAAAATGTAGGAATAGACTTTGGCTTACATAACGAGGGGAATATTATCTCAAGCAGAACTGACAGTTGAAATGTTTTATGGTTAAGCTGTCTGAACAGTTCACTTAGTACTCAGATAACTCAAAATAAGATGGCTAGAATCCTAAACAGTGCTATGAAGTATGAAGCCATCACTATGCTGGCTTCCAGGTAAGTTTATATCTGGTCCACATTCCATTTTGCATATCGCGTGATAAATGGCTTAGATGAGCACTTATAAAAGTTATTTAGAGCAATGTTTGAGAGTGTACACTGAGACTTCAAATTATTCAATATTCTGTTTGTGTTACTAATGCGTTACTAATTGAATTTACCAAACCATATTTGAAATTGCATGTAGATTATTATTATTGAATAAAAACCTGATGAGCAAGACTGGGGGCTACTGTTCCAGTGAATAGTCGTTGGGTTTGTAGCATTAGGAGTTCTATATATTATAATTTAGCATTCATCCAGAGTTGATTTGCTTCCTACCATCTTAGAAATGGGCCTAAGGGCTTCATTTCTTAATTATTCAGAAATTATGGTGGATTCACAAGGAATTCAGAGCCCTCCAATTTCTGCACAATTTATTGTGTGGTAGATTTAACTTTAAATGGATAAATGTGATATTTCTGCTCATCAATCTACATACAATAACCCATAATGACAAAGTGAAAAAATGCTTTCAGAATTTTGTTGGAAGTGATTAAATAACAAAAACTGAAATATCTCTTTCATGTAAGTATTCCAACCTTTTGCTTTCAGGTCAGGTCAGGTCAGGTTGGGGAGCATGTGCTGGTACAGTGTGTTGCTGCACCCACCACACGACGAAACAGCTCAGGATCCTGGTTGGCATACCCAAGGCAAACAAGCAATTCAGTCCCACCCTCCAGAAATGACAATCTGTCTGTCGCAGCCAGGTGGGCAAGGGCATCCCCTTGGCCTGGTTCAGCCACTCGGGCCCTCAACAGTTAGGATCCTGTGAACCAAATCACCCTTGGGGAGTCGCCCCACATGGCCATAGTGCTGTAAATGACACCTCCTCATTCGGGACTCGGTGAGCAACTGCTCATTCGACATAAAGTCAAACCAGCGATGCCCAAGGATTTCCCAAAGAGACACAATACCAAAGGAGTCCAGTCTTTGTCTCAGGTAACTGGACAGTGTCCATGTCTCACAACTAAATAGCAAGACAGGAAGCACCAGGACTCTAAAGACCTGGACCTTCATCCTTTTGCATATCTATCATGAGCACCACATACCCCTTTTGTGGCACTCCAAATTGTGGTCAGGTGGTGCAGTTTGCTTTAATTCTCCTTCAGATGTTTCTGGAACTTGATTGGAGTCTACATGTAGGAAATTGAATTGATTGGACCTTGTTTAGAAAGGCACACATGTAACTGTGTATACTGTAGGAGGTCCTACAATACACACTACATGTCATTACAAAAACCAAGCCATGAATTCCAAAAACCTCCACAATCAAATTGTGGTGTGGCACAGATTAGGGCAAGGAGATAAAACCATTTTTAAAGCCTTGAGTGTTCTCAGAAGCACAGTGACCTCAATATTTGAAAAATGGAAGACGTTTGGAACTACCAGGACTCATCCTCCAGCCAAACTGAGTAATTAGGCAAGAAGGGACTTGGTCAGGGAGGTGACCAAGAACTCATTAGTCAGTCTAACAGAGCTTCAGAAGTCCTCTGCTGAGATGAGAGAACCTGTCAGAAGGACAACTGTCTTTGACTATCCTGCTAGAGTGGCTAGACTGAAGCTACTCTTCAGTAAAAATGTATATGACAGTTTAAAGGACTCTGATACAGTATCATGAAGACAAAGATTCTCTGGTCAGATGAGACAAACATTAAGCTCTTTGGGCACAAGTTCAGGCACTATGTCTGGCAAAGACCAAGCGCTTCTCATCACCTGTCTAATAGCATCTCTATGGTGAGGCATGGTGGTGGTAAAATCATGCTGTGTGGTTGCTTCTCAGTGGCAGGGACAGACAGACCGGTCAAAATTGAGGGAAGGATGAAGGACACCTTGAAGAAAACCTGATCCAGAATGCACGCAATCTCAGACTGCGGCGACAGTTCACCCTTCAGCATTACGATAACCTGAAGCATAGAGCCAAGACAATGTCAATGTCAATGTCAATGTATTTATATAGCACAATTGAAACAACATAGGAATGCTGTGGCCAAAGTGCTTTACAATAATAGAATAAAAGAAAACAAACAAATAACATAAATAACATAAATAGAAATAAAATATATGAACATAAATAAAATAAATAATAAATAGAAGTAATGTTATATAATCACAATGAGGAAACCATCAGTATTACTGATGGTCACGGAATGCAAGTGGATAGAAATGAGTCTTTAATCTCGTTTTGAACAGTTCAATTGTAGACGACTCCGTTATATGATGAGGTAAAGAGTTCCACAGGCGAGGAGCAGCAGCTGCAAAAGCCTTGTCCCCCTTGGTTTTACACTTGGTACAAGGGACAACAAGAGACAACTGACCAGAAGATCTAAGCACTCTGGATGGCTGGTGTAAAGCACACAATTCAGATAAATAGGCAGAAGCAAGCCCATGTAAAGATTTAAAAAACTAGCAACAAGAGTGCGGAGTGGCTTGAGGACAAGTCCCTGAGTGTTCTTAAACGGCCAAGCCAAAGCTCAAATTTAAACCCCATAGAACATGCGTGGAGAGACCTGAAGGTGGCAGTTTACAGATGCTTCTTACTGTATCCTGTCTAATGGAGCCTGAGAGGATCTGCTAGGAAGAAGGGGATACACTGCTCAAATCCAGGTGTGTAAATCTTGCAGAGACCTACTAAAGAAGCTAGAATTGCTGCCAAAGGGGCTTCTATGAAGTACTGAATTAAGGGTATAAAAACTTCTGTTGTGCTATTTTCTTTCTGAAAACACATTTTCACTTTGTCAGTATGGTTTATTGAGTTTAGATCAATGGGCAAAAATGGCAAATGTACCCATTTAAAATTAAATGTTGAACACATTAAAGTGTGCAGAGCAGTGAAGGGGTCTGAATCCTTTCTGAATCCACTGTATCTGATATGATTATATTTCACTTCTGTCGTATTTTGAGCTATCTTTTGGCTGTTTTGCAGAATTGCTGCTTATTATGGGATGGATGAGGATTATTCATATTTCAAAGGACTTAAAATTAATCCGACTTAGTAGAGTCTATTGGCCATAAGTCCATCAAGCCTGCTGTCAGGAAAGTAAGAAAGGCCAAGGGCTTTCCTAATGGGAGAAAAAGGGTCAGGAAGGAAAGGGTGGACCAGGAGTGTTTATGGTGGGAGAGGTCAAACACCTCTCAGGCTGAAAAGGGTGTTGTCACCTGCAGTATTAGGTGGGCCCAGAGTCTTTTATTATTTTTGTATTTTCTCTTATTATTTTAACTCATGAGCATATATCCTTGTGGATTGTAGCTTGTAGCACTCTTCCTAGTTTATCTGGAGCTTGTCCGGGAATTTTCTGTCACTGGGTTGGGATGTGAAGCAAGTCACCTGGATCTGTACAGGTGCAGCAGTAACCATCCTGACATCCCAAACATATCTGTATTAAAAACCTGGCGTTAATTTGATTCTTAAGGTTTAGTTTTAAGGTCTTTTGTGGTTAACACCCTTGAACCCGGGGCACAGTCTAAACAATGCGTTCCAATTGTTTGACTTGGAATCAAACATCTGAGATCATTTTATAGTTTGCCTGAAGTTGTGCCATTTTAAGTTGAGCTGAGCTCATCCGTAGGAAAAACTGGCAATGGAGGGCTTATATCATGCATGGCGTGCTAACACTTTGCAGATTTTATTCTTTCATTTTTGAAATGATAATGGCTACTGTCACCACCAGGGGGCACCACTGAACCTTTAGACACAATATTACTGTACTCCACACAGTCCTAAGTTCAAAATGAAGTGTTTTACTGCAAGGAAGTCACCCAATATACAGCAAAGACCCACCACAATTGCAATCACAACAAATGTCTCTCTTTCCTCTCCTTCTGCTCCTCCCTCAAGTGTCACCCACTGCTTCCCAAGTCTGACTCCTTTTCAAGTCAGACCTGGGAATGCTTCCAGTGCCATGATGTGTCTTCTTGGAAGCACTTCCGGGTAATGTAGAAAACAGGGAGGCCCTTTCCCAGCACCCTGGGGACCCTGACAGAGTTGAATCTCCGGACTCCAACTCCCAAGCACCCCTGTGGGTGCACCAGAGGACCAGTGGGGGTTTGACCTGTTCCCAGCCTATGACTTTTGCTGGTCTATCCATTATATTACTCCGGTTCGACACAAAGTTGTTTCTTTGTCCAGCCAGCCAACCCGTCTGTCCTTCAGCTCTGGCCTACCACCTATCCTCCTTCCTGGCTAGGATGCATGTTCTCCCTTTCGGACATCTACACTACATATTCTGTTTTGTAGAGAAAAGTTAACAAACAAGAAAAGAAAAGAAAGTGCAGGATAGGAAATGGGAGGACCAGTCTAAAAGAATAGTGGAAGATGAAGATGAAGGACGTGGGAAGTCAACAGCATTTCAGAAGAATCAGGCACATTTGACGACAACTCCCTCCATCCACCATGTTTGAACCCGCTTAATCCCATTCATAGTCATATTAAGTAACCTCTAATATGAACAGTATAAGTGAGTGCAGGTACTGTATGAATGTGTGTGTTATGGTCTGGCCTGCCAATCACACCCAATTCGTACACAATGTCTGAGCCTGCTGGGATAGGCTATGGCTGTGAATGACCCTATAACAAGTGGCTAAAAAAACAAACAACTAGTCACCGAAGAAAACAAGCAGCACCTCTGGTCAGTTCAAACTGGAATCTTCTCCGCGTCCTCTTCTGACCACCTTGTAAGTGTGGCATTACATCAGATCTGTGATTCGTGAAATGAAACCACCAGCCGAAACCTCAAACCCAACTGTGTCAAGCTTACATGTGGAATACAAATTCATGAAAGCTGTGTGGAATAAACAGAAGCGTGAACTATGCCTGTTACAGCCCGGATTGCCTGCCAGATTTAATGCGCCTTCCGAGGCTTTGGACTCAGCGGCCGCAACTGACGTGCACACGTAATGAAGCAGGTGTCCAGACTTAATCTGTGCTGCTAGGAGACGGGGGTCCAAAACAAATGCTTTCTATGACAACATTACATTTTTTCTTTAAAAAAAATTCATATATAATGTGTTAGATTCATCCAGAGAATTCCAATCATATAATTCAGAACAGCTGGATGTGGAAAAATCCTTTGCCTAGTGAACGGCACCACAGCTAAGCTCTGCCCCGTGCCCAGAGGTTACCCGGCTGTAAATGCACACCGGGAATTGCAATGCGGGATACTGGAGGTGACTGACACCCCTCCACATTGTCATGACTGCTGGGCTAGGTGGCTTTCAGGTGCCCTTGAGCAGAGCAAGGAACCAAACCTGGACAGGGTTGCCTGTCAAATGGTTGGATTTGAAAACCAGTGGGAGAAAGTAAATAATGAATTATTTGATGGGCTAGGATTTATATAAAATGGGGGATTTTTGTTTTAATAGCAGACTCTCCTCACGTTGGCATGGTGCTTAAAAACAAGGCTTCACACCAACAGGGACCTGGGATCAAAAACCTGCCTGGCTGTAGCTTCTTATGAGTTTGCATGTGCCCTTTGTGACCATGAGGATTTTCTTGAAGAGTTTTGGTTTTCTCCCAACAGTCCAATAATGTGTGTGTGTGTGTTAGGAAAATGTAATTCCCCAAATTGACCTAGTGTGTGGTAGAAATGTGACTGTCTGAGGGTGTGCCCTGTGATAAAATGAGGGTATGTGTGAGAGTGTGCCCCATGACTGATTGCTGCTCCATCCCACCTTGTGCCAATTGCTCTTTGCGACCCCTGAATTGGATAAGCAGGAAGGTAAGTGGATGTTTAGATGAATCCTGAAGATGTGCAGATTTAGTAAATGGGTGGCACTAAATTGGTCTGGTAGCAGTGAGTATACAGAAAAATAGAAACTTTATTAGTTCCGAAGGAAATTTCAGGGTTACAGCAGTGCACAAAAAAAGCACAAATATACAAGAACTATCATAATCTTAAGTATACTAACAAGGTACAAATGCGCGTATAACAAGAATCCATCTTAATAAAAGGACAAGTGTCTGTGTGTCTGTTTATCTGTATGTAAATCCAGTCGCTAAGTCTCTGTCATTCCAACAGATGGTGCATCGCAAGCATTTTTAGCAATAAAATGCATTGCATTTGTCATTCCAACAGATTGTGCATCACAAACATTAATACTGCTTTTGCAAATCCCATATCAAATGGAAAATAGCAGAGACATATTCATTGCATTTCTCATTCCAAAAAATGGCACATCACAAACATTTGTACTAATGCATTTTATTACTAAAAATGTTTGTGATGTGCCAACTGTTGAAATGATAAATACAATGCATTTTATTACTACATGCATTCCAAAATTCATTCCAATAGATGGTGCACTATAAACATTAATGCTGCGGCCTATGCTGATTATTTCGATTTTAACCCATCTTAGACAGGTAGCAAAGTTAGTTATCTATAAGTAGATTTACAAAGTGTAGGTATTCACAAGGCGTAAAGTAATCAGACTTGCACATACGTATGATTTATATTTTTCAGTACAATATGCCAGTCATTGGCACCATACATTGCACAAAGTGAATATTTTGACCAGTGCCCTTCACAACTCAGAACTGGGCAAGGAAGGTAGCTTTGAGATAGATGGATCACAAAATCATGCAGGTTTGGTGGATTGGTAGTCTGGTTATGTGTTTGTGAGTACATGGGTGCACCCTACCGTGGCTTAATTCCCACTTTGCATCTACAAAAAGTGTGATGAGAACAGTCCATTCAGCCCAAAAAGCCTGTCCATCCTATTCCCCTTGATTATCCAAAATAACATCAAGTCAAGACCAGAAGGTCCGTAAACTCCTACTCTCCCTCACACTATTTAGTAATCTATTCCATATGTCTGTGGTTCTTTGTGTGAAGAAAAATAATAATTCTCTGCATTTATATAGTGCTTTTCTCACTACTCAAAGTGCTCAGCAATTGCAGGTTAAGGGCCTTGCTCAAGGGCACAACAGAGCAGAGTCCCTATTGGCATTTACAGGATTCAAACTGGCAACCTTCCGATTGCCAGTGCAGATGCCAAGCCTCAGAGCCACCACTCCACCTTGTTGTATAATGTTGTAATAATTGTCTAAAATCTGTCCTAAACGAGTTTTCAACAATGTCCTCATGTTCTTCTTGATGCTGAATTTATGATGTTGAATGCATTTTAAAGTAACAGCTGTGATCCACTGCACTAATTCCTTCCATCATTTTAAACATTGGATAGGCACTTGCTCCTGAACTGGATAAGCAGGTTAGAAGGGAGGACAGGTGAAGATGGATATGTGTTAGGCAAACTGGCACTGTGTGAGTTTGAGTGCCCTGTGGTAATATAACGTCCCATCCAGGGTTGGTTCCTACACAAAGTTGCCAGGATAGACTTATGCCTGTGATGCCTTAAGAGGGAAAAGGCAGATATTCTGCTTTAATTCAAGATCAGGAGGCAAAATGTGGGCCACAAAACAAGAAAAGGTCAAAACCACTAACCCTTTCTATCTGTTGCCACAGCCAAGTCTCCAAACACAGACGTGGTCAAAATACTGTCCACATATCTTGAAACTAAGAAGACTATAATGAATAGAGACACTCACAAATTTTTTAGGTTTCTGTCTTATCTCAGATAATGAGAAAGACCATGACCTATGACCTTTATATCCTCTATTCAGTGAAATCACGGGTGATGACCTCCAGTTGTCCAGCACAGCAACTGTGGCCCACCAGGCTGGCACCGCCAGCTGAACCCGACACAGACAAGCGTGGGACACAAGTTCAAGTTCTTCCCCGTTCCCCACAAGTATAACACAGTCCAAGCACAGCACACAAACAATACTCTTCCTTTACTCTTTTCCTTCTCCTCCACTCCTCTGGTCAAGCTCGTCGTCCTCCTCCCGACTCTGGCCCCTCGAGTAGTGGCTGCTGGCTCCTTTTATAAAGCACGCGTAAGTGCACCAGGTGCTTGATTACTCGTTTCCAGCAGCACTTCCGGGTGTGGCAGAAGAACTGCCAATAAGGGCTCAGCAGCTCCTGCTGCAGCACCCCCTGGCGGCACCTGTGGATCCCAATAGGGCTGCACCAAACTACCCTAACTCCCATAAAGCCCTGCGGGAGTCTGAGGCACCGCTGCAACCTGGGGTGTTGCCATCTAGCATCCTGGGGGAGGTAACACTCTGGCAACGCTTGCTCCCCCGATCCTCCCAGCGTGGCGGCGTCCCAGCTGGCCAAGAGCCCCGGCCGCACACTACACAACGTGTCTAGCAACCGTACACAAGCTAGATCCAAAATTATAACATCCAAAAGAAACAACCTGATGTTGCGATGGGAATGTCAAATATTTCTAGCAATTTTAATGATCGCTTTTAACACAAAATAAACTTAAATATGAAGAATATATTTTAAAATAAGAGCTGGGGTCCACTGTACCAATCCCCTTCATATTTTTAAACACTTTAAACACATCACCAGGGTACATGTAGGAGGAAAATGGATTACCTGCATGAAAACTGTGTGAACACAGGATGGAGTGAACTCCACATGAACCGTGATCAGTATGGCACTAACCATCAACACCCTCAGTTCAGTGTATTCTTATATAGTGCACCATGCAACACATCTAAACACACACATGACATTTCCAAATGGAACATACAATTCTCCATCCATCCATCCATTATCCAACCCGCTATATCCTAACTACAGGGTCATGGGGGTCTGCTGGAGGCAATCCCAGCCAACACAGGGAGCAAGGCAGGAAACAAACCCCAGACAGGGTGCCAGCCCACCGCAGGGCACACACACACACCAAGCACACACTTGGGACAATTTAGAATCGCCAATGCACCTAACCTGCATGTCTTTGGACTGTGGGAGGAAACCCATGCAGACACGGGGAAAACATGCAAAATCCACACAGGGAAGCAAACCCGAGTCTCCTAACTGCCAGGCAGCAGTGCTACCACTGCGCCACCTTACCGTCCTCATACAATTCTCCAACCAGCTTAATCCAGTTCAAGGTGATGGAGGGATCATAGCCTATTCAGGCAGAAAGCAACTCTGAACAGGGTACCACTTCATCACTGGACTCACCGCCAATCACATCAGGCCAATTTGAAGGCACCCATTAACATAACATACACATCTCTTAAGATTTGGAAGATAAGCCCTCACAAAGGAAAAAAAACAGCATAACAGGCACATTGGACTAGTAATCCCAGTGCCAACTGCAGGACACATGACAGGAAAGGATATTAGAAAGGCTAAAAGATGGTTGGAGAGAAATATTACAGAAAAAGTGAAAGACGACCCAAAGAGACTCTTTCAATGTTTTAGCAGCAAAAGTTAAGGATGAGGTTAAGGGTGTTAGGAAAGGTAAAGGTGGGTTAGAATATACAGATAGTGAAACAGCAAATGCTCTTTATACGTGAAGTTTATACGTGTGACAAAGGCGATAAACTCCCAAAAGTAAATTGGAAATTGTAGAGTGAGAAGAGCTGCTTTGGTTAAAAAGGCTGAAATCTAACAAATCACCAGGATCAGATAACATTTATCCTTAAGTGCTGAAGAAAGTTACTGAGTGTATATGAAAATCCTTGGCATGTATTTTTAGAAACTCTCGGCACACTGGAGGCAAGTTAATATTATTTTTAAAAAGGGTGATTGGGCAGTTTCAGGTAACTATAGGCAAGTTAGCTCAGTGTGCACCACGGGTACATTATTGGAAAGAATTATTAAGGAAACATTGAGCAGCAGAGGTCTAGAGCACTTGTGTCAGCAAATACTTAGTGTACTTGTGTTTCATTGATATGCTGGAATTCTATGAGGAAGCAACAAAAGCATATGATCAAAGAGGCGCACGTGATATTATTTATCTTGTTTTTCAGAATGTTTTTGATAAGATACCATATGAAAGGTTAGTGATCAGTCTATAAGAAGTGGGAATTCATGGTGCAGTCTGTAGGTAGGCTCAAAATTGGCTCAAACACTGGAAGCAAAGGGTTTTACAATGAGGGGAACTGTTCCAGAATGAGGTGATCTTAAAAGTGGTGTCCGTCAGGGGTCAGTCCTGGAGCCGCTACTCATTGCAGTATACATACATTCATCGTCTGAATACAGATATCCTTCTATATAAAAGCGGTCGGGATTGTCCTTCCGTCCCGTGAGTGCTACGCAGGCGCGGAGTTTCACACACGCCCCGTCCATTATGCAATGCACGATGGGATTTGTAGTTTCGTTTTTCCAGGTAAAAGTTGATTTTCTACTCCATACTGTGCGATATCTTCATCTTCTTTCTTACTATATAAAAGCGGTCGGGATTGTCCTTCCGTCCCGTGAGTGGAAAGCGTAGCGGTATTCCGCTTATCACAGACTTACTACTTGGAGCTTGCGGTACGAAGCGACATGATGTGAGCAGAGTTCTGGTGCTCCCATCGTTCCCTTGCTTTTGTGCGCGATGCGCTGGAAAAATAGACAAAATGATGTCTCTGGAAATAATTAATGTTGATGGAGTACAAATGCCTCACCGCGTAGTAAATATCAGGGGGGTTCAAAAGGGCGACCTCAATATAGAAAAAAAATTTAAATTTCATCACAAAAAATAACAGAAGCTACGAGTATTAAAGTAATACCGCTCAAATGCAATATAACCAAATTAATGAGTTTGTATAAAATATCAAATTGATCTACTGTACATATTGAATTGCCTTAAGAAGTGGTCAACTTAAAAGTCGGTCGCCTTAAAAGGCGGGTCAGCCTAGTAAATAATAAGCTGCTTAAGTTTGCAGATGATTCCAAACTATCTGGAAGGGCAGATGATCACCTAAATTGTGACAGAGGGACTTAGACAGCATACAGGCTTGGGCAGATCTGTGACTGATGAAATTTAATGGAAGTAAATGTCAAGTAGGGTGGCGCAGTGGTAGTGCTGCTGCCACGCAGTTAGGAGACCTGGGTTCGCTTCCCGGGTCCTCCCTGCGTGGAGTCTGCATGTTCTCCCCGTGTCTGTGTGGGTGTCCTCCCACAGTCCAAAGACATGCAGGTTAGGTGGATTGGCGATTCTAAATTGGCCCTAGTATGTGTTTGTGTGTGTCCTGTGGTGGGTTGGCACCCTGCCCAGGATTGGTTCCTGCCTTGTTGGCTGGGATTGGCTCCAGCAGACCCCCGTGACCCTGTGTTCGGATTCAGTGGGTTGGAAAATGGATGGATGGTAAATGTCAAGTATTACATGTAGGAAGTAACGAGAAGTGAAGCAAAATGACACCTTTTACTGGATAATTGAACAGATCTCAATATATTGTATAATATTTTGTAATCTGTTCAGTTAGCCAATAAAAGGTGTCACTTTGCCTCAATTCTTGTTACATCCATAATGGCTAACACTGTACAACACCCTACTACTACAGACATGTAGGAAGTAGGAATGTTAGATTTAAATACACAATGGGAGGTCTGAAATTTGAAAGTACACCTTATGAGAAGGACCTGGGAGTCATGGTGGACTCATCACTGTCTACATCCAGACAGTGAACAGAAGCGATCAAGAAAGCTAGTAGAGTGTTAGGTTGTCTATCACAATGTGTGGAGTACAAGTCAAGGGAGGTTAAGATTAAAGCTATATAACACACAGATGAGGCCTCACCCAGAATACTAAGTGCAGTTCTAGACTCAATATTACAAAAAAGTTGTAGCAGCTCTAGAGAAAGACCAGAGAAGATGATTGAAGGAGATGAACCTTTTCAGTTGAAGCAAATGGAGGTTAAGAGGTCACATGATTGAAACTATAAAAAGGAATTAATACGGTGGATCCGAGCTGTTGCTTTAAAATAAATTCTGCAGCAAGAACACTGGAACACAGTTGGGAACTTTTTAAGGGTAGATTTTGCAGATTTTGAATGTTAGGGAGTGTTTCTAGATGCAAAGAACTAGAAACACATGGAATAAGATACCAAGTAGTGTGGTAGAGAGCAGAATATAAAGGACCTTCAGATCTCAACTTGATGGAATTTTGGACCATCTAGATGAATAGGATGGACAAGCTTGTTGGCCTGAATGGCCAGTTCTCATCACAGCTTCTCTAATATTTCAAACCAACACAGGGAGAACATGCAAACTCCACATAGATCAGTGGTTCTCAAACTGTGGGGCAGGCCCTTCTAGGGGGGCACGAAGTAACAAAAAGGGGGGCGCGAAGATGTGAAAAAAAGAAAACAAGAATCGAAAATATGAAAAATACATCTATTGAAACCAAAACAAATGAACTTAAACTACATTCTGATACTAGAAAAATAAATATAGAGCTTGATAAATGTCGATAAAAGTTAAGTAGGTATAATAAAATATGCATCTATGATATATCATTAGCCCTGCGGTGGGCTGGTGCCCTGCCCGGGGTTTGTTTCCTGCCTTGTGCCCTGTGTTGGCTGGGATTGGCTCCAGCAGACCCCCGTGACCCTGTAGTTAGGATATAGCGGGTTGGATAATGGATGGATGGATATATCATTAATTAAAAAAAAACAAATTGGTATTAGTGGGGTCCTTTCAAAAAAAACGTTAGGGGGGCGTGATTAAAAACTTTTATGAAAACTCAGGTCGCAAATACTTAAAGGTTGAGAAATGCTGACATAGATAATGAATGTGCAGGCGATCCAAATGCAGAATGCAGGATTTGGCAGGTAGTAGTGCTAACAACCACACCACTAGTATCCAAACGTATAAACTTACAATTTAATTCTAACAATACTAGCAATATAGAATAAGATCAGATAATGCCAGTTGGCAATGGAGAAGAGGAAATCCGAAACTACTTTCGAAACAGACCCTGGACAAGATAAAGGTTTGTGTACCCACAATCCTTTGGGTATCGAAGAGTATCAATCCATCTAGCCTACATAGCCCACCAAGCCACTTGGCACCATGGCAGTACTTGCTGTGCAGGTCAGTGTCTTGACTGTGGCCGAGTCAGAAACCCATGCCTGCCTCCATTGTACACTAAAAGGTTACAGAACTTGAACACCTGCTCCCCAATAAG
Source organism: Polypterus bichir lapradei (assembly GCA_026402145.1). Classification (NCBI taxonomy): domain Eukaryota; kingdom Metazoa; phylum Chordata; class Cladistia; order Polypteriformes; family Polypteridae; genus Polypterus; species Polypterus bichir. The sequence goes on along the minus strand of JANRMT010062816.1, from coordinate 3,419,053 downwards.
CATGTCAGTCAAATGTGCCTTTAAAAACTTTTCCTGACACAACATAAAGAAGCTGGGGATGCATAAATAGATATCTCACAATCTATTTGAAAAAATCTGTTTATGAGCAATTTTCAGATTGTCAAAGTGATAACGTCAGGTATTGTTTCAACATATTGGGTGAGAGAACATACTGTTAATAAGAGGAAGTGAGAAATAGTTTGAGAACGCCTAAAAGCCACAGACACGCAAAGGAGGAACAAGAGCAGAAACGTGGCTGCCACCGGCTAAGGTGCAGCAGGTTCAGTTTCAACCCGTGACTCGCACTGTGGTGGTGAACATGTCCCTTAGCCAAGCCCTGACAGAGTGAATCTGACACTTGTCATACCTCAATCCATTCTGCTGAAAGTGACTTCTGAATTAATTAATAGGTGGTACTGTGGGCCATTGGCTAGGAATGCTGCCTCCCAGGTCCACAATCCTAGTTCTGACTCCTATGCCTGGTTGTTGTCTTTGTGGAATCTGCATGTTCTCCTGCTGTCTTTATGGGAGTTCATCCCACATCCCCAAAGACATGCAGATTAGGTTATTGGGCGATTTCTAAATTGGGCCTTGCAATGGGCTGACACCTTTTCCAGGGCTGGTTCTTGATGTGCACTCAGTGCTGTTGCTGTGATTGACTCTGTTCTCCTGTGCTTCAAGTTCTCAGTGTTGGTGTGTCAGAGATGGGGATGTGCAGCATTGTTCATAATGGCACTCAGTTACGTCTTCAATCTCTCCTTTGCTATGACCTCCAGGGGTCCAGAGGGCATCCCATAACTGAGTCTGCCCTTTTGATCAGCCTGTTGACTCAGTGGGCCTCTTTTGAAGTGATATTATCAGCCCAGCACACCTCAGCACAGAAAATTGCACTGGCCATCACAGAGTTATAGGAGGATGTCACTCCCCACATTAAAGGAACACCATCTCCAAAGGTAAAAGAGCCTGCTCTGCCCTTTCTTATGTAGTCACTCTGTGATCCAAGACAAGTCCAACCTGTCATTAAAGTGGACCCCCACGTACTTGTAGGAGTGGATCACCTCTACGTCAACTCCTTGAATAGTGACCGGAGCCAGAGGCTCTTTGGTGCAGTGAAAGTCAATAAGCAGCTCCTTGGTTTTGCTGGTATTAAGATGCAGACAACTCTCTTTGCACCAAGAAACAAAGTTCTCCCCCTGACTCCTCACCTCTGCCTCATCCCTTTCATCAGTACATCCCATGAGTGCAGAATCCTCTGAGAATGTCTGCAGGTGACATGCCCTGCTGTTATATTTAGAGTTAGAGGTGTACAGAGTGAAGAGTAAAGTAGACAGGCCTGTTCCTTATGGTGCTCCAGTGTTGCTCACACGGTCCTTCAGTCTCACAAACTGCAGTCTGCCTGACAGATAGTCCATCATCCAGGACACCACAGGCTCAGTCACCTGCATGTCTCTGAGTTTACCCCTTAGCAGGGATGGCTCGATGGTATTGAAGGCACTGGAGAAATCAAAAAACAGAATCTGCACAGTGCTGACAGCTTTGTCAAGGTGAGAATAAGTGTTGTGCAGCAGACAGATAATTGCATATTCCACTCCAATCTTTGTCTGATATGCAAATTGCAGTGAGTCCAGGTGGTCTACCACAAGATGATTCATACGGTCCAGGACCAGCCTCTCAAAGGTCTTCATGATGTGAGACATAAGTGCCACTGGTCCGGAGTCATTAGTTGAAAAGGAGCCTGCCTTCTTTGGAGGAACAATGCAGGATGTTTTCCACAGCAGTGGCATTTTCTGAAGCCTTAGGGACAGACTGAACAGATGACAAAGGGACAAAGGACCCCACAAAGTTGGTCAGCAAAGGCCTTAAGGACTCAAGGACTGACTCCATCTGGTCCTGCAGCTTTTCCCTGTGTGTAGCTTCCTTAGTTGTCTCCTTACTTGGTCTTCAGCTATGACAGTCCATACGGATGGTCAGAGCTGGATTCGTCACTACCTGTTCCAGTTGACGTGGTGGGAGCGGTTAATGTAGTAAGGATTGTGTGGCAAAGACAACCTACAATGGAGGAGTTATCTAAAAATTTCTGTTAGTGCCATTGTACTGGAAATCCATGAAAGGAGACCGGACAGCTCCCCGAGGTCCTCCACTATTACACACCACCATTTCTGATACACAGAACCTTACCTTCACAAACTGCTGTCTGTTGGTCAGGCAACCCGTGATCTAGGAAATTGTGGGGGCATCAAGATATTCAGAAACATCGATCCATCCATTTTCCAACCCGTTGAATCCAAACACAGGGTCACGGGGGTCTGCTGGAGCCAATCCCAGCCAACACAGGGCACAAGGCAGGAATCCAATCCCGGGCAGGGTGCCAACCCACTGCAGGACATACACAAACACACCCACACACCAAGCACACACTAAGGCCAATTTAGAATCGCCAATCCACCTAACCTGCATGTCTTTGGACTGTGGGAGGAAACCAGAGCACCCAGAGGAAATATTCAGAAACTTCGGGCATAAATCTTAGACCTGAAAATCAAATCCAATCAGGATCACACAGCACGTTTCGTAACAGGTGGCTACAGCTTTGGTAGTTGCAGTCTTTGTCTTCTTAAGTCAAACGTGATGCTTGGGAGCAGTGGGATGGTAGATGGCAAATCTGACAGAGTTGTCTTCTCTTTCTGGCAGTTGTTATGTCTCTGAAACTGCTTTTAAAAATGCTTTCCTTCATAGGATGCCTTTGAGGGCTATTTTTAGTAGGTGATATCAATCGAAGTAGGACAACTGACAATTTCCCTTTGCCAGGGAAGTGAATCATGCAACTGATTATGAAGGTGGCTATGGCAAAGCGGGTACGCCTATGCCCCAAACCCCCCACATGCCACTTCCCACAACAGCTCCAGTATAACAGCACAGTTTATTTTTACCACAAACGCCTGCTTTCCCTTGCACCCAGGTCTGTATAAACAACAAACTCTCTTTCTCTTTTGTCTTCTTCTTGCTTCACTCGTTTGCACTCCACTCATCCTCAGGCTTGTCGACTGAACACCCGAGTGATAAGGGGTAGCTGCTTTTATGCCGGACCTGGGGAGCACTTCCAGAGATGCTGAGGAAGTGCCTCCTTGTCAGGGTGACCCCAATTTGAATTGGGACACTTATTCCATGCTGCCCCCCCTGGCAGCGTTCACTGTATCCAGTAGTGTTGTACTTCAGGACTACAGTACCCAGGCTGCCCTACTGGTAGGCACTTAGGTGCTCCAGCCCCAGGACGCTGCCACCTGGCAGCTTGGGGGAGCATGTTTTGCCAACAAACAGTGAGGTAACAGTAATACTCAGTAACATTTATTATAAAATTAGTCAGATTTTTTAATTAAATAACTAATCTTTCATTAAACTCAAAAAATTATATTACTGTATTTTTGCTTAACAGATTTACTGATCCTCATATTTATAAACGTTAATGTTAGATGAACACACTACACATGGAATACCCACAACTGCTGGAATTAGGTAGCTCAATTCATGTGCTAAAATAACAATGCAGACTCAAAACAAAAATAAAATCACCACTAATACACTTAACTCCATAACTGATAACACAAACGTTGAGAAATTACCGCAAAACATTATTAGGAAAATATGAAGGGTGACACTTTTTATCCCTGCTGCAGAATTGAATGGAGTCGGTGTGAATTATGCTTCTATGTGTCGGCCTTGGTTTGAGTTAGCAGTCAGATGTGCTTCGTCATTGGTATTCAAACTATACTATTTTAAGGGTGCAAGTGAAGTAGCCAAAATGTTAGCCCAAAACTGATGGGAATGAGACCCTGTTGCTTCCCTCCTGGGCACCGTGTCTACTTTGGACTCCGAAGTACAGATTTTTTTGCAGTCATCTTCCAACTACTCCTAAAATCCAAGCTGACCATTTCTGAGGCTGTCCAAATTTTCAAATCAAAAGGATAAACCTATTTAAGCTCCCTCTGACTATCCTGAGAGTTCAAGTTGCACATTTCTCTGGTTGTACCTTAATAGATTTAAGGCTATATTACGGTAGAAGACTTTTCCAGCGATTTTCAATTGCAGCCTTCGTTTGCGTAATCTTAGCGAGTCAGAGGAAGTTGTCGGTGTGCTCCTGTGAAAAAGCAGTCGCATAGTGTGACATACCCAACAACTGAGACTGACTAGTCTGTAACTCTCTAGGATGAACTCAAACGGGTTTGATTTTCTCTTTGGTTGGAGGGGTGAGCTCTTTGCACGTGAGAACTGAGAACCAAAGAACATTCAGGTGGCAGTACAATGCATAGAACATAGCAACAATGAAAAAGAAACGTGTGTGTTTTGGACCGTACAATTAGAGGTGAGGCTCATCTGTCTGACGTCTCGTGTTTTATGTACTAAAACAGAATGGAAAAAAATACATAAAGGGAGGAGATCGCTGCTGAATTTACTGCAGTTGTCAATCGTTTGTACATCACTTGTTCCATCAGGCAGCTCGCAATTGGAACTGTCAGAAAAAGGAGTGAGAAGAAGATCGGCGCTCAGTTGGGAAATATGACATGGGCTACGATTTTTCAGCCATATAATCTGACATTGTGTATCATCGAGATCAGCGACTGCAATCGACAAATCTGACATATACTGTACCCCGACAATAAGTTGCATAATGTAACATCGGCTTTATGGTTGGAGATGCATCACGTATTAGCTTTAAACGGATATCACCTTACAAAAAACGTTGAATACAGTTGATCTTGTTGCCTAAGGATGTCGGATTGCATGTCTAGGCACTGCAGGGGATGACAAATTGCACAACTCCTTGACATCTTTCCAGCACAGATTTACATTGTCAAACATTTTTCTGATAGCCAGTAACGTGGTGCATGACAGAGCCAGTGCTGTATGAATGCTTGACAGGTACCGTGAGTTCAGCGTTAATTTTTCTTTTTTTTTTTCTTTTTTCCATCCTATTGTATGTAAAACATGAGACATCACACAGATGGGCTTTTCTTCTGTTTGCATTCCTTATTCCTCGTCATCACATCACATGCATTGCACCTCTGGGTGAGCACTTATTGGTTGTCAGCTCTCGTGCACAAAGAGCCCACTTCTGTGATTTCAGTGGCTGTCTGGGCAAGTCACAGACGTGGATGGACTGAGTCACTGGGTATGTCATACTACACAACTGGAGGGGTACAGGAGTGCGCCGTGACTGCCCCCAACTTGCGGAAATTATGAAACTGAAGTCTGTGACTGAAAATTGTGGGTAAAGTCACGTAATGTGACAGAGCCCCTAGAGTTCAAGGAGCACATTTGTGAGGTTGACTGCCGGTTTTAGACTTCGAGGTGCAGATCGTTTTCCAGTTGTCTCTCACTGGCTTTACTAAGCTGCAAATTTCTGTGGTCGTCTTTAACTTTTGAATCAAATGGGTACATTTTTTTTTTAGTTTAGTTTTCTTAGTACTTAGTAACTTTAGAGTTCACGGTGCAGAGTTTACCTTTTGTGGGTGCCTCTTAGTATTTTTAGAGCTGAAGATGTAAATTTCTGCCATCATCTCCTAACTTTAGACTCCTGGGTGCAGACTTTCTGCGGTCATCTCTTACCAGCTTTAACACATTTTGTGTGCTGTTCTCACATTTAGAGTCTGGCCTGCAAATTTCTCTGGTTCTCTCTTTCTAACTTTTGAATCAAAGGGACAGGCATTTTTTTTAAGCTGTCTCTGACCATCTTCAGAGTTCAAGGTGCAAATTTATCTGGTTGTTTCTTCACGGCTTTAGGACCTAAAATATTTTTATGGTCGCTTCTTCCAAGGCTTAAGCACATTTGTAAGGTTGCCTCTGACAGGCTTTAGACTCCGAGGTGCAGACTTTTAGAGTCTGAACTGCAGATTTCTATGTCTGTCTCTACAAAGGCTTAGACCCGACTTTCACATTTACCCCTTGATAATCAGAACCACAGACTGGCACAGTTGTCCCTCACTAGCTTCAGAAGGAGAGACTCAGACCTTTGAAGTCGTCTGCCTAATGAGCTTTACGGCCAAATGAACAAATGTCTGCAGCCTGTAATCATCTTGAACATCGGTGAGGCATATCCTGTGGTTGTCTCTAACTGAGCTTCTGGACAGATCTTTATCATGACAGGCAGTGTGTGTGTGTGTGTGTTTGAGGGAGGTAACTGCAGGAGCTGAGATGCTCGACTGAAAGCCCAACTGCCAAACAGATGGCAGAGAGTCCCGGCCCTGGCTAGCGTCTGTAGACTCCTCTAACAGCCGGTGTGCTCTCGCCTCTCTGTCGGCATCTCCGCTTTCGAAGGACGGCCTCGCTCTGCCCGGCTTGTATGAGCGCAGCTCCTGTCGGAATCCAGGGCTCAGGAAGTGGGTCTGTCTAGACAGGCAGGTTCAGCAGGCGGCTGCAGATGGGTAATTACTGCCTTTGAGGCTGCCAGCTTCCATTTTTTTTTTTCTTTCTCTGTTTGCCGGCCAGGGTTATCTTAAAGACACAGAGCTTGTTTTTCCTTTTTTTTTTTTTCTTCTAAAATTTCCAATTTAAGATTACTGAGTAACTGCAATGTGATGTCTGTGTGAGGAACTGAGCAGACTCAGAACTGCAGGAATTCTCGCCCTCCTGCACGTCCAGATGGAGGTCGTGTCAGGCAGGTCGGGTCCATGGCTGCCAGGCAGTGTAATGTTACGAAAAAAGAAAATCTCAGTCGTCACGCTGTCTTTCTGAACAATTTGTTTTTGGAATCAGCATGAGGCATTTGGGACCTCACAGTGAAATAACTATTGTGAGGGCCAAAGCCTCATTAACTGACTGTTTACTTGCCTCTTGTAAAAACTACAAGAAAAGAGACTAGCATTTGGGGGGGGGGGGCAACACCTAAACAAGATGAGGGGCATTTTAGGGGATAGTGGCTTTCAGGTTGACTTCAGTGAGGTCACAAAAACCCAACAACAGGACACAAAGGAGAGAAAAGGCTCTTCAGTAACTGGTCATACTGGGGCCTAGGATTGCTAGGTACTACAGTCAAAATCCTCTCATTCTGAAAAGCGAAATCTCTTTTAAGTATGGATTTTTAATTTACTCACTCAATAAATGCAGACTCAGTTGTTCTTTTGTAAAGAAAGGGCCTGACAATTGTACAAGTGAATTCTGTATCTAAAAGCTGCGTCATGTTAGACAAGTTCTTCAGCAATTTTCAGTCGTAGACTTCATTTGGATAATCTTAGGGAGTCGGAGGCAGATGGCGGTGCGCTCCTGTGAAGCCGGTCACGCAATGCGACCCACGCATTCACTTACTCTAAGTACCAAATATATATATACTCGCGTATAAGTCGGGTCTTGAAACCCAAAAAATCGATCTTAAAATCAGACCCCGACTTATACGGCCGTTTAAAAATACGGCACTTCTTGCCTCCTCTAATCTCACACCAGTTTCTCAGACACATCGAATTTTGTTGCAGCAGCACAGTTACCAATTTCTTTCTTTTAATTTAAAACCAACTTCATATTTTCTTCTGATCGTAGATAGGGGATGCTCTTACGATAAAGGTGTGTAAGGGTGTGAGATACAAAAAAAATACGAAACAGTACCGGGCCATTCTTAACAGTTTGGGGGCCCTACGTGGTTCAGAAATGTGCAGGCCCCCGGAGCGCAGGAAGGTGTTCTAATAAAACGTCCAGAAAAGGCCTTAGATGACCAGTAGGCCGACATGTACTCTTGTGTGCATGCAAAGTGGTAAAATAATGATTTTGTTCTGGATCTGGTAAAGGCCAGTAATATAGGGATATTTCATGATTTTATGGAGATCTCTCTGAATGAATCCGAAACAAATCTCTAAAATTAACATTTGCTAAAGTGCATTTGACAAAGTTACGATGGCGTGACAATATTATTAGGGATTTAGGTGAAGATTGCAATTTGGATAATAAATTACCATTGTTAATAAGACTAAGAGATGCACATTCCAGACTGCGCGATCGCTATTTATACATTCCCAGTCCCACAGCCACGCCGCTGATTCCTTTCCTGCTGCCACCTGCTCCTACCCTTCCCCTCCGAATTCGACTCAGAACGATAAAATTTAGGATGAGGAGGGTATCATGACACACGACGTGAGGGACTGGCACAGAAGGCTGCAGTGCCAGGGGCATGACAGGGGCCCCAGACCCACAGCCCGACAACAAAAAAAAAAAATTGTAAGTCGGGGCCGGGTCGGGGCCCTATGGTGATGCGTAGTTCGCGTATGCCTAAGAACGTCCCTGACAGTGCAAAAGTCGCTTCGGAATAATTCGGGTATTACTGTGTGGTCACGTAGGCACAATACATAGAAAAAAAAGGCCATGTGCTCCATGGTTACTCTCGCAGGTGGGCATTAGCATATCACAATCTCTTGGACCAATAGCGTGAGTTTTCTGCATTCGACTTATATGACCGATATTATAAAATATCAGAAATGTTACGGTAAAATTAAGCCCCAACTTATTCGCAGGAGAACTTAAACGCGAGTATATATGGTAGTCCACGACTTGCTTTGACAAAATCAGACAGGAGGGGGGCGAGCTCTGTGTGTGACAACCAATGAACGTTTCATCCAAAGGTACAATACAGCAACAAGGAATAAGGAGCATGTGTGTTTTGGACCTCACAAACAGAAGGGAGCTTCGTCTGTCTGATGTCTCGTGTTTTATGTAAAAAAGGGCAGATATTGCAGTTGATCTCACTGTGTCTGTCAACCCTTCATACATTGGTGGCTCATCAGACAGCACATTATTAGCTGTTACAAAATTGGACAAGCACAACTATGCTGGAAAGATGGCATGCAGTTGTTGATTTTGACATGCCCTGCAATTTTCAGCCATTTAAGCGGTGTGGGCTGACATAATGACCGGGACAGGGCATGTTCATTGCCTCGCCAGGAGGCTAGTGTAATTAAGGAACAGCGGGAGACACTGCATTCGGAGCAGTGGCTTCCCTGACACATTTGATGGTGGCACAACCAGCCAGGACTCCTACATGGATACTTGCAAGGCATAATGGAAATTGTAGTCCTGTGGGGTAACTCAGTTTGGTTCTGTGGGGGCCGCCAGAGGGAGCTGTTGGGACTTGTAATCCCTATTCTACAAGATTTCTGATAGGCCTGGAATTACTTCCATTGGGCTATGTCCTGGCACGGGAAATACTCCAGGGTTCAAGATAAAACGTATCCACGTCAATAGGAGAAGAGGGCAAGCAAGAGGAGGAAAAGAAGAAGAATTTTCAATTGTGGTGCTTTATTTGGATAAACAAGCTGTTTGTAAGGTAATTGTGAATAATAAACGTTACATTTTCACTGAGGACTTATGTCTGTGTCATTGTGTTTGAGGATCTGTGGCACCAACCGTGGTTCACAGCTGAATTGGTCCGGTGACGAGATCAGCAATTGGTGTCGGCAAGTCTGACATACATAATGCAGCTTCTGGTTGTGGGGTGACATCGGTGTAACTAGCTTGGGCTACAATTATACGGAAATATTTTAAATTATTCTAATGAAAAATCCTTTGTCTATACTAAAACAGGTTAAAATAAAAACTCTAAATTAGCGTGAGCTGAACTAATTCTCTGTGTTCATAAGAAATGTAATGATAGTTGTGTCATATATTTAAAGTATTAAAATGCGTGCTTCAGTTTAAATGTTTAAAGACTAAATATTCTCAATCATTTCTCACTCTCTGATACAAGTTCATTAAGGGCTCCATCCCTAGTAAAGGTTCAAAAATCAGTGTAATCGATGACCTTGAAACAGTCTAAAATGATACCCGACATCGTTATGTTAGATGTTTTAATCTTCTGGGAGTGGCTCTTAGAGGCCTAGGACTACCGGTAAAGAACATCAAAAATATGATCACATTCATGATCGTCAACCTTAAAGTAGTGTAAAATGGCACTCCACATGCCTATATTACCGATGTCCAAATTTTTAAGAAAATGAGTAACTTTATCCCCTTGCATCCCTTTAGGGAGTGAACCCTTGGGGTCGTCTGATGTGGCCAACGCAACTTCTTTTTTTTGCTGAAGACACCTATTGCTTTATTCTTTATGATAAGGGTGTATGAATGTGGTCCAAAAAATTAGAGCTTTTACGGTGTAAATTAGGGGGATGGGACCCAAAAAGCTCAACATCTTCCATAACTAAACACCAAGATGATTTAAACAGTATATCATGTGGGGGTTTTCTCATACTGGTGAGACTGAGACGTTTCAGGACACAATATTCTTGATAAAAATATCATGAGAAGCACTCAGTGAATGTATTCTTTAATGATATTAAAGTTTAATGAGCATACTGTATATGACTCTCTCATAGGAAATGCCATTGTAAACTTGTAAAGGCAGCGTTCTGTGATCTGATATGAGCTTACAGTTTCATTTCAAAATGAAATAATTCAAGACAGTGTTTATCCCATAATATAATATACAGTATAATCACAGTTTCATTACAAGCCAAAAAAGAATTTAGAAAAGCAATATGAATCATTTTAATAATAAAGACATTACCTATAAACTCTGGTTCTGCACTCCCTGCCAGTTGCTTGATGCTTTTGGAATTCTCATTTCTAACAGTAATTGCTTCAGTGAAATATACTCAGAAGATTAGATTTTAATCTTGTAAAGCTAAGCGGTCAACTTCACAGAACTCTGCAAGCTAATACCAGCTCGAGATTTGCTTTCAGTCTTCGCAGGAGCTCTGAATCTTCTTAAAGGAACAGTACGTCTGAAAATGATATTTTTTTCTTATATGTTACTTACCCCATATAGCTCGTAGTGATGGCCGAAAAACAATTTTTAATTTCATGCTTTCATGCAAAATGGAGATAAAAAAATGTGATGTTATAATACAAGGCAAAGGTGATCAATACTGAAAACATTTTGTAAAAAGCGTTCATATAAAAGAGAAAAAAATCTCACGTTAATCATGTCAAATAATCTGCACGAGAAGTCAACCAGTCGTGTGCTTGAAAGGTAGAAAACGCATGCATTTTCTGGTAAAATATTGTTAAATAGATACTTCCAGAAAAATCAGCAGGCATCATAAACAGGAAACAAGTCACATGGGATCATCGTTTTGAATGGAAGACCCGCCTCCCCCTTGTTCATTGGTCAAGAGTCTTATCCTCCCATTTTGTTGGTGTACAGCATTGGTCAGTATTGGCTACTACTGTTATCATTATTCAAGAAAAACTGAGATAAAAAAATTTACAAACTACATGGGCTAGCTAACATATAAAAATATAAACATATAACAAATATATCATTTCTGGGTGTAGTATTCCTTTAATAAAGTTAAAACAAATGAACAGGTACAGTACAGAATGTCTCTTATTGTCTAGGTTGTTCATTTTTTATAAACTTTGGTTATGATTTTGGAAACCTTTCTTGGTCTTATTTGGGGTTTTGAAACCTAAGAATTCCAAATTTAGATGAGATTAGAACTTTATTTGTCACCGTCACAGCATGTTATCCCAGTAACCACAGTATCGCCTAGGTCAGGGGTGCCCACACGTTTTCAGCTTGTGAGATACTTTTAAAATGACCAGGTCAAAATGATCTACCTACATTAAAAATTATACATTTTTATATATATATATATATATATATATATA
>JANRMT010062816.1:3371316-3407013 GCA_026402145.1 Polypterus bichir lapradei | reverse complement strand
GAGTACGCAACACGTGTTTCGCCCTAATTCTGGGCTCATCAGGCGTACACACTCACTGCACCCCCTCTCGGGGATCGAACCTCAGACGTCAGCATCAGAGGTGAAGCCACAGTGTGTGTTTTGTGCATTTGACAGCATGCAGATCGGGGTAATTACTGTACATTCATGGCATTCGTAGTCTGAATCACAGTCTGATTGTATGGGTGCATGTGGGATGACCAGTGTGGTAGAAGAAAAGAGATCTCAGACTGGCCGCCCTGTATGTCAATCAAGTGGCGAATGCTATATGGAGGATATATGATAGACTAACATTTAAAAAAAAAATTTTTTTTGAATGCAGCGCGATCTACCTGCACTACCTTTCCAATCTACCGGTCAATCGCGATCGACATATTGGGCACCCCTGGCCTAGAAACACACAGTTGCTGAAATTATCAATGTGACGGTATACAGTTGGCCATTTTACTTCCATGATATCCGAGTATGATGGGTAAATCTTAAAGACTAGCATGTGTGTCTGTGTAAATTTTTGAATTTCTCTTTTAACGTAACTTTTGACTAAAATTTCAGGTTTTCTTTGGGATTATGATCTATGCACATTTTTTGTCTATGTATCTTCTCCTGATTCAACTCACTAACTTACCGTCTTGTCATTTTCTGAGTCAGTACAATGGCAATGCCACTACCAGATGGCCTGTCAATTCCTGGCCACTCCGACCCCTAACCAATCAAACACAAAGTTCAAGATGAGTGGGCGGAGCCCTGACAGGTCATTGCTGCACTGTGTTGATTATTGCTGGATGATTGTTTCATTAGGCATTTGGGAGTGGAGAAGATGTGGAAAGCATGTAAGTGTCATGATTCACAGTGTTGAAAATTGTCTATGTGGTGGTCTTTAGCTCCCTTCTCATTTTTGAAGTACCATCCTGGGTCTATTGTGGTAAAGATTCATATTTTGGCATTATTTTATATAAATTATTTAAAAGAAGTTAACAGCTTATCTGTATAATGTAACATACAGGCTTTAAAATGATGACATAAATGATGAAGTTTAAGTCTTAGTATTCTAAATGTTCAGGGGCTGTAATGAGATGTAATATCATAAACTTAATGTATTCTGTGCGGTGATCGCTGCTTACGGCTCCTGTCAACGCAAGAGGAAGCCCATTTAAGAAGCTGTAGCAGTTAACGACTGGGTCCGGGCACTTAATTTAATGTGCTACTTTAGTTACAATGGGGTTTGAGAAACTCTGGTATACTAAACATTGAATTTAAAGTGGAGTTATGATGTTTTACTTTAATTCCAAAATAAACTACAAGATTAATGTGGAAATTTCACCTTGAATGGCAAAATAAACTATGATTTTAAAGTGCAAATGTTGAGATTAAAGTTGAAATTTTAGTTCTAACAACAAGATAAACTATGAGATTAAAGTGGAAATTTTGAAATTAAAGTCAAAATTTTGACTTTTAATCATGAAATAGACCTCTTTGTTCTTCACTGTGTCCCTTATTTTTTTTTCTTCTCTGTCGCCCTAATACTCTTACGATTTTCGATTAGACGAAAGATAGATTTTCATCCTGGATTATGAATTCTGGCTTATTGAACATTTCTTCTCCTGGTCACTTCCATTCATGTTATAAGACTTTCCTGGGGTGAGGCATAACAGAAAGCCTATCAGTCAGTCATTATCCAACCCACTGTATCCTAACTACAGGGTCACGGGGGTCTGCTGGAGACAATCCCAGCCAACAAGGCAGGAGACAAACCCCAGGCAGGGCGCCAGCCCACCGCAGGACACACAGCACAATTTAGGATCGCCAATGCACCTAACCTGCATGTCTTTGAACTGTGGGAGGAAATCCACACAGAATCAGGGAGAACATGGAAACTCCACGCAGGGAGGACCCGGGAAGCAAACCCAGGTCTCCTTACTGCAAGGCAGCAGCGCTACCCACTGTGCCACCATGCAGCCCACATAACAGAAAGCCATTTATTTTTATTGAATTCATCCATGTTATATTTTTGTCATTCGAAAACGGTCCTCCCCCAAAAAAATGGGGGACTCCCTCTGACCTGGACCTAATAAGGACACTTCTTCTCTTGAGTGAACTTAGTAGGAATTGTTCCCCTTCATTTGAACCACTTTTTAGATCTCACTAAGTAATGTCAAAGCTTATACGCTGCCTAAACTTGAATAGGTAACTGAAGAAGAGCGACAAGTAGTGCGAGAGAGTGTTGAATAGGCGTAAGTATAAAAGCAAAAAACACAGGAATGGCATCTGAGATGATGAGCCTTGGACAGAGAGATTCAAAGCATGCAATGCCAAAGCTTAGAGTTATACTTGATGAGTCAACGGATTGAAGAAAACCCCTAAAAACAGGCCACTGTGGTGAGATGCGTATGCAGAACGTTTTTAAACTGCTGAACGTTAATACAAACCAATTTACAGATGCTGAACGCCATATTATGTCTGCATTATAGTGCATGGTGGGTAACACTGGTGTGTCACCACAGCTGGACCCCATGTCGTCTCTAGCTGGGCCAGGATTCTTTCAATGCGGCGTTTGCATGCTCTCCTCATTCTGGTGGGTTTCTGCTGTCAGGCTGTTTATCCACAGTGGGCTCAGACCTTCAGCGCCTCAGGCCTGTGCGCTCTTAACTACGTGTTCTCATTCCATACTCAGAGCTGCACACTCATCCTCCTTTATTAATCTGTCTGGGACAGCAGTTTATATTTCACTGACAATTTCACCCAAAAGCCAGCCAGGCCCCCTCACAGATAGCAGGACGTCCAGACATTCTTCCCTGTCGGCTGCACACGTCAGCTGTAAATCTAAAGGTGAGCGCACGTGGGATTCATTTGTTCGCTCACTCTTCTTCTTTTTTTTTTTTTCCTTTTGAATTCCAAACGTTCATTTTCCACTTAACATAAACAGATTACAGGGTTACTGCTGATATCAAGTTCAGCCTTGGATGTCAGACTTTGAAGCTGCTCACCTGTCTGTCCGTCTTTAACAGTGTGGATGTCGTGACTAGGAGTCCCGCAAATGCCCACCAGGAGTGGAAACCATCAAACCTGCCTAGTAACAAAGGCAAACAAGAATCTTCATGCATAAAAATATTCTTCAGAAGAAAAATACTCTGTGACACTGAGAAGCTCCAAAGAGCACAAAAAGGAGTCGGTATGCATAGGAAAAAAATTAAGAAAGATGCATATAAGCATAAATAAAAGAATGAAAAATGAGACATAAAACATGACTGTGAATGTCATCTGGGCGAAAGAATGCTGGCTGAGACATGACAGTGGTGAGGCTTGTAATGGACAGCTGGGATTCTTACCCGGCTGGGACGCCTCCATAAGAGAAGGAACCTGCATGGGGCAATACCTCCCTCAAGACCTGCTACAGTGCCACGGGTTTGGAGCATGGAAGCTCAACCCTTCTGAGGCCCATGGCCACCACCAGAGAGATCATGGAGAATGGATGAGCCCTACTCTGCAGGGCCGCTGTCACACCCGGAAGGAGATTGCGGAACACCTGGAGCACTTTTGGGTGCTCAATAAAAGGAGCTACTTCACTCCATTCAGACAGCCAGAGTCGGGAGGTAGAGGACAAAGCTTGTGGGAGGAGGAGTGGAGGTGGACAAGAGACAGAAGAGAGAGACAAGATGAAGAAGAAGGGGAAAGTAACTGTGTAATTGTGCTTGTTGGTACTGTGTTGCATAAGGTGGGAAAGGAAACAAAAGCGTTTCCCACTCTTAATAAACGCAGGTTGTGTCCTAGACATGGGCTCTGTGTCTGTTGTGTCCGGGGTTTGGGGAGCTGTACACCCTCTGCTGTCCACAGGCCGTTGGAGCTCTTGCAGGACCCAGTAAGCTGGTGCCCAAGATGTCCCACTACTAAGTATAAAGATTCAGAAGGTTTCTCGAACCAGCAAGGCTGTCCAGCTCCAGTTATCATAAAACATCTGTCCAGCTGCCAATCTCAAATTGTAAAGATGTCAACGTTTGCTTCATAGAGGCAAGGAACACAAGCGCTGGTTTTGACAGCACATAAAGTTAAACATGGAGCATAAATGTCCCCACATGACAACTAAATCTCCGATTCTGAGGGAACGCAGGTTAGAAAGTTCTAGATCTGGACGGCAGATATATGTGGCTGTCAAGCTTTGTTTTGAGGACCATAAAGCTGTCTTGTAGCTCTTCTCAGGCATACCAAAATAAGTTCATCTGTGGTAACTCACGAGATTATAGCTGCTGTCAAAGTCTTGAGTACGAAGCTGTCCAGTTGTAATAGGGCTGTCCACCTCTGGTTTCTGGTTTAAAAATTAGTCAGTTGATCTCTAGTTGTAAGGCCAGAAGGCCGTGCATCTCATTTGCCTAGAGTGATAAGATTGTCCATCTATGTTTTAGGACCTTTTTTGTATTTTTGGTTCATGGAGATATAAGACTGTCCATACTTCTTTGTTAGATAACCTGCAATTGCTGAGCGCTTTGAGTAAAGAGAAAAGTGCTATATAAATGCAAAGAATTATTATTACTATTAGATCTATAATTTAGTTCATTCCTGGTTGTCAAAATAAACAACGCCATCAAACAGCCTTATGGTGGTCCATCTTTGGTTTTTAGATGCATGAGGCTCCTCGAATTTAATTATTAAATCTATAATACCAGTAACGGCGCACTGCACGATAACATGCAGTGAATACACTTGACTTGAGCGTTCCTAGTTTCCATCCTCTTCCTCTGTACATTTACTATTCATTAGCTCAGAGGTTGATGCTCTTGCTGCCTCCTGAGCAGCTCTCCTTTTCTCCACCCTAGCGGCCCGCTTCTTCTCTTCTTTCGTCGGCATCTTTTCACATTAAAACTGATTAAGTCAGTGTTTGTGTTGCAATTAGTACGTTTTCTTTAATTTTTCACTTAAGCTGACACTTTAGTCTTCAATCTGCCTCAAGAATGATTTAAGATATGAAGAGGTAGGGGAAGTGACGGCGAAGGTGATAGGGATGAGAACGGCGCCCGTACGCATGCGCCGCACGGCAGTCCTGCTGGCCTCTGCAGAGAGTTAATTCTACAATAAAATAGAATAAAAAGAAGAATAGCATTGGAGGCCAATCATCACCCCGAAAGCGCATAATAGACGTCACGTAGTATATGTGTACCAAATTTCAGGTCAATAGTTCAAACTGTTTGTGAGCTACAGGTGATTTAAAATCCTGGACAGACAAATGGATAGCCACGGTAGAGTATTACTGTATATAAAAAGATATGGCCATCCACCTCTCTGGTCTGAAGAGAAATATGGTCATTAATCTCAAATTCCTTGAAACATAAAGTTATCCACTTTTTGTTTTAGGTCTATAAGGCTGTCCTTCTATTTGTCCTTTCATCTCCAGATTTTAGGTAACAGAGATAATACGGCAATAACTGACTCTCCCAAAATTGGGTCCCAATAGCCACAGACTCTTCTTTCCAGGCCTGGACACCCTGTTCTTCCAGTCTTTATGCATTTATTCTTTCCATGTCTGGACTCCTGTACCTCTCCTGATGGCCATGATCTTCTTCTTTCCAGGCCTGCATGCTCCATTCCTCCTATCCCTATTTGATCCTTCTTTCCAGGTAATGGCCAAGTGCTTCTTTTGACATTTATAGTCTCCTTCTTTCCAAGTCTGGAAGTTATGTCTCTCCTGTTTTCACAGATTTTTGTTTTCCCAGGCCTGAGCATTGCGTCTTTTCCATCTTTACCGAATGAATTTTGCAAGGCTTGGATGTTAAGAATATCCTGACAGTCACAGTTTCCTTCTGTCCATGCCTGAATACCCCATCTATCTTCTCTTCAGAGACACCCTGCCTCTCCATTTTTTGCAGGCATGGATGTCATGACTGTCATGACAGTCACAATTTTCTTTTTTCCAGGTCTGGAATACTATGTTTCTCCTGTTTTCACTGGCTCCATTCTTCCAAAGCCTAGATGTCATGTTTCTCCTGCCAGCCTCAGCCTTGTTTTCGTCAGGCCTGAACGTCATGTAATTTGTATCCTTATGAGCTCCTTCTTTCCAGGCTTGGTTGCCCTGTCTCAACTATCCTCACCAGCTCCCCACTTCAACTGTCTGACTCTAAAACCTTTCAACCGAATTATTAAACAGGAAGTGAAAAGACAAAAAAATAAGAAACACACTGGGCATGGTGGCCCCAGTAAGTTGGGAATCTGTGAGGTATGATGTGCGTCAGTACCTTCAAACCACTGAGTAGTTAAAAAAAAAGAGGCCCAGCGGTATAAGACGTAGGGTGTGTGGAATTCCTTAAAAAGCTTGGCAGGCGTGTGATTAATGGCGTTCACCTGCTAGTAACGCAGTCTAAACACTCGCTTCAGCCTGTCAGAAGCGTCTCTTCCTGATGAATCGACGGGCTCTGCCGCTCAGCTGGTGGATTTTTCCAGCCTCTGAGGATGACTTTGATTTACAAGGCACTACAATGTGTAAGAAGAGACATTGGGGGCATTGCTGCTGGGTATTATCACCCTGTGGGCACGGCTCCAAGCACCAGCAGCATTCAGTAAGTGGTGGGACTTCATCTTAAGGCCACGTCACATTACACAGTTTTTCCAGGGACAGACGTTAATTTACATACTAGGCTGACCCGCCTTTTAAGGCGACCGACTTTTAAGTTGACCACTTCTTAAGGCAATTCAATATGTAGATCAATTTGATATTTTATACAAACTCATTAATTTGGTTATATTGCATTTGAGCGGTATTACTTTAATACTCATAGTTTCTGTTATTTTTGTGATGAAATTTAAACTTTTTTTCTATATTGAGGTCGCCCTTTTGAACCCCCCTGATATTTACTACACAGTGAGGCATTTGTACTCCATCAACATTAATTATTTCCAGAGACATAATTTTGTCTATTTTTCCAGCGCATCGCGCACAAAAGCAAGGAAACGATGGGGACGGAAGGGCAATCCTGACCGCTTTTATATAGTAAGAAAGAAGAAGAAGATATCGCACAGTCTGGAGTAGAAAATCATCTTTTACCTGGAAAAACGGAACTACAATTCCCATCGTGCATTGCAAAATGGACAGGGCGTGTGTGAAACTCCGCGTCTGCGTAGCACTCACAGGACGGAAGGACACCCGACGGCTTTTATATAGAAGGATTAGCTTTTTGGAGGCAGTCGTGGTGCCCTCCCGTGATAGGTAGACATATAGTGTGACATCCTCAGAGACTCAGTCCAATGTGTTTTCGACTTGATTTAGTCTTAAATTGTAGAGGTCAGTTTTTGTGTAATCGGACATCCTCAAAAGAAATGTAGACCAGTAACTGCAGTTGCCAAATTTGACACACTCTCCAACAAAAAGTCGTGCAATCTACTACCAGCTTTTACTCAAAGATTCCACATAGATGTCAATGGGCCAATTAATAATCAGGAAATCTTAAACAGCCTGACCTCCTATCTAGGACTGGTTACTGTCTTGAACCCAGGGCTACAAGAGCAGACACTGACTTGCTGTTAACCTGAACAGGGCACATCTTAACCACTGTGTGACGTTACAGCCTGGGTTTATTCCTTGGCTTATGTTTATTTTCCATTTTGTGTTATTTTTGAATTATTATGTTTTGTTACATTTATTTGTTATGAGCTGTACTACCCATCAAAGATGGTATAAAATCTAAGTAATCAACGTAGACCTCACCTTTAACGTTTGCAGTGCACCATGTAATGTATATGCCTCTGTTATATGCAGTATGGTATGGGATAAAAGCAGTGTTAATGTTTGTGATGTGTCATCTGTTGGAATGACAAATGCAGTGCATTTTGTTACTAAAAATGTTTGTGGTGCGCCATCTGTTGGGATGACTGAGACATAGCAACCGGATGGACACACAGACGCTTATCCTTTTATTAAGGTGGATTTGGAATTTAAGTTTGAATCTATTCCTTGTGCTTTGTGAGTGGAACCCAAAGAGAAGGGGCCACCATGACATCACTACTTTGGGAACACCCCCTAGCTTTTATATGTGGGGTTTGTGAGATGGTCCAAGTAGACTGAAAATGAGGCTTGTAGAGTGAAGATCACGTCAGTGACTCTTAACATTGCATTTCTGTGTATTGTGCAATTTTTAATTCTCCTCCTAGGAGTTAGTCTCTGGATTTTTGGATGTAGACTTGGACTTGTTTGCTTTGGATTACTTTTTAAGGCAAATCCATTTTGCCTTTTTCTTGTTTACCCTTTTTTGATTATTTGATCAAATCTTTAAAATAAAAAAGGAGCCCCGTTTTATGTTGGTTTGAAAGCCAAAGCATTTTTGTGTTTTAGCGACATTTAAAAGTATTTTTCAACTTTTAAAGCAAGTGCCCCTTTTAAGGCCTATGCAATCATGATAGCCTGCCTCTACAGTTTGGGGTTTGGCTACCTGGGGTGAGGCTGACCAATGAAGCCCTAGTTTGGTTTTACATTCATTCTGAAGTCTACTCACCCCTTTTCACCATTTTGTTCTGCAGTTTCACAACACAGTGACACTGGAACAGTCCATCTGTTTTATAAATCTGGATCACAGGCGGCAATGGACACAAGACTGGTACTACACCTGGATGGGATGTAGCAGGGCACACTGACACACATGTCTTGGTTCAATCAGACACCATTTAATTGAACTCAATAGAAGAGCATCCACCGAAAACCTATGAGGACATAGGGAGAACATGCAAACCGTGACTGAGTGAGGATTTGGACCCAACTATGAACTATGAAGCACTAGCAGTGTTAAGCATCACCATCTTTATCATGCAGTGAAAGTGCTTTACAATGAAGGTGCAGAAAAGTGAGGTATTTGGCTCAGAATGCCACAGTGAGGCAGAAGTGGGATTGAAAGTTCATGCCTTCTGTTCTCTCCAGATAAAGGGTTTCCTCCATCTGATCATTAAACTTTCTAATTAATGCATTACATTTACATAATGCTTTTCATAGACAGTGGTGAGCCACTTCAGCCATCACCAAGTGCAGCATCCACCTGGATGATGCGAGGGCAGCCAATCTTGTGCCAGTACCCTCACCACACATTAGCTATTAGGTGGTGAAGGTGGGGATAGATAATTAGCCAGTTAGAAACAGGAGATGACTAGGGGGCCAGAATGGGTGAGGCCATGATAGGCAATTTAGTCAGGACAAGGTCCGTGTGTCCACTCCCTGATTGGTCAGTTCGACTTTGGAGATGACGACGAAAGGGAAAGTGCGGGTGTGATACGGATGACGACGAGGAGTAAAGGTGCACGCAGAGAGAGTTGCCTTCAAAGATGGAAGGAATAAAACCGGACAGGAGGTGAGAGAGGAAATAATGACAGTCTGAGAAGAAAGCTTTACAGGAATGTGCTCGAGAGATGGAGCACCGGTGAAGGGACCCTGAGACACACTCAGATACAGAGGAAAGGTACATGTAGGGCAAGTATTTTTGAATTATTCTATTACTTAGTCTTAAGGATTGATTTCGGGTCTTAATTGAAAGCTAATGTTCTAGAAATTGAAAAAAATTTGAGATAGCAGCAGCCTTACCTGGGGGCAGAAAGTTACCCCCTTAATCCAATTCACTAATACGCTTTCGTAATTCTACCACTAGGGGCAAACTGGAGCAGACCAGACTGCTGGTCAGACGTTACTCGGGGAGACGGGACGGAGGGCGCAGTGATGTTGGGGGGACAGCCAGCCAAGTCAGCCTTAGAAGATAAGAAGACGAGAAAGAAAGAGTAATTTCTTGCCGTTGATACCCCAAGTCAGATCAGACAGCAGGAAACCGCAGAGGAAGCGGCTCGCAGTCACTCGTCAGCCGGAGCATGGAGGGAAGGCGGCGCAGACACGACTCGCACTTGCACCTCCTCGGTAGCACAGGTTAGATCAGCTTCAAGAGGAAACCGGGGAGGAAACGCTTTGCAGCCACACGTCGGCTAGTACACTCAGTCCTCCTGAACCGGGAAGCAAGGAAGGAAGGAGCTCCCCGTCTCCGAAATGTGTAGCATATGCGTGAAGGGCGGCCTGTCTACATTTCACAAAGGCGAGAAATGAGGCAGACGCTTTGATTCCGTGGCCATTCAAAGGCTGATTGATGTCTGCTGACATGAAAAGAAGCGGACCAAGCAGCGCGGTCAGGGTCTCCAGTAAAATACACGAGCTCTTTCCTGGTCTTGTCACTGCCATGAAATGGAAGGCTCCCTCGGGGACACAAAGAACTGGCGTAGAGGCAATGGCAACAAATCACAAGCAGCGGCCGTGCAGTACTGCCTGTCAGGTGAGACGCGACCCCCCGTGGTTCCTGGAGTCACGATGTACCCCCCTGTCGTATTTACAGGGAATCGCGTTAGACACACGTCTGCGGCAACAGGCGGGCACGATCGACCCTTCAGGTCCCTCACGAGCTTGGTGGAATAGGGATGGTAGAAATGAAAGAGGAAGATGATGAGGAGTAACGGCAAAAAAATACTGTGTGTGCGAGTTAGGGAGACGGGGGGCTAGGGGATCAAGAGGTCATTAAAGGCTCTTGGTTTTTATCAGGACACTCGCCAGCCCAGATACTTTGACTCCTCACTCAGTCTTTCGAGAGACCAGATGAGCAACATCAATTATATAGTGCCTTCCACATCCTGCAAGAAAACACACCTCACATTTATTTAACCCCCCTTAGACCTCAGGATCAAGCCAAACTTGAAATAACCCTTTATAAGCTGAGCTCATCTATGTATTATTTAGCAACTTTCACATCTGCAAAGAAAACAAAAGAAAGCACATGCCATGTTTATATAGCCCCTTTCATACCTCAGGGTCTAGCCAATCTTTAAATAACTCCCAAGAGAAAGAAAGCACTCCTCACGCTTATGTCGTCTGTTTCACACGTCAGGACGCAGCCAGCTTTTAAATAGCACTTTACAAGGAGAGCATCACCTAACTGAGTGAAGCTGAAGGGCATTGTGAAACTGAAATCTGACATGAACCAGCTTTAGAAACCCAGCATCTATCTCCTCGTGTTTTTATGAAGCCATATTTCAAGTAGCACATTTGAGGCGGGGTGGTGCAGTGGGTAGCACTGCTACCTCGCAGTTAGGAGACTTGGGTTCGCTTCCCGGGTCCTCCCTGTGTTGAGTTTGCATGTTCTCCCCGTGTCTGCGTGGGTTTCCTCCCACAGTCCAAAGACATGTAGGTTAGGTGCATTGGCAATTCTGAATTATCTCTAGTGTTTGGGTGTGTGTGTGCCCTGCGGTGGGCTGGCGCCTTGCCCGGTATTTGTTCCTGCTTTGCACTCTGTGCTGGCTGGGATTGGCTCCAGTAGACCCCCGTGACCCTGTGTTAGGATATAGCGGGTTGGAAAATGACTAACTGACTGACATTTGAGGTGGCACATTGGCATGTTTTTAATCCATTATATAGTGCCTATGACACCTGTCTGTCCTTAATGCAGTGCCTTTCACTTTGTGTTATCCTGGTGTCTGTTATGTTGTGCCATTTCTGTCTACCAAACAGTTTAGTCTAATTCAGGGTAACTGGGGACTACAACAGCTGCACAGGGTGCCAGTCCATCACTGTGCCCACTCTCACACACACACACACACAATATATGCAGTCACCAGCATTGTTAGGGTCTGAGAGAAAAAAGACATACAGACAACAGGTGTGGAATTTAAACCCAAGACGCTGGATCTATGAGCATCAGCTCTAAGCACTGCACCTCCATGCTGCCCCTCCACCTCGCCTTAAACTAAAATGACTCTTAGGGATAAGCAGGTTCATCAGTGACTGACTTTAATGCTGAGAGTCACTTGAAGAGCTGTAAGTGTCAGGAAAGCATAGAAACAGTACAATGGGCCAAGCTGGCACAGTGATTATTGAACACTGACATGCCAGTTTAGGGATCAGAGTTCAACTACTCATCTGTGATGACTGTCGCTGATCTCTCTGTGCCCAAGTGCATATTCTTCCATTTCCTTAAAGTGGCTGGTGACACTAATCTGGCCTAATGATGAATGTGCACCCACTCCATATTGAAATACATGGGTTTAGAATATGAAGAGCACTAAAAGAGCTCAAAGGTGCTGACTGGCATGGTCCTGTGTTGTCATTCATCCCATGTTGTGCCCACGCAGGTCTTCTGTGGCACATTCTTCTGCTTGGCCCTCAGACTACAAGTGAATCCTCCAACCATCCATCTATTCATCTATTCTTTAGTCCATGTCTGTGGTTGTGGCAGGCTGAATGTATCCCAGCAGCACTGAGCACAAGAAAGAAGCGGACCCTGGGTGGGGTGCCAGTCCACTGCAGGGCCCATGAAGTCACTCTTTCCAACTGTGCCTACTCCAGGCTGCCAGACTTCAGAGAAGATCACCGATTCGAAAGAAAAAGAAAAAAGAAAATTTAGTAAGCTGCAGGGTGACTGGAGTTGGACGGATGCTTAAAGTTAGTGTGGGCAGCTTTTGATAAAATAAAATGCAGAGGCTGTGCTTTGACATAAAGTGCAAACTGCGGGTTCTCACTGCAGAATCGAGTGGGTTGAATTAAGAAATCAAAACAACTCACGGTCTGCTTATGTCAGGGTGGCACAGCAGGTAGGGGTTGACAGAGCCTTGACTTCAGCCCAGTTCTCATTGGAGTGGCCTGCCACGTCCTCCTTTCCTTGTTTAATGGAGTGAGTGTGAATGTCACCTGCCGTGAACTGGCCTGCCATCCAGAGTTGGTCCCTGCCCTGTTCCAGTGCTGCACTGGAGAAAACAAAAAGAGGTTTTGGTTTAGTTATCCAAAAACTCGGATGCTGGTGCACCTAACAGTCTGATCTTTATAGCAGAGCTATAGCTTTAATTGTGTAACTTCTGGGACCACCATTGTCACGTCTTGATGTCAGTGGCACTAAATGGCACCCTAGGAGAAACAAAATGGGGATCAAAACGACACAAAAAATGTTTAAATTATTAGA
The DNA here is from genome assembly GCA_026402145.1 of Polypterus bichir lapradei. NCBI lineage: Eukaryota > Metazoa > Chordata > Cladistia > Polypteriformes > Polypteridae > Polypterus > Polypterus bichir. Next base: position 3,394,051 of record JANRMT010062816.1, on the reverse strand, counting down.
CACAAAGTCCAGATACAAATGTCAGACTGTGAATCTGCCCCACAAAACAAAAAAACAAAATGAGACATCAGAATTGAGCCGGGAGCTTCAAAATATTTAAACAGCCCAAATCCTAACATTATCATTCTAATCATTAGACTTAAAGAATCAGTTTAGCAATTTAAGAACCCTGCCCTTTCTACTACTTACTTGTTTTTCACTTTATTATTTAAGTTTCTATTTATTTATTCAGTCAGTCAGTCAGTCAGTTATTATCCAACCTGCTATATCCTAACACAGGGTCACGGGGGTCCGCTGGAGCCAATCCCAGCCAGCACTGGGCGCAAGGCAGGAACAAAACCTGGGCAGGGCACCACATGCACACACACACCAAGCACACACTAGGGACAATTTAGGATCACCAATTCGTTTAATTATTATTATTATTATTTTATTAATTGTGTTTATGAGATTTGCTCAGTTTTCTTTTTGTGTCTGATACCTCTTGACTCACCAGTATCACAAAAACCTCCACAAATGATATACCACTTAACTCGTCCTAATGTCTACTTTTGGAAGACACTGAGCTCCCCCAATTGTTTGTGCCTAATTTTTAGTGCAGGGAATTATACCTTTATGATAAAGAATAAACCCATAGGTGACTTCAGCAAAGATGATCAGAAGGTTACATCAACCGACCCCAGGAGTCCACCCAAGAATGGGATACAAAGGATTAAAGTTAATGCTTTTCACAAAATGTGACCACTTATCTACATATATCTATAAAGCTTCATATCTTGTCTGAAAGTACTGTATATATGAGTACATCTCACTATAACAATTACCATTTGAAATGAGGATTCCCAAAGTATCAAGCACCAGGTAGAGAGTACAGAACCGGAGTTTATAAGTATTATTATTAAAATTATTCATTTTAGCTTTTCTAAATTCTTTTTGTGGCTTGTAATAAAACTATGATTACATATTATATTGCAATATAATATATAAGTCACTAAAAGAATGCACTGGCATTGCATCAGCAATAGCAGGATCACCTATAAAAATGGCTACTCTGCACAGTCACACAGACCTTTTCTAATTAGTGCAGCAAAAGGCAGGCAGTCCTTTAAGGGATAGTGAGCCACCTCAAAGAGCTATGTAAAGAGCAGAGAATCCAGCTGTTGTGGTGCTTGGTGGCGACGCTACATTGGTGTCAGAAGTGGGATGTGGAGAAGACCTACAGTCTTACTTAGCAGAGATCCAATTGCTTTGGAGACCTACAACAAACTTGCCTGGCTCTTCGGAGGAGGTGCTGGAGAGTCTTGAGGCTCAGATCTGTAATCTGGAGTGTCATTTGCAGCAGCAGAACAGGGATGGAGACAGCCGAGAGACTCACACCTCTGCAGCTACTCCACCACGTCTCGATCTGCTAAGGTCAACTAGCTCGGGTGCACGGACACTGGTGGAGCTTCAGGCTCATGAAGCTTGGGAAGCTTGTGGCAGAGAAGTTTTCACTGATCCCAAGTGAGCCGAAGCAGGGTTGGTGGTAAAAATGTGCAGGCAAAGGACATGGCAGATCATGGAGTTGTTTGTGAAGGGAGAGTCTCAAAGCTAAGATTCAGATCTGGAGCGCTTATTGCAGCGCCAGTTAAGTAAAGGAAAACAGCAAAGCAACAAGAACATCTGCATCTCCACACAAGGAGGTTTGCCTGCTTGCCTACAGCTGACCAGCATTGAATGCCAAATAACAGCACCGCACTTAATGATAGCACAACACTTAACATCCCAGTTGTGCCACATGCCAGTGCACCATCTGACAACACAGCACTCCTATACCCTACTGATGTGCTCTCATCACCGGTTGCATGACCGAAGCGGGAGAGAAGACCACCCCACCATTTTAACGAGTTTGTGTGCCTTGAGTGCATCATCAATAGCAGGATCACCTATAAAAACCACAACTCTGCATAGTCGCACGTGCTTTCCCCAACTAGTGCTGCAAAAGGCCAGCAGTCCTTTTAAGGATCACGAGCCACCTCAAAGAGCCATGTAAAGAGCTCAGCGGCCACACCACAATATTATGGGATAAACACTGTCTTTCAGTTATTCCATTTTTAAAGGAGCTGACTGTTCAGATCAGATCACAGAATGCTGCCTTTATAAGTTTACAACGGCATTTCCTATGAGAGATTTATGTGCAGTACGTTCATTAAACTTTAATATCATTACAGAACTTGTTCACCAAGCGTTTTTCATTAGCATGAATGTTTATCAAGTCAAATATTGTGTTCAGAAGAATTCCTTACACTTTGAAATCACTTCAGTTTTTTTTTTTGTCTGGCACCTCCCAACTCACCAGTATGAGGAAAACGTTGAAATACGATATGCAGTTTAATGCGTCTTGATGTTCATTTACCCAACACTGTTCAGCAAAGCAGCATAGCATCTCAACATCAATTCTTTTGATCACGTCATCCATCAAGAAATAACTTCAGGTAAGTAAATGGATCTTGGCTGTCAACGTTCACTTTTATTCTTGGCTGGCCCACAAAATCAAACCAAGATGTTGCAGGTTTATTTGAAGCAGGGTCAATAGAGACCCAAACGCAAGTAACACTTTCAGATTTGTCCGAATCACTGTCTGTTTCAATTTCACTGCCTGAAGACAGACTCACTACGTCATCACTGCTGATGACAGGCTCCCCAACTGCACTGCTCAAATCACTGTCAAGAACGTGCAGAACCTGGCCTGCTGAAAAACGTTTCTTATGAGACGCCATTATGAGGCTAGGAGATGACGGGTAACGCTCGGGCCCGATGCTTACATAAGACACGCTATTACCATTGACCGAGTAATACTATTAGCGTTTTTACAGCCTGAGTAGTCCTCGGGTCTAACGCTTATGTGAGACGCGTCTATACAGTTGCCCGAGTAACACTCAGGTCTAACGATGTAAAGCACTTTGAGTCACTTATTTTATCTAAAAATGTTCTATAGAAGTATGTGTTGTTGTTGTTGTTGTTCCGAGTTTTTTTTTTTTTTTAAACAACACCATTTGATGTTTCCATTGGTGAACCATTGCCATGGTGCATCACATGATGTAATCACTGCAGTCATATAAAGGTTGGTGTCATGCTAGAGAAGCATCTGTTAACTATACTGGACAGATTTCTGTGGCCAAAAATGTGACCTGAGCTGACGCCACAGTGCTAACCACTGCACCACCGTTACTATCCGAGACAATATGAATAGAATTACGTATCAGAATGGTAAAATATATTGTAGACAGTGACAGCAGGAGCAGGAAGCATGAATTTACTGAGGGTCATCCTCACAGATACATCTGAAATAACGGTGAGAGAATTTAGTATCAGAACAGTAAAATGTATTAGGAGCAGGAGGCATGAATTCACTGAGGCTCGGCCCCCCACATCCCAGTGCACATAAAGAGCTACAGAAAGCGAGAGGGAGAGCAATAGAGCGGGGCAGACAAGGGACCTATCTAGTCCCTGGAGTCAGCAGTGAGGGTTTTGGAAATTTCCACTGATCCAGGACTCATTTATTTTTATGAGTGTAGATGGTCTGACCCTACCTGCACTGAAAGCCGCCTCAGACAGTAATATGGACGCTGGACAATACAGCACGTCTAGAGCTTGCAGATTAAATCCAGTCTCGTGACCCAGAACTCCATGGGCTCATCAGTTTGCTTAGGCTCACGTGCACCGATGCACCCCAGGCAGTCACTCATTGTGTGGTCCAGACGCTGGTGTTGACTGCTGCTATAGCCACCCTGGGTCTGACTGGGGCGTTGAGGCTGGAAAAAGTCTCTCCACACATTCATCAGACTGCCACCACCATGCCAGCTGCTGCTGACAGCTCTCTGATGGACATGTGGAGGGGTGGCAGGAGGGAGTGAGGTGGTTAAGGACAGAATGAAGGTGGCGCACCCAAAGTTGGCTTCAGGGGCTCTGTGATGTCAGGCTGACCTCGCATGGCATGATGGGGCATTAGGAAGACCGACCGCATGGGAAGAATTCAGCAAACAACGTCAGAGGTGAACCCAGCAGAGTCATTGTGAAAAACGCGCAGATTAACATTAGCTGTGAACAACATGTTGGTGTGAGTTAGTGATGGCTTTCTTGTTTTACCATTGACAACAAATTTTGACTTTGAGCCTTGCTCGCCTTTCCACTAACATTTACCTTCTGATCCCTTTTCCTTGTCCTTGTGGTCTGTCATTATTTTATCTCTTAAACAATTTTACCTTGGCACCACATCATGCTGCTGTGCTGCGCCGGCTGTGACAGTTCATCAAAACTCAAAGACGCCCAGGCGCTCTTCAGCCAGCCGCAGATGTGACGCCACCTTCACTGGGGTGTGATGCACATGTGGGTGACGGGAAGACGAAAAGTCGTTTGGCCTTGGGCACAGCAGCCTTTGGCATGTTCCGGCTGGCAAGATGCCAAGTGAAATCAGCTTGCCGCTAATGGCATTTTGGTGTTACAGAATTGTACACCTGCCAGCAAAAACACTAATATTACAATCACTGGTGTTATGGGGGTAAAAAAAAATACCAGGAACTTGGGTACAAATTTGTCAGTTCTGTCAAATGATGGTGGCACCACATAGAAGACAGTTTGGCGTTATGCCATACTTGGATAACACACCCTGTCGGGGATGTATGCTCTTTGGCCATTCCTCAGAAGGCATTTCTGAGATGCCTCTCTGTGTGAGCACACGTCCTCCTGACACAGTCATCGTGAGTCTACGGCTCGTCTCTGAAGGATGTCCGGCAACACATCAGGAAGACGGGCTTTTTTTAACATATTTGGCCATGAGGAGGATTGGGGGAGGGGGGTCTTCTTACTTTGGGATTTACCGCTCCCCCCCTCCTCCTCCTCCCCCACCACACTTCCTCCTGACTTTCCAACAGCTGCTGTGTACAAAGAAGCCTTCCATGAAATTCAGAACAGTTAGGAATTCTGCAAATCTCTTAGACGGACCAACTTGTGGAGCCCCCCGTGTCCACTAGGGTAAGAGGCCCCACCTGTCTGGGGAGTCCATGATAAACTGGGAATGTGAAGCTGCACATTACGGGAGACAAGGCTCGGCTGAGCTGAATTGCGTATGGTTTGGCCTTTTACCGACTGGACTGACTGACCTCCAGTAAAGGAAATCAATTGTTGAATTTGACTTGGAGACAGTCTATGGACAGATTACTGGGGCCTCCTGCTTCAGGGCCTTCACAGCATCCTTAATGGAGCACCATGGAGTCAAGTGAGCTTCCCAAAGACACAAGATATAGGGGGGGGCTCGTTGTTCTACTGGTATCAGGACAGTGGAATTATAAAAGGAGGTCACTTTGTCAATCAATTAAGAAAACCATTGAGGTCAACGTAAAGAGAACATAAGAAGTTTCACAAAAAGAAAAACAAGAATGTTGGGCAGCCACTTGGGTGAGTTGTCACCTTGAATCTCCTGATGCCTGGAATACTCAAGGAGGACTGCGACTCACCCTGGTCATTAAGTCAAGCTACTACCAGTTTGCACAGCTAAAAAGGCCACGAGTTATACACCAAAAGACTTGGCAAACAAGGGCTTGTGCTGTATTGGCACCCATGTCACGCGGTGAAGGTTGTCACTCAGAATTAAGTGATGAGCCTTCCAATTAATTGACAGTGATAAGAGCACCTAAATTATGGGTGCTGACTACACTGTACATCATTACAGAATTACCAGAACCAAACACTCTCCGTCCATCCATTTGCTGTACTACATGTCTCCCAGTGGTCAGATATCCACCAGCTGTGCCATTTGTGCCATCATTAGAACAATCTAGACGAGAACTGGCCATTCAGCCCAACAAAGCACACCAGTCCTATCCACTTAATTCTTCCAGAATAACATCAAGTCTGGTTTGGAAGTTCTCTAAAGTCCTACTTCCCACCACACTACTTGGTAGCTTATCCCATGTGTCTGTGGTTATCTAAGTGAAGAACGATTTCCTAATGTTTGTGCAAAATTTACCACTGTGTCCTCATGTTCTTGATGAACTCATTTTAAGGTCACCTTCTCGACACACTGTACTAATTCCCTTCATAATTTTAAACACTTCAGTCAGGTCTCTTCTTCATCTTCTTCTCCTTAAACTGTAAAGACTTTTAATCTTTTCTCAAAACTCATCCCCTGCAGTCCTCTAATCAGCCTTGTCGCTCCTCTCTGGACTTCATCAAGTGCTGTTATGACCTTTTTGTAGCCTGGAGACCAAACAACAACAACATGTCTTTCTATAGCACATTTTCATACAAACAATGCCACTCAAAGTGCTTTACAAGATGAAAAAAGAGAAAATAAATAAATAAATAAATAAGAATTAAAATTAGGGAACACTAATTAACATAGAATAAAAGTAAGGTCTGATGGCCAGGGAGAACAGAAAAAAAAAAAAACGTCTGGAGTAAAAAATAAAATCTGCAGGGGTTCTGAGGCCACGAGACCGCCCAGCCCCCTCTAAGCATTCTACCTAACATCAATGACCTCAATCAGTCCTCATGGTATTCAGGGTTCTCATGGAAGAACTTGATGATGACGGTCATGTGGACTTCTGGCCTTTAGTCCATCAATGTAGGGACATCACAGTGCTTTGATCAGGTGGTGGTGGCGCAGATCGCCACCACAGAAAACCGGAAAAAGAACAGAAGGGAAAGTGGGGATTAGTATGGATTTTGGAGCCACCATGAATAATAATGATAATTAATTGAAGATACAGAACATCAGGATTAAACTAAGATGAAGCTATGAGAAAGCCATGTTAAAGTAATGTGTTTTAGCAGTGTTTTTAAAGTGCTCCACTGTATTAGCCTGGCGAATTTCTATCGGTCAGCTATTCCAGATTTTAGGTGCATAACAGCAGAAAGCCGCCTCACCACTTCTTTTAAGTTTAGCTCTTGGAATTCTCAGCAGACACTCATTTGAAGATCTAAGGTTACGATTTGGAGTGTAAGGTGTAAGACATTCCGAAATATAAGATGGAGTGAGATTATTTAAGGCTTTGTAAACCATAAGCAGGATTTTAAAGTCAATTCTGAAAGACACGGGTAACCAAGTAGTGACATCAAAACTGGAGAGATGTGCTCAGATTTTCTTTTCCTAGTTAGGATTCTAGCAGCTGCATTCTGCACTCGTTGCAATCGATTGATGTCTTTTTTTGGGTGGTCCTGAGAGGAGTGCGTTACAGTAATCTTGTCGACTGAAAACAAAAGCGTGAACTAATTTTTCAGCATCTTGCAATGTTAGAAGAGGTCTGACTTTTGTTATATTTATTAAGTGGAAAAATGCTGTCCTAGTAATCTGATTAATATGTGATTTAAAATTCACGTCAGAGTCAATAGTTACCCCTAAATTCTTTACCTCCGTCTTGACTTTTAATCCTAATGCATCAAGTTTATTTCTAATAACCTCATTATAGCCAATCACTAAAATTTCAGTTTTCTCTTTATTTAGTTTGAGAAAATTACTACTCATCCATTTAGAAACACAAGTAAGACATTGTATCAGTAAATCAAGAGAGTCGGGGTCATCAGGTGCTATTAATAAATACAGCTGTGTGTCATCGGCATAGCTGTGGTAGCTCACGTTATGCCCCGAGATAATCTGACCTAACGGGAGCATGTAAATCGAAAAGAGCAGCAGACCCAGGATAGAGCCTTGTGGAACACCATATAGAATATCATGTGTCTTTGAAGTATAATTACCACAACTAACAAAGAATAATCAGTACTCCAGATGAGGCCTCACCAGTGTGTTATAAAGCTTGAGCATAACCTCTTTGGACTTGTACTCCACACATCAGGGCGCTACATAACCTGAAAATCTGTTAGCCTACTTATTAGCTTCTGAACACTGACGGGAAGTTGATAATGATGAGTCCACTACGACTCCTAAAATCCTTCTCATAAGGAGGACTTTCAATTTTTACACCTCCCATTGTGTCTTCAGACCTCCCATTTTTACTTCCTATCATATTCATAATTGTGTACGGACAGGTGTGATGAATACTTCAAGCTCTGCCTCTAAGCTATGGTGTCCTCCTCAGGTGGCCTTTCTTAATGCCCCTGACTGAAATCTTTGATGAACATCAAGCAGATTGAACCACCTGGCCATATCACACCTCTTCATCTCTTGGTTGTAAATCTGTCCATCAGTAATGCCCTGTGAATGTCAAAGCAGGAGAACAGCAACTGCATGGAGTGAGAGGAAAATCCCATGAACCCCTAAGCCTCCACCCCCATTTATTCTCACAGTTTCACATTTACCAGTCCACACATCAAGTGTGTGTGAACAGCAATCTGAAAACATCCATCCATCCATCCATTATCCAACCCGCTATATCCTAACTACAGGGTCACGGGGGTCTGCTGGAGCCAATCCCACCCAACACAGGGCGCAAGGCAGGAAACAAACCCCAGGCAGGGCGCCAGCCCACTGCAGGGCACACACACACACCACACACACACTTGGGACAATTTAGGATCGCCAATGCATCTAACCTGCATGTCTTTGGACTGTGGGAGGACACCCACACAGATACATGGAGAACATGCAAACTCCACGTAGGGAGGACCCGGGAAGCAAACCTGGGTCTCCCAACTGTGAGGCAGCAGCGCTACCCACTGCGCCACCATGCCGCCATCTGAAAACATACAATTTCAAATCATTCGACCAGTGTGTTTTAAACTGTGGGTTTTCTTGGACATGTGATGGGTCACCACATGACTGTGTGGTAAAGTTAGCTGAGTTAATCCACTGGCGAATTCTAAACAACTCACCACAAAGAGTTTTTGTTTCTGTTGCATGAAAATAGAAAAAGATTCCCCATGACACCACCAACCCTGTCACAACAAGTGAAACTGTCAAACTGAGATGACTGACAAGCAAAGATATGAAAAAGAAAGGAGGCGAGAGGAGGGGATGACAGATGAGGTGGTAAGGTGAGGGAACCGTAGGGCTAGTTTGAAACGACAGAATGAAATGATCTGATGGCTGCACAAGAATATCACGATTTTTGAAGTGTTACAAAGGGAGAGTGAATGGGATTGAGGTATGTACGCTGTATTCTAGAAGCAGGTTCAGTGGCCGTGGTCGACAGTTCAGCACAACGGCGAAGTGAATGGGCCCTGGAAACAACTGAGTGGACAAGTAATAAACCATTCCTTTGGCTTATTAACAATCAAACTAAAGTCCAGATGGGTGGTCCAACTTGATGCCCCCCACAACACCATAGCTTTGGTTCATTGTGTGCTCTCCATTCAGATGCACATTGAATTAAAATCTGTAGCAGAGGTGCATTAAGTTTTAATGTGCCTCAGTGAGGAAGAATTTCATCTTGTCACGCTATTCTAAAATGCTTGGATAAATGTCAGTCTGCTGGTAGTGTGAAGGACCTGCCTGGACCTTGGAGAGCCGTAAGAACACCAGAAAATATCAAAACGCTGAGACAAGGAGAACAAATTCAGCACAATGCCAGCTGGCAGCATTAAACATTTAAAAGGGGACAGTTCACCGAATTATTCATTAAGATTTATCCTGTGCCCCACATACAACACAGTGAGCGCATTTTTCGGAATAATTTAGCTACTTTTTTACTCAGTTTATTGAGCTGGTAAATGAAAACTGGGATGTGGTGAAGTATTTGCAAACTCATTTAGAAATACTGCATGTATTGCCAATGGCAGTGATTTCTTGAAAATTGTTACTTAAGACAAGTACAGTAAAATAAACTGCATTGATTAATTATTTTTTGACTTCTTTATTCCTTATCCGGCATCATTAATCAAGTGACTAAGCGAAGTGGTCATTCATACTGTCAGTCAGTCACTTTCTAACCCACTTTGGGGGTCTGCTGGTGCCCATCCCAGCTAGCACAGGGTGCAAGGCAGGAACAAACCCTGGACAGGCACCAGACCATCACTAGGCATGTGTGCACACGTGACACACACACACCGACGCACACACACAGACCAATTTAGCATTCCCAATGTACCTAACCTGCATGTTTTTGGACTGTGGGAAGAAACTGGAGCACACGGAGGAAACCCACGCATACACAGGGAGAACATGCAAACTACACACAAGACATGAAAGCAGGTCTCCTTACGGCAAGGCGGCAGCACCACCACTGTGCTACTGTGCCACCCTTCCATTCATACTGTCCTTTTAAAAAAATCATCAGATCTGCACTCCAAAAATGTAATTTTCTCAGCTTTAATCTGGGGACAAATACAATTCTAGCTCCCATCTATCTATTATATAGTGCCTTTCATATCTATCTATCTATCTATCTATCTATCTATCTATCTATCTATCTATCTTATAGTGCCTTTCATATCTATCTATCTATCTATCTATCTATCTATCTATCTATCTATCTATCTATTATATAGTGCCTTTCATATCTATCTATCTATCTATCTATTATATAGTGCCTTTCATATCTATCTATCTATCTATCTGTCTATCTATTATATAGTGCCTTTCATATCTATCTATCTATCTATCTATTATATAGTGCCTTTCATATCTATCTATCTATCTATCTATCTATCTATCTATCTATCATATAGTGCCTTTCATATCTATCTATCTATCTATCTATCTATCATATAGTGCCTTTCCTATCTATCTATCTATCTATCTATCTATCTATTATATAGCACCTTTCACATCTATATCTATCTATTATATAGTGCCTTTCACATCTATCTATCTATTATATAGTGCCTTTCATATCTATCTATCTATCTATTATATAGTGCCTTTCAGAAGTATCTATCTATCTATTATATAGTGCCTTTCATATCTATCTATCTATCTAGCTATCTATCTACAGTATCTATTATATAGTGCCTTTCATATGTATCTTTCTATCTATCTATCTATTATATAGTGCCTTTCATATCTATCTACAGTATCTATTATATAGTGCCTTTCATATCTATCTATCTATTATATAGTGCCTTTCATATCTATCCATCTATCTATTTATCTATCTAGCTATCTATCTACAGTATCAATTATATAGTGCCTTTCATATATATCTTTCTATCTATCTATCTATTATATAGTGCCTTTCATATCTATCTACAGTATCTATTATATAGTGCCTTTCATATGTATCTATCTATCTATCTATCTATCTATCTATTATATAGTGCCTTTCATATCTATCTATCTATCTATCTATTATATAGTGCCTTTCATATCTATCTATCTATCTATCTATCTATCTATCTATCTATTATATAGTGCCTTTCATATCTATCTATCAATCTATCTATTTATCTATCTATCTATCTACAGTATCTATTATATAGTGCCTTTCATATCTATCTATCTATCTATCTATCTATCTAATTTTATACTAAGCATTTCCACTGGCAGTGACAGACCTCAGCAATCTGTTCCTCTGTTTAGAAAGATAATTATTGTTTCAATATCCTGCGGTGCGCTGGCACCCTGCCCGAGGTTTGTTCCTGCCTTGCGCCCTGTGTTGGCTGGGATTGGCTCCAGCAGACCCTTGTGACCCTGTGTTAGGATATAGGAGGTTGGAGAATTACTGACTGACTGACTGTTTTAATATCTTGAAGTCACTTTTCTTTACAATAACAACATTTATTTCTATAGCACATTTTCATACAAATGATGTAGCTTAAAGTGCTTTACAAGATAAAGAAAGAGAAAAAAGACAAAATATATATGAAAATAAAATTAGGCAACACACATTAACATAGAATTAAAGTAAGGTCCGATGGCCTGGAAGAACAGAAAAAACAAAAAAAAAAAAAAAAAAAAAAAAAACCCCAGACAGCTGGAGAAAAAAAAAAAAAATTGCAGGGGTTCTGAGGCCACGAGACCACCCAGCCCTCTCTAGGCATTCTACCTGACATAAATGATCTCAACCAGTCCTCATGGTATTCAGGCATCACTATAGAACTATTCCTGTGTGAAATATACTTGAAATTAACCAAAGCTTTTACTTATTATTATTATTATTGTAATATGACCATTGCTATTTGTCTGTGTATGGCTCTGCTGTCATTAAGTTCATAGCCCTCTCCTTGGGTACGGTTTATTATTGGTAAATTCTTATTTGGGTCCTCAAATTAAAAAACGATTAAGAGCCCCTGTGTTTTGACCAATGACAGCTCAAGTTAATAATAATAGTAATTATACATTTTATTTACTATATACAGAGATTTCTTTCCCATGCTCAATGTCCTTTACAAGTTCTAACAGCCATGGCCGGAGTTTAAGGGGTGGCGTTTCAGCAGGTTTCACTCACGACGGCGTGTTGCTCAACCTTCCTTCTTCATCAGGCCTTGACATCGGTGGATCAATGGCAGAGCGTTGCATGTGTTTGAATTTCCCAGAAGCCATCGAGAACATGTCGTTGTTTTGTGGTTACCACGTCATTTTCAAACTGCCTTTACTTTTTGACATACCCTCGTAACAGCGGGCTGAATGATCAATAATGACGCTTATGGTGCGCTGTATATAAAATCTTGGTGTGCCTTTGACCCTGCGTGTTAATGAAACTCTTTTTAAGTTTAAATATAGTTGCTCTAAGAAATGCTTTAATTATAAAACCTTTTTAGATTTTTTTTTATTAAAAGCTATCAAGAGCAGTGCTCAAACACCAATAAGAGACTCATGTAATTTTGCGATGATATTGTTCTGCTCGTGAAAATCAAACTGCCTGCTTCTGCACAACCTGTTGCTGCCAACTGAGGTGCTGAACGTCACAATTAATTCATTGTTAAGATTTCTATCTGTTGGTTCGTTTCCATGCTTCCTTTTAGCAATTTTCCTTTATGAAAAGGCCTGCTGGAGCCTGTAAATGCTACCAAGTAAAGCTGCCATGTGCACAGCAGGCTTGGAAATAAATTCAGAGGAATATGCAGTCTGTAGAAATCAAGCAAAGAAACTTTATTAAACTTATTTTTAAGTTTGCAATGGGGTTCAGTTGCTTCCAGCAGCAGGACTTCTGGATCGGTGTCCACATTAACAGCAGAAGGTAATTAAAATTTGGCCAAATCCATCTTGCTGCGCCTAAAAAGTCCTGAAATTGAGATTCAGTAATGGCAACCTGAGGCTGCATGTCTGGAAAATCCCGTCTCCTCTCTGAACACTCATCGGTTTTGCTTGTTGCAGTTACTTCTTCTTTCATAGTGTAATAGACTGGCATTATTGGAAGGACGGAGGAGACTAATTACATGGACTATTTGCTCCCCCGAAACAACAGATGGCAGTCCTCCTGGACTACGGTGCCTACAAAGATGCCCGTGGGGCTGGCTGGGAGTTGTAGTCCAGTAGTCCAGCCCTGCGATGTGCCATCCGTGCCACCAGGGGGAGCTGCAGGGACAAACAGTCCCCACTTCAGGGAACTTTGGCCTGACCAGGGTCATCAGGGCCGGATTAAGGTGGGCGCTATTGATGCTGCAGCATTAGGCCCATTCCTAATAGGCCCAGATGAAAACAGACGAGAATTTTCCGGAAGCTGAACAGTTTTCCTTTACTATATTAACCTTAAAATAATTCTTAGGATGAAATTTGCAGTCTGACTTTCGGACGCCTAGACACAGCGTTACTTATTATACAGTTACTATTGTTCTTTGCACTGTGACGTAACTATAATGTTGTGTTTATTGTTAACCGAAGATTTCAAGTTAGTGCTATCAATTGTACGTTAAACAGTTTACTTAGTAATTTAGCTGCGTTTTTTGCAATATCTTTTGGATTCTTGCCACCTTATTATTGTTCGGTAAGTGCCATGTAGTGAATTTTTCACCTTGAAAGTTAGTCGTACAGTAAAAATCAATGGCTATTTAAATGGTTATCTGTAAAGGTAAAACTAAAAGCCGGCCCGCGGGCCTAGCATGGATGTTTAGAATTTTTAAAATCCTCGACAGGATTCTGGTCTATTATGAAATTTAAATCGTGGACAAACTTTTACCCTCAAGAGTCTGAACTGAGTCACTTTGACCCAATGCCTCTGCAAATTCATTTTTTCTTACTCTGTTTCGTAAGAGAATTGCGAAAATTTGTGTACAGTGGAACCTCAAGATACCATTTTAATTTGTTCCAGCACTGAGCTTGTATAGCGAATTTCTCGTATCTAGAACAAACTTCCCCATTGAAAATAATGGAAATCCAGTTAATCCGTTCCGCACCCCCAAAAATATCAATATAAAAATCAATTTTCCTAACAAATAACACTGACAAATAATATATACAAGTGGAACCTTGGTTTGCGAGTAACTTGGTTTACGAGTGTTTTGCAAGACGAGCTAAATTTTGTAATAATTTTTGACTTGATAAACGAGCGATGTCTTACAATACGAGTAGTATGGATACACTTTGTCTGCTGAGCATCATGTGATCATAACTGAGCTGATGGTTCTTCTCTCTCGTGCGCGCCTCTCTCTCCTTGTCTCTCTCGCTCGCGCACGCATCTCTCTCTCTCTCTTTATCTCTCTCTCTCTCTCCTTATCTCTCTCGCTCGCTCGCTCGCCTCTCTCTCTCTCTCTCTCTTTCCTCTTGAGGGCCATCGTCTCCTATTCTCTGTCTGCATGTCCGCGATATTTTTGGATATGCTTATACGGCGAACTGCTACAGCGAAACAATGAAATCACAAGCGCACAAATGCATAGATCATCACGCTACGGGAGAACAAGGAACACTGAGTGAGCTGACGGGCTGGCAGCGTCAGCTTGGGTGAATCCCCGAGTCAAGGTGGATCGGGAAACGCGTCACGCATACCCACAGCCTGGCTCGTGGCTCGTTACGCGAGCCAATGCTCGTATTTAGATCCGAATTTTTCGCTCATACTTTCCTCGTATCTTGAATTTCTTGTATACAGAGGTGTTCGTATCTAGAGGTTCCACTGTATTTCATTGTTAGGTTTTCCGCATTAAGTGCACTTTTCAGACAATTGCTATTGAATGTTGATGTTACGTAGTTTGATGTTAATCTCGAGTTGTTACAATACTACGTTGTTATTATTATTCATGTTCAATAAAGGCTGGCTGGTTGTGTCGCAAGCAATTAAGGCTCCTCGGTCGTTCTGAGTGCGCATGTACGGTGAGTATCGAATGCATGTGCACCAATGTCGAGAAAAAATAGGCCTTTTTTTGTGCTGCAGCATCAGGCCCAATTTCGTCTTAATCTGGCCCTGAGGGTCATAACACTGGTAGGTGCTCCCGGGTCTGGCTTAGAAGAAGAAGGCACTCAACCTCATCCAGGCAAGTCGGGCAGCAGTGGCCAGCACTCGTCTGGAGAAGAGAAGGAAAGAAGGAGGGTGAAGAAAAGAGGAATTGTGTTTGTGTAGTCTTTGTGCAGAGGTTTGTTAAAATAAACCATTATTTGAACTTGAACTTCTATTTGTGTTGCTGTGTAGAAGGGTTTGGGGCTCAGTGGGGGGGGGGCCCCCCCTTACTGGTCTCAGTAGCTATTCCCATTTTTATGTTTTTGGCGAGACATCTCCAATAGAGATTCTGCATTATTTTTACAGCCGGATGCTTTTCCCGACGCTAACCCTCTTATTATGTGTCTGACGCCTTCAACCATGCGGCTCTCAACATCTGAGATACAACTGGTTACATTTGTTTTGCTTTTCCGATTGGAACACAGGCCAGTGAAGCGACTCGCTGATGATCACATTGTGTCAGTAGTGGGATTTGAACCCACAACATCAGGTCATAAAGTCCAAAGTCCTGAGTTGACTCAGGTTATTGTCAAGTTTGAGGAACGGACTAAAAGATGAATTAACAGCGCCATACCAAAACAGAAATGAGCTCATCTGTCCTCCTCGTCCTCCTCTGACTTGGTGAAGAGGCGTCTGAAAAACACTTCAGGATGGCGCTGCCCGTAAATGCATTTCACTTCTTGTCTCACCGAATACATGATGATTTGCAGGAATTACCCATTTTGCTTAATCCCCTCTAATTCCCAAATGCGCGCACACACACAGAAATAGGCAAGGAAGCAGCCAAAAACATACGCACTCCAGCGCTAGCGACATTTTAATGCTATTTCTAAATCAACACCAAATCGAAGGCTAATGTAACAAAGTAGCCCAGCTCGGGACACATGGCCTGCTGAGAGACATAAATCTCCAGCACTCCTCCTCGACAGCCGGCCTGCAGCTTTACAGTTAGGCTCGGCCACTTTTTCTGTGTTGTATTTCATAAAATGTCTGACAAGGTTGCCAGCTTACTGCTTTGCCATTTGTGCTGCAGCTGGACTCGGGTTCATCTCTTGGTTATGGCGTTCTGCCCATCACCTGTTGTATGTCAGGCTCACCACCTCGTGACCGCATGCTTGATTAGGTCAACTCATTGACATCCATCAATCCGCTTTCTAAACCTGCTTATCCAGAGCAGGGTTGCAGGGTTGCCGGGTAGCTGCCAAATCCAGCAAGCAATAGGCATATCCCTGGACAGGGTGGCAGCCCATCACTGGGCCAGTTTAACAAGGCCAATCCACCTAAACTTGATGTCTTTGGACTGTGGAAGGAAACCCAAGTGGACACAAGGAAAACATGCAAACTCCACTCATGAGCGCCCACGATTTGCTGCCCGGTGTTCTTGTTGTGAGGCAGCAGTGCTATCACCGTGCCACCATGCCACCTGCTTAACACATTGAGGCGTAATTGGAGATACTTAATGTCTGCAGCTTGTCATGCAGTGTGTCCTTGAACCTTCTAAAGTCATTGTTCGCTTACTCTGTCGTCATTCTCCATTTCTGCAACTTTCTGAAGTGTACATTTAAGTCTGGACGCCCGCGGATGAATCAGTTTCAGATTGAACTTTTCAAACTTTTTCTGCCGTCTTTTGTAACATAACACCAACACCGCCAAGACCAAGCTAACAGACTGCGTTTTGCAACATGTGACGAGCAGACAGCCAAGAAGCTGCAATTGTCAGGAGTACAACGTAACCAAAGAGACCGCGTCGGCCTCCCAGCAATGTGCTGAGCAACAACATCCTGACAGGGCTCACATTCAAGATGCACGTGGTACATTCTGAAGTGACAACACAGAAATTCTAGGAGTGTCATGATGGAGAAACCACAGGCTGTAGAGACTCTGACAAAGAAAACCTGCATGACATGGAGACGTGCCCAGAATCGACTCAGAGGAACAAAACGTGCACCATCAGACCATTTGAAAATGGGACAGAAACAGAGTCGGGGAAAGGAATGGGACGAGAGCAGAACCTTGGGCAAAGGTTGGCAGGCCACCAGGGATCAGTGTGACAAGATCAGACTTTAAGGGAGAGATGCAGACTCAACATCAGGGCAGGGATTTAAAGAAGAGACAACCAAGGTGGTGGTGGAGCAGAAGAAGAAGAAATGTGACGCAATACTTGAGGGGTAGCAAACTCGGGAAATGAACTCTTATTACTGCCAGTTTACTAGCAACCTCGTGGCTTGCTGTTTGCCTCCCATTATTTGTGGTAATCCCAGGTTTATATGTTTACAGGGTCACTAGGATGTACTTGTAGAATGGGCGAAGGCAAGAAACCAAAAACTGATGCGTTTTTAAAATGTTGACCCTTTTGTCTTTGGCACCATCTTTGCCATGTCTCTATCAGATTACGTACTCTCACGAGTCAAGGATTTTTGTGTGTGTTTGGATTCCTTAACCGCTGTAATAATAATAATAATTCTTTACATTTATGTAGCTCTTCAGTGAGAGGGGAGTCACTTCAACCACCACTAATCTGTAACATCCACCTGGATATCGCGACAGCGGCCATTTTTGCACCAGTACACTCAGCACACATTAGCTGTTAGATGGCGAAGTGGTGAGAGATAGTCAGTTAGAGAAAGGGAATGATTAGGGGGCCAAAATGACTAGGCCGTGGTGGGCAATTTAGCGTGGACTTCAGGATACACCCTGCTCTTTATGAAGGATGCCCAAGAATCCTTTTATGAGCACGGAGAGTCAGGACCTCGGTTTTACATCTCATTCAAAGGAAGGCGCCATGTTTACAGAGCGGCGTCCCCATCACTGCACTGGGGCATTGAATTCCATATTCAGAATACAGGGTCAGTGCCCTCTGCTGGCCTCACCAGGGACCTTTTCCTAGATGGTCTCCCATCGGAGTACTGGCCAGACCCAAACTTGCTTAGCTTTAGGTGGGTGACCTCTTCTGAAGTGCAGGTGGTACGACTGAGGGCTGCAATTCCATGGAATGGAACTCATGGCCTGAGCCATGAACGTTCCTTCTTTGGAACTTCTGGTTTATTGTAGTTTCACCAGTTGATGTTTAATCCCATTTTAATAAACTGGGCAGCTTGTTGGATAACTTAATCACTTATAACGGCATGTAAGCTGGGCACAACTACCATTTTTTGTGTTACTCCCTGTGTTGAACCCTGTATCATGATGAAACTTTTGAAACTCTGTCTGTTAAGTTCAGTTAACTGTAACATCTACCAGTGGTCAAATTCTATAGAAGGCTTTCTGCACAGCATGGAGACAATGTTTTACCCCAGTGGAGTGGAGTGAGAAGTTCAAAAATGGTCAGACAAGCGTTTAAGCACAAAGATGGAGAGGGATGTCCGTCTGGAACAACAAGCAAGTCCGTACCGCGATTCTGATGAAATGACAAAGATGGTCCCTGGTACATCTTCAACCCGTTAAACAAACAGAGAGTGGAACGACCAGAACACAACAAGAGAAACTGACTGATCGAGGTCAAACCTTTGTAACAACTGCCCTTACACTTGGATGGTGGCAAGTTACACGATCTGGCTGAGCTGGAGTGAATTCTGCACTCCGCCATGCCAAACTGTACTTACCCATCAGTTCCTTACCCGCCCTCAGGGCCGGATTTTCCTATAGGCTAACTAGGCTTCAGCCTAGGGCCTCAAGATCAAGAGGGGCCTACATTCAAATTGTTAGCAATTTGAACAAACTTAAAAATGGGAGGTGAAAGGGCCTCATAAGTGGAACAGCCTAGGGCCTCTTTTCATCTAAATCCGGCCCTGCCCGCCCTCCACTCAAGTTGATGGGAAAAACAAAAATAAATTAGTTAACGATAAACGATTCATTAGGTGTTAAATGAGATTAGACGAGAATGAAATATAACACACATATACCCGTATTCCCTGATCCTGATGAAATAACACAAAAAAAGGCCCCAACCTCCCTTGTCTTAACTGGGAAACATACATAAGAAACATATCTGATATATAAACATCTACGTGTGGAGGTGTCTGTCTGTCCGTCCGGGACGTGCGAGGCTACAGCATGAAGCTCAAAGAGTCAGCAAGGCGGCCCCAAGTTAATGACTTGGAAGAAGAAAGAAGTGCAATGCTACAGCATGAAGCTGAAACAGAGGAACTCTGTCGCCAAAGCAAAACCGCCAAGGAAAGACAAACGAGAGAGAAACTCGCTTAGCTGCTGATACACAAGGGGGACGAGCACGTCCGCAAAACGAAACCGCCGACTCTGCATTTCAATTTTTTTTTTTTGTGACAATTTCAATAGTTTCTAGGTGCCTGGGCTTCTTACAGCACGGGCTTACACAGCTAGTATAATTTATAAAACGAAAACCATCCATATACACACACAAAGTCCAAGGTGAAACCACGGTGAAGATTGAGGAATGGATGAAAGCTGGCAGAGTTCCAAATGATGCAATGACAGCAAAACACAATTTAAATGGCCCTTTTGAACCAAAATGGCAGGTGACACCTCAGCAACCAGGCTGGAACAGTGAGAGGTTTTTAATGGTGGCTGGAGTGCCAATCCCACCACCAACCCCCAAGTTTTCTGTGTAAGTTGAAAGGCCTGCTTGCATGGCTGGATACATATTAACATCCTACCCATGACGGAGCAATTGCAAATTAAGGGCCTTGCATATCAGGAATCCAGAATAAGGTCAAGTGAACAACAAAGACAAAGGTGACTACGAGATGACTAAGAAATAAGCAGATGTCCTGTAAACAACCAGAACAGACTGTTGTTACATACACAGAAATTTCAAGTGTTGGTAGCTCAAGCCAAAGGGTACAAGAAAAATAAGAATATAGTAAAACATACTTTTATTTTATACAAATGGTGAACCAACCCAAGTACAATGCATGTATTGATTGACAGGGTATGTGAATTCAATAGCTTATAAAATGAACCCGTATCCTTTGTTCCTCTGACCATTCTCATCCTGCCGTAACAGACAGCTGTAAGAGACGCTCCCTCCTCAGCTTGGTGCTGCAGCTGAATAAATGGCGCAGATGGACAGGCTTTTCTCCTGCCTGATTACGGATTTAAATGCTTTTTCAGACTTGTCCTGTTAGAGGATAAGTTTCTTTCTTTAATTAAGATGTCGATTTCTACCACAGTCTGTAATTTGTAATTGTAACACAGAACCCCTTAGCCAGAGACCTGGTGAATTCAGAGTTGGTAGGGTGGCAGTTTGACTGGTAGGAATACAAAAGGCCAGAAGTTTAGAGAATTACAGCGGTTGGGAAGTGGATTGGCCACCACACATACTAAGACAGGGTGGCCCACCTTGAGTTGGATGGCCCAGTGAAGCATTGGGGTTTCTTACTTTATGTCTTAAACTCCTCCCTAAAACTAATTTTCATTAATTCAATCCATATTTTTGTATACTTTGGCCTTGTTGGCTTTATATTGGCATCTGTGCTGTGTTGTACATAAATTTGCATTATAATCAATGCAATTCAGGTTCGAGGTCAAGTTACAAGATAACTGTTATCACATACGAGTGCATAGGGAGCAGCTAGTCGTGCCAGGGAACAACGACGGGGTGCTAACCTCTCTTTCTTTGTTTTCTCAGAAAAAAACGAAGCACTGCCGCCATGATTTTACCCGGACGCCTAAAGAAACCAGCCACTTCCGGGTTCCTTTCTACCCTCTGGTCCCTTCCTAATGACATCAGTTTCCCATCTACCACCACGATTTCTTCCCAGCATCCCATAGCTTCATTTCCGTTTCCACCTTATAAATTGTCCGCCTGCCAACCTCCATATGTCTGTTGTAACTTTGGAAAATAACACTGACCGATTTACCTTACAGTATACGGGGCCAAAAACCCCAAATCTTTATGCTGGTTTGTGTTCTTTTACGCTATAAAAGGTTAACTGACATAAATTGAATAAATTAATTAATATTAATAATAATAAAATTAATAATAATAGAGAAGCGAAGCCCCCAAAACTGTCAAGCTATAGGAAGAGGCCAAATGGCCAGAATCAAGGCAACCTCCAAGGTGAAGGTCCAGGACTCCGTGACGTTCTAACAGGATCAGTCCAAGTCCAAATGCAACGCTCTCAAGCCAGACATAAGGACAACAGATTTCTAAAGAAGATTCACCATTCGGCAGACTGAGACCCTCTACTCAGACCTCTGTCCGGCGGGACAGACAGAACGTTACATTTCAACATCCGCAGTAGCAGGGATGCCATGTGACCGAGTTAAAAAAAAAAAAAAAAGACGGGGAGTGCTAAACAAGAGACAGATCTCGACATTTTATTGGACAACCCAGAAAAACATTGGGGAAAGAAAAAGTTTTATTTTTGGACACATGGCCCAGAACTAGAGATCTAAAGAAAGCATGAAAACATTTAGATTAGGCTTTTCAAGGAAATCCAAGTGTTTATGCTGCGCTTCCAAGAAATGTACACAGTGGGCGGAAGATTTCAAAACAGGCCGTGTTGTAAGACGCTGTAGCAAATAAGCTCTCGGCGTGGACAGACACCACCCCACCGCCTGGAACACAACCATCAAGCACTGCAGCGTTCTCGGGAATCAGCCCCTTAGGGTCTACTTTACAATCGGCTTGTGCATCAGCCGGCAGACACTGGATGAAAGGGAAATGAGACGGTCCATGTGATGGGCTTGATAAAAATCGCAGAGAAACTCGGCCAAAACTCCGAAAGAAATCAAAGTAGATGTTGTGTTGAAGAACTAGTGAGAGTCCCACGTGAGATATGAAAGTAACAGCCTCACTGGAAATTACAATTCTGATCCAGACATTCCCAAATCTGCTTCATCAGGTTCAGACTCGGGAGACAATCCTGGAGCCAAACATGTAATGCAATTTCTTCTGACCTTCTCCGTACTTCGCCATTAACACTCTTAAAACAAACATGGCATGTGTAGTGCTCTTTCCTGGCATGAAACCATATTGCTGCTCATAGATCGCCACCTCTCCTCTCAGCCAATCATCCATCACTCTTACCCATATCTTCATGATGTGGCTGATCAATTTTATACCCCAGTAGTAACTGCAGCCTTGCACGTCTTCCTTATTCTTGAAAATTGTTACTAATATACTTCTTCTCCACTCCTCAGGCATCTCTTTTCCATAAATTCCATGTCACAATGGTCTCACTTTTTTTTTATTCTATAGGTACTCGTGAAAAATACTTTAACAACCCAAGGTGCAAAAAAGAAGAGTTGGCACAGACAGACAGACAGACAGACAGACATATAGATAGATAGATAGATAGATAGATAGATAGATAGATAGATATGAAAGGCACTATATAATAGATAGATAGATAGATAGATAGATAGATAGATAGGAAAGGCACTATAGAATAGATAGATAGATAGATAGATAGGAAAGGCACTATATAATAGATAGATAGATAGATAGATATGAAAGGCACTATAAGATAGATAGATAGATAGATAGATAGATAGATAGATAGATAGATAGA
>JANRMT010062816.1:3345441-3366316 GCA_026402145.1 Polypterus bichir lapradei | reverse complement strand
ATATATATATATATACACAGTACATATACATATATGTATATATACACACACATACACACACAGTATCAATATATCTATTATATTATATACACACACACACCATAATGAATAAAAACAAAGAAAATGTTCTGACTTGGCTGTTACGGCACAATGAGGTATTATGCAGCTGTGTTGCAGTTGGTATAAAGGACCCCTCCGGAGCGTCTCTTGACACATTTCTGCAGAATGATTCATTGGCTTAAAGTCCTCAATGTTGTGGTGTCTGAAAGAAGATGTGCAGCTTTGTTCATAATGGCACTCAGTTTTGTTTCAATTCTTTCTTCCTTTGTTACCTCCAGGGGATCCAGAGTGTGTCCCATAACTGAGCCTGCCCTTTTAATTATCTTGTAATAGGGTGGGAATCATTTGAAGTGAATTTACCAGCCCAACAATACCTCAGCATAGAAATTTGCACTGGCCCTCACAAAGTTTTAAAAGATCTGAAGGATGTCACTTCCAACATTAAAGGAATGCACTCTCCTATGGAAGAAGTGACTGCTCTGCCTGTTCTACTACAGTTCCTGAGTATTATGAGATCAGTCTAATGTGTCATTAACGTGGACTCCCAAGTACTTCTAGGAGTGGTCCACCGCTATATCCACTTTCTGAATAGTGAACTGACATAGAGATTTCACACACTGATCACAAGCCTGTTGATAAAGATGTGCTGAGGAACCTGCCAGTCCCACACCCAGGCAGATAGAAACAGAAAAAAGTAAACATCCATCCATCTATCCATTATCCAACCCGCTATATCCTAACTACAGGGTCATGGGGGTCTGCTGGAGCCAATCCCAGCCAACACAGGGTGCAAGACAGGAAACAAACCCTTGAGCAGGGTGCTAGCCCACCACAGAATAAGGAAACAACAACTATAAATTCTCAAAATATTTCATTATTACTATATTATAGATTTTTTTTTTTTAATGTTATTTTACCCATATAGTTTGCAGTGGTAGCTGAAAAGAAATTCTAAGCTCATGTTTCCGTGGTGAAATTAAACATTGGATATTGAAACTCAGCAGCGTCAACAGGTGATTAACGCTGGACAGTACCAAATGATATAAAAGGAGAACATGCATGGGGAAAAAAAGAATATTCTCATGTAACCCGTGTCGAATAATCCATGTCTGATCTCTATTTGTACATTCAAAACAAGCAAATTGTGTTTTCTGCTAAAATATTAAGTTACTTCCTGAAAGCTCCCTCTGAATGTCAACAGGGAAGACGTCGTCCCTACAGTGCTGTGCATTAGAATTAAAGATCTGCCTCTCCCCCTCACTCACTCACTGGTGACAAAACCTATCTTTAACTAAAATTTGTAAAGAGGATTATAACAATGTCTGAAAGGGCCCTAAAAGCTTTGCTCCAATAATCCTCTTTGACGGGGAGCAACCAGGAAACTAAAAGGGAACCCAGAAAATGTCAGGTAGTTAAACCAAAAGAGAGAGACGCATGAGGCCAATGAAGAAGATGGTCCATTATTTACAGTACCTTGGTAACACTGGGTGCAAAACTGTAGTGAATGTCACGCAAGTCCATCGCAAGGCTCACTCGTGTGCACATCAATGAAACACGCATCTCTTTGTCATTGTTTTGTCGTGGTAGAGTCCTAAGGTGACCCTAATTTCCTTTAATCCTTTTTATTATGTAGACTTTAACAGAATGCCCCAAATGTTCTTACCAGTTTGGTCATGGTTGACTGCCACAGTAGCTCAATACTTCTTCATTTCCTTAACAGTCTATCACCCTTCACAATTAGAATATCAGAACAGATAGGAGAAAACATTACACATTTATTTATACATCAATTAAATTAAGACGTTCAAATGTGCTAAAACATATGCAAAGTAAAAAATATGAGTGTAAAAATAAAACCAGTACATCGCAGGTTTGGTTACAGTTTGGTCCACCATGGCCCATGACCCAGCATGCTGTCTGCACAGAGCAGCAGTAATGGCCTCTCCTCAGGATGGAGAATGACAGAGAGAGCATGGCCGTCTACATGGATGAAACAGTCGTTTTTGCCTTCACCTCTGCCCCCAGTTTATGTCCAGTCTTATCGTCCTTGACACACTTCTTGGTCAGGTGTGACTCAGCTCCTACTCCAGGCCAGCTCTAGCTTGTTCATGTCCCGTCATTTATTTTCTCCAGTTTCAATGGATGGGATACATAAATGTGCTTTCAAACAAACAAGTAAGAAAGGATATAAAGGTAATTAAGACGTAAACTGCCTTCCCAAGCCTGCTTCTCTCTCTCTCTCTCAGAGTCATACAATTACTTGCCCCTTCTGGTCCAGGAAAGTTCATAGGGTTCCTGTACACTTGGCCCTCTCTGGGAAACTTTCCCGCCTCAATGTCACAGAAAGTCAGAGCACAGCACTTAACATAGCGCTTTCACCTGATCTAGCAAGTCGTAGATGTCCCAGACCAACAATGGGCTTTAACAACTTCCTAACCCTTTAAAATCAGATGCAGTTAAACCTCGCTATATGTCATTAGAAAACTATAACCCATTTCACGACACCAGTGGTCTTCTCTCCGGGGAGAAGGTCTTTGAATGCCGGACTCAGGATGGTGCTGGGACGATCATCAGGGGGGTTTGTATTCACAGCCATGCACTGCAGAAAAAAACAATTCAGAGAGGCATATCATGCAGTTGCCAACTGTGAGATTGAGCAATAACAGGTCTGAGATACCCTTAGATGTTCAGGACTGTCCTGAATTGATCGACGTGTGTCTAACCAGCGCCAAGAGGCATGGGTAAATCGTTGAGCCCTGTTTGTGATGGGGTCTGGGGCTTTCAATTTCAAGCAAACATAGAATTCTCAGCAAGCTCACCCTTATTAAGGCCCTGCCATTTGAACACACCGCCCAGCACTGCAGGATGGTTAGGTGAGGTCCTCAAATTTGCTTCACAGATCACCTAGAAGATGATCAGACTTGACAACAGAGGAAGTAAAAGTTATAACAAGGTTTGTGTAGCTGAACCTCTGGAAGGATCTTGGCTGAACCTCAAGGGGTGAGACCCGGCCCGTTTGCCTGACCCCATTTCCTTTGCTGGTCTTCCCTCTGAGCAGGAGTCCCCCAGAACCTAACCCCATTTTTCCCATAGAATCAATGCACTTGGCCCAGATGTAACCTAATCTCGAGAGTTAGCCGCTTCAGCATCCATGGTTTCTGTATCTGTGGGGTTTTTCAGGAACATAATCCCCGCGGATAATGAAAATTGAGTATACTTAGACATTAATAGAAAAAAAATATCAAAACTATATGCTAGATAATATTCTCCATTACACTCATGTGGGTGGAAAAGTAGAGTAGGTGGAAAAAAAAAAAAAAAAGGAGCACGCAGATGTCAACCAGGCCTGGATCCTGACCTTCGATATAAAAATAACGTAATACAGTACAGCAAATAAACTGCACCTGAAAATATTAGCACAGCTACTGTTTTAGTATAAACATTTCTAGGGACTTCAGTTTGCCAAAATAGGATGAACATGAAGCAGATTCAAATATGATTATTTATTGTCACAACAGCAGATAGGCTACACCAATTATTTTAGAAAAATGGGTTTAATATATAAACAGACAATACAATAAATAAATAATACTTATGACAAATCACTAAGCATCTGGCCAGCCATTGTGCCCAACGTGTGAGCAGAGCGAGCAGACGCCACTGAGCACAGCAGCCGTGTGTGCATTTAAGAATTTTGAAATTAGCAGCTCTGATTAAACACTTTGCACTTGGCCCAGATGTAATCTAATCTCGAGAGTTAGCCGCAGGTCTCATTTATTTACCTTCAGTGTGGCGCCTTACTGCTTGTCGTAGATGAGAGAGCCCATACCTGTGAAGCAATTAATGGTATCAGCTCAGATAACACTGTTGACTAAAGTTAACCCAAGACCAGGCCTGCTGGAAACAAACTTCATCTGATACAACATTTTCTAGGTTGCATAACCGCAGTTTCCTCTTACACGGCCTGCAAGGAAAAGGTGAGACTTGGCAAGCGCAGAAGGCTGCTTGTGCACAACTCGTATCTTCAGACTGCTTTCTTTTATACATAGAAGGCCATTAAAATCAATAACCTGAAAGCAAAATTAGCAGCTGCAGGGATTACAAAGGCAATCGGCCCCCACATTAAAGCCTCAGATTTCCAGAGTGGGGGGGCTCCCAGGACCGGTACAGTATGAGCCAGGCTCTCAGCACTAAGTGTGCAATATTATCTTTGGGACACGGCAGGTTTCAGTTACCCACTTCCCACGCCTACGTAATGTAGGTTTAGGGTCATGGAGACATACAATGCTAAAATTATACAATTAGTGTCAGCGAACTGAGCCTGTGAGCATCCTTGCGCTGGAAATGCGAGAACCAACGTCTCTGGCAGTCCTGCGTCAGCCGATTTTATATTCGGTTTATTGATTTTAATGTCCTTGTGCAGAACAGAAGCTAAGAAGGAGGTTGGTAGGTATGATATACTATAACAGACTAAGTGAATTCCAAGACAAAAATGCAATTTTTAGTCTGTAATGACAGTAAGAAGAAGAACAACATTTATTTCTATAGCACATTTTCATACAAATAATGTAGCTCAAAATGCTTTACATAATTAAAAAAAGAGAAATAAGAGACAAAGTAAAAATCATAATAAGACAACATTAATTAACATAGAATAGGAGTAAGGTCCGATGGCCAGGGAGGACAGAAAAAACTCCAGAAGGCTGGAGAGAAAAAATAAAATCTGCAGGGGTTCCAGGCCACGGGACCGTCCAGCCCCATCTGGGCATTCTACCTAACATACATGAAACAGTCCTCTTTGTATTTAGGGTTCTCTTGGAAGGACTTGATGATGATGGTCATGTACACTTCTGGCTTTTAATCCATCAATGTAGGAACATCACGGTGCTTTGATTACGTGGTGATGGTGCAGATCGCCACCACAGAAAGCTGGGAAAAGAAGCAGAAGAGAGAGTAGGGGTTAGTATGGATTTTAGAGCCATCATGAATAGTTATTATAATGAATTGAATACACAGAGTATCAGGATTAGATGATGGTGAAGTTATCAGAAGGCATTTTATAAGTGCCTTTCATGGCACTAAAGTACACTCCACAAAAGTAACACAAAGATATGGAAAGATAAATATATAAGAACATCAGAAATTTGACAGACGAGAGGAGGCCATTCATTTTTTTAAGCTAATAACTAAACTATCACAATACCTCATCCAGATACTTCTCAAAGGTTGTCCCAGTTTCTGCTTCAACTCTATGTCTCAGTAGTTTGCTTCCAATTTCCCAGAACTCTTTGCATAAGGAAGTGCTTCCTGGCTTCAGTCCCAAGTGCTCCTCCCCTTTCATTTCCACTGATGTCCTTGAGTATGTGATTCACCTGTTAGATGAAGGTATTCTGCTGGAGCTGCTTTATCAGTGCCTTAGAGGATTTTGACAACCTGGATTAGGTCCCCATGCCACCTCTTCTGCTCTGGACTAAACAGGTTTAAATCTCCAAGTCTGTCACAGTAGGCCATGTCTAAGTCCTGGGATGCTCTTGGCTGTTCTCCTCTGCACAGCTTCAGATCTTTTTTTATGTAGCATGGTGACCAGTACTGTACACAATACTAAAGAACTGGCCTCACTAGTGCATTATACAGTCTGAGCAATAATGTCCCTTGATTTATATGCAGTAGCTCTTACGATACAAACATTTTATGTGTCCATTTAATCACTTCTGCCACTGGTAAAGCCAGAAATTGGCAAGTTCCTGGACCTGGAAACAACTGGGTGGGCAATCCCATAAGCTGTTACTTGGTGGATAGTACGGCTCGGTTAAAATTCAGGGGGGGTCTTGGTCCTTGTGAAATTCAGCACAGCCTAATTCAATCACAACCAATGGAAGGTTAGTGGCCGACGGGTCGCCTTGGAAGACATCGGCTAAAATGAGTGAAAATTGATGATTTACATTAATCAAATAGAAACATTTATAATTGATGTTCCTTTTGCCCACGTGTAGCACTTTCAATGTTGAACTGCTTGCTCAGCTCTGAAGTCTTTTTGGAGGGTTTTTTGTTCTCCCTCCAGTTTTAAGCTGTCCAGACTACTAAGTTCACATTTCAAAACAGTGCTTTTAAATGAAAACGGTCGCCATCCATGCTGGCGTTTTGATAACGTTTACAAAAGTATCTCCATCCACAGCAAAGTGACTGAAAACACATATGATGTAGTCCAGGGGTGTCGAACTCCGGGCCTGGAGGGCCGCAGTGGCCTCAGGTTTTCATTCTAACCCTTTTCCTAATCAGTGACCAGTTTCCACTGCTAATTAAATTAGTTTTCCCTCCATTTTCATAGCCCTGTTTTTAAGAATTCAGCCCTCTGAATCGATTCCTTTCTTGATTAAATGGCAGCCAAACAGAAATGAGACGTGAAACGAGCCGACAGATTACCAACTAAACTGGGATTTCAAACTCCAACCAATCTCTTAATGAGAAGCCGATTCTTGCTGTTAATTAAAGTCGTTATTTAATTCCGTGGCTTGTCTGCTGTGGCAGAATGAGAGCAGCAACATTTCCAAAACTGTTGATTTTTATATTTTTCCTAAGAACACCATCAAATTGTTTTGGTGAGCTGAAAGATCAACCTTGCTGAGATCATCACCTTTCTTTATTTTCAGATATTGTGTGTGTCATGTTTTGGCATGTTGTGTGTCTCATTATTGTTTGGCTGCTAATCAAGGAAAAAGAAAATACTAAAGGGCCCGAGTCAAGTTCATTAAAACAAAGGCACAAAAGTTAATTAGCAGCAAAAATGGCTCACTAATGAAGAAGATGGTTAAAAATCAAAACCTGCAGGCACTGCAGTCCTCCAGGACCGGAGTTCGACACCCGTAATGTTGACGTGTGCCTACACTGGCCACGCGCAGATTGGCAGAAAAATAAGAGTAACACCGCTGACCACAGGCTCTACCTCCAAACTGTAGTGAGAAGAATATTATTTGCCTTTTGCACAAGTAGGACTGTGGATTCGAGACCTTCAACTCAGACTCCTCAATTTGTAATTAGACTCCTATGTTTAAAATGTTAACTCAAAGCACACAACTTACAACATACAAGGCATTTCATCATTGTCAGCGAGAACCATCAGGCTACCTTTTAGCACTCTAACCTGCTAAAGCTCAGGTTTAACGGCTGTAGCGATGTCGTGGCTTACGAACACGAGTACGAGTAAATTAAACACAAGACTAAACTTACACAATTAGAAAAGAGCTACATTTCAAACAAAAGTCTAGAACAAGAGTTCCCAAACTTTTTTTGGCCGCAGAGCCCTTTACCAAAAACTTTTAAAACCGTCGACCCCCTAGTCATTTACTTTACTTACTCAAATTAATAAATTTGTACAGTACTAGATATTAAATATTTCACTAGATATCAAACTTTTCATTTTAATCACTTGTAATTAATGATTGAAAAAGAGAAAAGGACTATGGAATATGGCATCTTGTGCAACATTTAATATCGAAACCTGCACTAACGAAAATTAAAGCAAAAAATTTTTTTTTACATTTTTGACATTTATGAAATAAATATGTAAATTCAAAATAAGTACAAATAGTCCAAGCTGTACTGTCTGCATTTCTTTTTTGGTTCAGTCATATTATTATCTGAAGAAATAAAAACGTTTATTAACAAACAATTTCGACAGCCCCTGTGATAAAAAAAAACAATAAAGTATGTACTTACTTGAAACAGAAGATTTTTGTTCAAACTCAAATAAATAAACTGTGTCCTCTGAATATCTTTTTCGTAGTACTGCTCCTCAATAAATAATTATATTCAAAGTTCAAATCACAAATAAGTTCATGTCATATCAATCAAACCAATTTATAGTGTTTTATGAAAGCATGACCGTACAAGACTGATCGATTCTGCTAATATCGAATATCCGTTGTCTCATCCCACCGCGAGCAAGTGCGGACATGCACCGGTTTTAGATGTCCGCACTTGCTTTGATACGTTTGATAAGACAATGCAGACATGTTTGTGCTACATGTATTTTCATGCATTCTTACGTGCGACTCTTTTAACGACACATTTTACCTTTTTGTTCGCAAGTTTGGTATGTAATGTGTTTTTATCAAAAAAGTGTTTTTTTGAATTATTTTACTTCTTAACTAGGTACCTATTGGAATCATAGATATTTTGAAGTAACAAACAAATAGCAGTAGTAAGGGGGTCTATTTTTGCTGTTGTCGACCCCCAAATTTTTTTTATTGAAACTATCGACCCCTAGAAAGTTCAAATCAACCCCAGGGGGTCGATATTGACCACTTTGGGAACTCTTGGTCTAGAAGACAAAATTGTCTAATTGAATCTGTATGTATGAAATAGGAAATTTTAAAACATTATATTACAATTTACAATTAAATTACAATTTGAGTTACTCCAGTAACTCAATAATTGCTTCCGACTCCACAGCCCTGTGCAGGATTTAAACTTTACAAAACCCATACAGCTAAGCAACGCAACAAACGTCATGGAAAGCACCTCTTCAGTGTCAGCCATGTTGGAATATGGTTCTCTTCTGAGGAGAATGACCAGTCATGGAATGAGAAGTTGTAATGAGTAGGATCCAATCAGGAAAGGGCCACGTAATCAGCACGGTTATCAGAGTCCGCGTCCTCACCCATCCACATTGCAGTACCAAGGCGGCATTTTCAAAGGTTTACCCCTCTAGAGAGCATTTTCAAAAGTCTCCATTTTAGGGGGTTAAAAACATTGGGGTGCTGGGGAGTTGAATTTTGGTTTGTAAAAATCCGACTTGATTGTGTGTAATGTTATTTTCTTCAAATAAAATAAAATAAAATAAAACAAAACACACACTTGTGTAGCATTAGTAAAAACTAAAATAAAGCCAAATTTCTTCCTCTTTTTAAAAAAAACAAAAACAGACTAGTGTGGATGTAGCATAAAGATTATATTGGCAAAGAAGGGCACTTTAAATTCACTGCCATTCTATCAGGTCAGTAGAGGCGAGAGGAGATGTCCTCAAAGGGGTCTGTGCCTAGTGTCACATTGGGTACAATGGCACTTTTATAAGCACGGGTTTATCTTAGTGTTTGAAGCCCCAATTGCCTAGCTGGCACGCTACGGCTGCCAATCCTGGAGTGTGGTAATCCGAATGCACAAATATAACAGGTAGTCTGTAAAGTGTGGTCTTGGGTGAAACGACACGATAGGTGACGACGTACCTTATTGACGGAAGCCCCAACTGTCGTGCGTGCACACAATGGCTGACAATACTGTGTTGGTCAAAGCGCCACTTATTACTACAGTTTACCATTTATGCTCCCATATAGCAAAGATCCTAAAAATGTTTTAGATTTTCCATGATATTACAATAGTCTAACAGTCTAACGCTTGAGCAAAGCGCTTCAAATTAGGACATGGTAATACATGCCATTTTGAGAAGAAAAAAAGAAACCAAATTAAATGGATCAGCAGGCTGTTATTAAAATAAACTCAGCCCAACCCTTTTTGTTATTAAATCCCTTTTCTGAGTACGGATAGAAGTCATAATCATTTACTTTTTTTGTTCTCCACCCTCATAATCCACCATTTCAGGGGCCTGAGCCTGTCCAGGCAAGAATCAAACCTGCAGGAGGCGCCGGCCAAGTCACCAGCAAACTGTTTATTTTTCTTCTTTTTAAATGCTGATAGTCCCAGCATATTAGGGGTAGGAGATAAAACTGACCAAAGCAGGAAGAAATGCTGTGGCTACATCCAATAAAAACATTCACTAGACACTGAGGAGGTAAAACAAGGATTCACACAGGATGAAGTCTGACAATCCATGAATCCGTGTGCAGCTCCTATTAAAAATAAATAAATAAATAAATACAAAAGGAAATAGCAACACGTGCCAAGAGCGGCTGAAGGAGCCCACTGGTGACATCACTGAACGGCGCAGGGTGCCGAGGTTGAGAAGGTCCTCTCAGCAATGCATGGGATCTGCGCATCTGTGCGAGATCGACTGTAAACTAGGATTAAGTCACTCATGCCAAAAACTCGGCATAACTGGAACAAAACTTTGTTTGGGTGTCTGGGATTTTGTGGGATGTAGTTTTTCTTTTTTTGTTTTAGATGTTGAAGTACACACATTCCAATAGTCATTTCAGAGGAAAACAAGAGCAGAATCTAATCCATGACCACATATGGAAATGCATTTCAAAGTGTTAGCTGTAATCAAATTTTAAAAAAAAAAAAAAAAAAAAAAGAAAGAAAGAGGCAGAGTGGGCTTATCCTGCAGCAGTCACCACTGTCTAGGAGGTAGCAGAGGACCTCTGGAACACAGGCAGCTGGGAAAGGCAGAAGGCCACAGCGTCACAAGGACTCCACTCTTGGTGGTGTTATCAGTTACCTCACTCACCCCCGTCGGCTTCGATTAACCTGCATAAACAGAGATTCTTCCAGGACTCATTCCTGCCTATGCCCCCAGTGCTACTAAGAAAGGCTCCAGCCCCTCAAAACCCTGAACTGCCTCAAGCACGTTTGAGAAAGTTGTGTCAAGTAACTGCTTTCTCCAAGTGTGCCGTCTTGTTGAAATCTTAAACTCGCCACAGAATCGGCTCAGTGTAGTCCTTGTCATGCACAGACCCCCCACAAATAAGATTAAGGGGGCACTTTCTGTATGGGAAATGTGGAAACTTCTGATTCAGGTTAGCATCCCCTGCTGCTTATACATATGTAAAATCAAAGTGGCCCCCCTTTGGGTTTAGCGATTGCTCGCCACCTGACGTAGGTGCTGGATAGAAATAGAGAGAGATGGAAAAAGCACACTTCTCATCCGAGAACATGACAGTATCTGTTATTTTGCACTCACGTGTGCTATTTATTTGCAGTCTTTTCATAACACCATCATTAAACGGGGTTACCGAGCTTGTACCACAAATCTCAGGGCTGACTAATTTGCATTTATTTTACAATATATACATAAAAGTTTTAATCTGTTTACCAGTCACTCAAAAATGGCTAAACCAACTTTCATAAAATTTTGCATGTGCATTGACGTTGGTCCAATTTAAAACACAGACCATAATATATAGGGTGGTCCAGATCTAATTATGCAATTTTCATTACGCTATAACTTAAAGTTTATTACATAGGGAATTCACAAAAAATTCTTTTTGTTGCCGATAGATGGCAGCACCTGCCCGGCATTCCAACATGGCGGGCAGATGGTTGTCAGTCGAACAGCGGGTGCGATGTGTTCACCTTTTCATAATTGCATAATTAGATCTGGACCACTCTGCATGTTGGAGAGGGGGAGTTGTAATGGATGGAGCAGGAGGAACACAAAAACCACTGGTGCTGTCCCCCGTAATAATACAGAGACCCTAAGCATTGTTTGTGAACCTCAAAACCATTCCACCTACTATAGATTCTTTCTGAGGTCCACAGATTAAAATTATTCAACAAGCCATCCAGTTTACTGATGTGGGATTAATCTACTGGCCATGCTACCCATGTAAGAGAAGTTGAAATCTAAGTAATCAACGTAGCTCTCAGTATTAACGTTTGCAGTGGACCATGCTATGCATAGGTCTCTGTTATATGCCATTTGGTATGGGATTCATAAAAATAGTGTTAACGTTTGTGATGCGCCATCTGTTGGAATGGAAAATGGAAGGCATTTTATTACTAAAAAGGTTTGTGATGTACCATCTTTTGGAATGACAGACATATCAAATGGATGGGAAAATAGAGAGACACACATTTATCCTTTTATTATGGAAGATTTTTGAAACCAAAATAAACCAATAAATGCAAAATAGTAGCATTCAAAGGCCCAACCCAGCAAAGAGTAACTGCAATTATGGAATCCTAACACACACAAACAGAACAAATTCTCAATCCATAAGATCAGAAACATTGATAGAGAGGCAGCAGCGATCAGTGGTTCTCAAACCGTCTTACAATTATCATTTTTTCACTTGTGAAAAATACTATAAATGACCCGAAGGGCAAAGCGGAGGAGTTGATTAACAGACTCAAATAGTGAGTCAGTAAGCCTGACAGGGCTGTTTATTGGAAAGCACGTCCTTAGTTTAAGTGACTGTACTACTCCCACTGTTATGCCTTTGGAAAATACCATAAGAAAGAAAACAAAAATCAGCACAAACTGAACTCTGTCAAACTTGTACTGCTCCTCAGGCTCTTTCTATGGTGTAAGCTACTTTATAAGCTACGTTGCTGGCTGTTCTTTTTGTTTTGTTGGTTTCAAATGCAGGTCACTGAATGTCTCAGCTCAGGTTTGTGTGGCTTTCCCTGTCGATGTCTGAATCTCTTACTAACCAGGTGCTCGACCGGCCCAACCTTAAGGGAAGGGCTACCTTACAAGACTAACACTCAGACCTTGGTGGATTTACATTTTCAAGTCCTAGATGATCCACAATTAATCTTGGACGATGGCGGTACTGGACATAGAAAATTAAATGGCTGAAGCTGCATGCGTCAGCATCCATCCACCTAGAATTAAGGGAGCATTGCTGCTCGAGGTTAACTCCTGAGGTGGACATAAAGGTGAATTTAAAACAAAAAGTCCAACATCATGAAGGAGTTAAGTGAGAAGGAAGAGAGAGAGAGAAAGAGGAAGAAATCGCTACCACATACAGAATTGGAGAGGCAAGGAGTGATGTAAAAGATGTTATCATTTGCAATGAAAAGTCAAGCAAAATGACACCTTTTATTGGCTAACTAAAAAGATTACAAGATTACAATATGCAAGCTTTCGAGGCAACTCAGGCCCCTTCTTCAGGCAAGATGTAATCTTGTTATCATTTGCAAGAAAGTCAAACAGGGTGGCCCCTAAACTGTGGAGTGGTCTGCCTGCTACTATAAGAGATGCCCCTTCAGTCTTAGCTTTTAAATCCCAGCTGAAGACTCACTACTTCAGTTTAGCACACCCTGACTAGAGCTGCTGATTAACTATACAGACTGCATCTCTGTTGTTAGTCATTAGCACTAAAACATAAGGAACACAGCGGTGGGCTGGCACCCTGCCCGGGGTTTGTTTCCTGCCTTGCGCCCTGTGTTGGCTGGGATTGGCGCCAGCAGACCCCCCTGACCCTATAGTTAGGATATAGCGGGTTGGATAATGGATGGATGGATGGACATAAGCAACAAGAGAGCTAGAATTTGTTACTAACCTTCACCTATTCTGCTGGTGCCACGGCCTACCTGCCAAGTTGTTATGCCTGCCTAAGGTAAAGTCATCTCTGATGGAGGAATACAGGAATCGTGGGGTAGAGGGGTCCTTTCATCGGATTGGCTGGCCCAGCACTGTTTCAGCTGTGGAATGGCCAAACCGGGCAGCTTGATGGCTGAGGTCTCCAGGACTCTAAACAAATCCAAATCATATTACATGATATCATCTACTGTTAAATTCAACTTTGTACTTCTAAAATTTTTATTTTTATACTGTATTGAGGATTTGTTCTGTTCTGTGTATTGTATTGACCCCCTTCTTTGACACCCACTGCACGCCCAGCCTACCTGGACAGGGGTCTCTCTTTGAACTGCCTTTCCTGAGGTTTCTTCCATTTTTTCCCTACTGGGGTTTTTTTGGGAGTTTTTTTCTTGTCTTCTTAGAGAGTCAAGGCTGGGGGGCTGTCAAGAGGCAGGGCCTGTTAAAGCCCATTGTGGCACTTCCTGTGTGATTTTGGGCTATACAACAAATAAATTGTACTGTATATTTGGTGTCTTAGACCAGTTTCATTCTTTTAAGAATGATGCTTAGGTCAGCCCACTGAGCACCTGGCACATGCTTGAAGATCACCAGGAGTCCTTGGTTCACACGGGTGTAGATGAGGGATGGGATAGTCAGCAATGATAAAGGGGTCAACATTTTAAAAAAATAAATATTTGCTTTCTTACCTTAACCCATTATACAAATAAACCCAGGCAACCTTGGCTACTTCTGCTGGTGTTAGCATAAAACAGCTTGCCAGAACTTTGTTTTTTACATTAGGATGGACCACAAACCAGTGTAAAGAGCAGAGGTTTGTAAAATCATTTCTCCACAAGGCGTATTTTTGTCCATTAGGGACAGCTTTCTTATCTGATTATAGAACATTTAGAGGCCACTGCATTCAACATTTTATTTGCATTGTTACTACAGATGCACTCTTGTACAGGCTTCTCAGCTGGCTAAGGGATTTGTGAACAATAAAAAAAAAAAAGAAATAGACAACATTTCTGTACTATGGTGGAGTTTCCAGAACATTCTTAGTAGGAGTTTCTATTTTCTCCCATTATTTATGACTGTCTCGGCAGAAACAAGGAAAAGATGGTGCAAAGACTGTAGCAGCCACCCATTTCCAGACATTCCTTGACGTCTTAACCCGACAAATGAAACTGAGCAGCTGAAGTTGGAGGATCTGGTAGCTGAAGGAATAACATCCCTCTTTGATGACCTTATGGACAAAGGCTAAGAAAAGTCTCGGTCAGAAACCACCACAACAGAGAACAGATGACCCACGCTTTAAAGAATTTTCTGAACTGTTAGCATGTGTGACAGTAGCGAACGACATAGCTGAGAGGAGTAAATCTCATCGAAAAGTACAGTGACATACTCACGAAGGACAAGGAATAGAAACAGTTTATTCTTCGACTGCTCGCAAATCATCACAAGGAATTTCCAACTTCAAAGATGGCTCAGTTATGTACTGTTCAGTTCTGATGACATGAAACCTACCAAATGGAGTGACCTCTGAATGTTTATTTTCTTTGAAGTTTTGTGCATTTTTGATAAATATGATAAAGAATAAAATTATCCACCTGGAGAACTTTTTTTTTTTGGACCACCCCAATTTAAAATGAATACAGAAAATAAATTGTACACACACACACACACACACACACAGAGTCATGTATGTGTGCCTGGGTGCCCCCTGACAAGCTATAAAAGTTTTTTGCTAAAGAGCGCAGCTCTGTAAAGTGTGCAGAGGAAGGACGTTGTACATTTCTGTGGTAGTCTTGAGGGTTTCTTTTTATGTGTTCTGACCTTATCATCAGACTTATCGTCAGGGACTTTTTTAAAAAAAAAACAAAAAAAAAAACACCACCACTATAAAAACTCTTCTACTATATATATCTATTTTATGTAATTGCATAATGATTTTTTGTACGTTGTTGATTCATTATTATTATTATCTAGTTTGTTTTTCTTGAGACTGTTTCTTTGACACCTTGTAAAAACACTTTAAGCTACATCCTGTGTATGAAAATGTGCTGTAGAAATAAATGTTGTCACCACTCCCCTGCACCCCCCACGATGTTACTGCTCTGTGAGCTTACTTAAATAAGGTATTGAAATTCAAACCAAGGCAGGATGAATTCCTCTTTGTAAAGGTGAAGGCAGAGTTATGAAGTGATATCTGATCCCACAATTTCTTTGAAAGATGACTAATATTTTGAGAAGATGGCATGTATGGACATTTTGAAAATGAAGATGCCCTTTTGTCAGAACAAGTTACCATAAGATTACACAACAGGATGTGGCTGTCTAGATATCCGAGAGGATTCTAGGACTTCCAAAATAATAAATGAAGAAAAGACAGGAAGGGGCATATGGGAAGCAGGTGATGAAGAAAATGATTCAGAGGTGCAGCTAAAAGAAGCAGACAGAAAAATATTCAATATTCAGTGCAAAATGGCAAATGTATTGGGGGTAAACCAAGGTGTGCAGGAGGGAGGAGGTGAAGAAGGCCACAGTGTGGCGAACTGGGAAATAAAGGAATGGCTGGAATGAAGAACAAAGGGAGCACAGAAAGACCTGTTAATCTCTGCAGAGAAGCGTCAGTTAATAACCATCCTAAGTCATACACTAATTACATAAAAAGGGAAATCAGATGTCACATTACGGGACTTCTAGTCATCTGGTATGTCACACTTGCTGATCTTGTCGCTGGGCCATAGTTTAAACAAATGAAAATCGGTCACATTTAATGACCGAGAGCCAACCATCCAGTACAGTCATGTGCACCCATTTGTGTAACAATAAATAACATGCTGCCTGACAGAGCTAGCAAAGGGTTTACAAAGGGTTAACAAATGGCAAATTTGGTGACAATGTCTGTCCTGTTTTTTCAATTCTGTTCTGTAAAATATGAGGCATCAGACAGATAAGCCTCTCTTTTGTCCAAAAGGTTCAAAACAACCAGGTTTACTTACTCCTCATAACCCCATTCTATGTATTGTGCTTCTGGATGAGCATTCATTGGCTGTCTGCTGTCACGCACACTGACCCCACCCACACAACTAAAGGCAAAACCACACACACTTGTCTGATTTGGTCAGAGTGAGTCACTGGATACTGTATGTCACATTATGTGACTGACCGTCGTGAGTGTGCCACCGACCAGCTATAATTATGAAAATGAAGGCTACCACTGAGAATCGCTAGAAAAGTCCAATGTGATGAGGCCTGAAGGGAGTAGGAAGGAAACTGAAGGGAATAAAAAAAAAAAAAAGGAAAACCGTAGTAAAGAATTAAGAGGAAAGAACGAAATCTTTAAAGAAGCACATAAAGTATAGCATGTACAGGAAAGGCAGGATATTGTTAAAACTGAATCTAAAAGGCAAATAGAGGATTTTAAAGTTGAGTAACCTCAGAAGGGCCGGGGTAGAACAATGAGAAAGGAAAAATGAATGGTAAGAAGAGTGAACTGTCATGGTGGAGTAAGCACAGGGTACTATCCTGTCATAAAAAAAAACATGAGAAATGGCAAAAGCCTTGTAACTTTTAACGACTATAAAGATTAACATTAGGAGCATGTAAAATATAAAAATGCTCAATACTCGTGTCTACTGCTCTGTCCCGATCTGCCAAAAGTCATTTTATTATTTTTTTTCTTTCACTCTTTATGCTATCTTCTTACCAAAAAAAAAAAAAAAGAAAAAAGGAGGAAGCGATAACTTGAATGTGTCAGACTTTTCATATTTGGATGTGGAGCCAGACAAGGCTGTCCATTATCACCAGCGCTTCTCACAAGTGCAGACTGTCTGTCGTCGGGAAAAGTCTAAGATAAAAGAGACGCTAAGAAGAGGAATTTAACAAAAAGTCTCTCTGTATTGATGGCTTGGTACTGTGCATCAAAGATCCATCTTTAGCACTTGCATTTAATCTGTAGGATGAATTTCACAGGATCTGCAGGTTCAAAATTAATTTGATAAGAGCACCCTTGTGAACTTTTGAACTGTTCAGCCTGTTACACTAATTTAGATGGCATTATTATTAAAGCCTCAGAGCAGTTAAACATCTAAGAGTTGCAATGAGAAGAATATTTAAAGACCTATTTAATTTTTGCAACATGACAGAAAGCATCTCACACGAGGTTCACAGGTGTTCATCTCTTCAACTCGGAGAAACGCTTAATCCAACTCAGGAAAACTAAAATGTATTAAAAAAATTTACATCCAAGTCATTTATTTCTCTTTCAGGCTTCAGTTTCCTTAGAGTGGAGGAGAAAGAAGCAGAAGATGACTGGCTTCAATTACACTGTTACCACATCAAGCCCCACTTCTTCCGGCTCCAATGGAAATTAAACTGCTTTGTCTTGTATCTTGTGCTGCTTTAACAATATTGATACATTATGTGTATATAATCAATATACAGTCAGATGTGCTGGAAAAGAACAATGCTACAACAAACAAATGTAATCAACAAAATGAGGATGTTAAAACAAATACGAAGGAATACTATGGGCTGATGTAGCACAACTTTAATCAGTCAGTGTCTCTCACCATTTACGCCAAAGTAGTGCAGCGGGCAGTGATCAATAATTTTTTGGGCTGAAGGTGTACAAGAGGCCGAAACTCAAGAGTAGATAGTGTTTTACCACAGCACAATGTTTACAAATGGATTGAGAAGTTCAAAACTGATTGGACAACACTTAAGCATGAAAGAGGGGGAGGCACGTCCAACAACATTTCTATAGCGCACATCTTCATTGAAATAATTTAGCACAAAGTGCTCTAAAAGATGTCTAAGAGTATCCATCCAGCTATATCCTAACTACAGGGTCACGGGGGTCTGCTGGAGCCAATCCTAGCCAACACAGGGTGCAAGACAGGAAACAAACCCCGGGCAGGGCGCCAGCCCACTGCAGGGAACACACACACGCACACACTAGGGACAATTTAGAAATCGCCAATGCACCTAACCTGCATGTCTTTGGACTGTGGGAGGAAACTGGAACACCCGGAGGAAACCCACGCAGACACAGGGAGAAAATGCAAACTTCACGCAGGGAGGACCCGGGAAGCGAATCCGTGTCTCCTAACTGCAAGGCAGCAGTGCTACCCACTGTGCCACCATGTCCAATCGTAAGTTACAAGAAAAGAAAAGCAAAGAGGATTAGGCAAGAGTAAGTAAAGAAAAAGAAAGCTACACAAACTTATTCTTCTTTCGGCTGTTCCATTAGGGATTGCCACAGCAGATCATCTTGTTCCATATCCTTCTGTGCTCTGCATCTTGCTCCATTATACCTACCACCTGCAGGTCTTCTCTCACCACGTCCATAAACCTCCTCATAGGCCTTCCTCTTTAAATCTTACCTGGCAGCTCTATCCTTAATATCCTTTTCCCAATATATCCAGCATTTCTCCTCTGCAGATGTCCAAACCAACGCAATCTCAACTCTGACTTTTTCTCCCAACCGTCGAACCTGAGCTAACCCTTTAATGTGTTTGTTCCTAATCCTATCCATCCTTGTCACATACAATTTAAACCT
The DNA here is from genome assembly GCA_026402145.1 of Polypterus bichir lapradei. Taxonomy (NCBI): domain Eukaryota; kingdom Metazoa; phylum Chordata; class Cladistia; order Polypteriformes; family Polypteridae; genus Polypterus; species Polypterus bichir. The sequence continues at coordinate 3,347,489 of JANRMT010062816.1, read as the reverse complement.
TAACATCTTTAACTCTGACACTTTAAGCTCTGTCTCATTTTTTAGGCAGTGCCACCATAAATCTATACAAACCTATTAAATATATATAACTAGTACTGGAATAGCCTCCTTATATACAATACCATGATTTAAGTCTCTAAAGAGGAGTCCAGTAATAAGGTCAGATGGCAGGAAAAACAAAGAACTCCAGTTAAGTTAGGAGGGGAACCTGCAGGAGTTCCAAGGCCAAAAGACCACCCAGTTCCCACTGGGCATTCTATCCAACATAAATCTTGTTAAATCATTTGTCTATTTCCAGGCTTCATATGAGAGGATTCAACGAAGTCTGTCTTGTGGACAGCTGGGGCACCTACATTCATTCCAGCATAACAGGTGGTTGCACGCTGATCAAGTGGTGATGGCGCTACTGAAGTCCTAGAAAAGACAGGAGAAGAAAGTAGTGCTCACTATCAATGAGGACTTTGAACAAGTCCATACCAAGATTCTGATGAAGATTTTGGCCCCCCAGTACATTTTCAGTCAATAGAAACGGGGGTCACCGTTTGCTGTTCTTTGGTGTAAATGGAGAGAAGGTGACCATGCTTACTCCTAGAAAACAACAAGAGAAAGTGAACGAGCAAGGTCGATACATTACCACTGTGACCACAGATACCACACGTTTCCACATGTGCACAGCCCACCCAAACACACTTATACCAAAAGTACACTTAATTCACTTACCCGCATGTACTGTATACTGATGGCCAATGAATTGTTCCTCCTAAACCACTTCCACCTAGAGGTCCTCCCTTGGGTGTCAGTGATAATTCTGAAGGCTTTTTTCTTTTGTGGGTCTGTGATACCCAGGAGGCTCAATTTCTTACCGAGGGACTTACATGCAAATTCCCTCGCATCACATTTTAATAAGCAGGCACGGTTCATGCCCCCCTAACTGCAGCTTTCTTCTACCATTTTCTGGTATCGTGTTCTTTTTCCTCTCAAAGGCATCCTCCATCCATTCTCCCCAGAGTTCTGTGAACTCTTAACAAAACTCTCTTGGTGCTTCTGAGAGCAGGCCGTTGTCTGTTAAGAGTGTCGTGCTGGTGATACAGTTTGATGCCCTCCAGAGGATTCTTGCTGTTGCCTTTGGCTTTGATTGTGGCTTCTTTTTAGTCCTAATAAAGCTTACACATGGTTGCACTGGGTGGTGGTACCTGTGCTGGGAAACATCATTTAAAATGCATGTTCTGTTTCAGTTAATGCATTACGGAAATTGTAGCCAGGCCACCATGACTGTTTTTGTGTCATCATACTGCTTTTTTTTTATTATTAAAAATCAGCCTGATTTAGAGCTGCATTTCCCCAAAGCCAGAGAGATGAGCAGGTGGAATAGCACCCTTAACGTTGCCGTCTGTTTTTTATTGAAAAAATGCTTGCTTAACTTACACTCACAATGAGTCCAGATTGGCATTAGCAGGGGTAACACTTGAAATGTAACGTTCATTACATAGTCACATTATGGTTTAACATGTTGACTGCTAAATACAAGTCAACTCATAGTAGGAAATCTATAGATGGGACACCACCTGTTAGTTATCCTGTAAACTGTCTTTAGGACTGTAGTTCCAAATGCAAGCATATCCATGTAAATAGAAAGAAAAATAAGTGTATCATGAAGTCAGGGACCATGCACTGGAACAGCATGTTGCCACACCCACCACACGACGAAACAGCTCAGGATGCTGGTTGGTAACCACCAGGCAGACACGTGATCCAGTCCCAGCCTACGGAAATGATCATCTGTTAAGTGCGAGTCCCCTTGGCCTGGTAAAGCTGCTAGGGTCCTCAACAACGAGGATCCTGTGAGCCAGATTAACCTCCGGGAATCATGCCACATGACTGCAGTGTGGTAACTAACGCTCCCTAAAAACGTAGGCAATGTGTCACATTCAGGACTCAATGAGCAACTGCAAGTCTCACAACCATATAGCAAAACACGGAGCACCAGGACCTTTGTCCTTTTGCACAGATATCAGGAGCGTCACACACCACTTTCCAGCGACCTCATG
>JANRMT010062816.1:3327396-3338790 GCA_026402145.1 Polypterus bichir lapradei | reverse complement strand
CCACACATTTTAAACCGTATACATTCTGCAGTAAAGGTATATTCCTAAACTGCATGGCCTGTGCCAAGTTAATCTCGCACAAACTTTTAGATGCATTTGAGATCGTTTTGTTGTGGATACTTTGGTTTCCCATCAAAAACTGTGACACTGTCTCCTTATTTGTTGTTCCTTCCACCTCTTGAGTATTTCAACTTGATGTCAACCTTCCTCATTCTTGCCAAGAGCAGGCAATGTCTCCCCTGTCCATCCTGAATTAATCAATTAGTTTGCCAAAACCTCCTTCCAGACACCTGAAAATCTTTCTGCATTGCATTATGGACAGCCCCCCCACCACAGCTGGCCCTGACAGCATAGTTCATCTATGCCCTAACAGCCTCTCATTTTAGAGCAACGCTGTGAAGTAAAAATTTAATAAATTTTTTTAGCCTCTCCAATTTTGAAAAAATGCCAAGGGTAAACAAATTTATAGCTCAAGGCTCATGACAGCCCTGCAATATAATCATGCTTACCAGTACATACAAGTCCATCTCCAAAGCGAATCACAATCTCTTGAAGGGATTAAAACCCTAGAGCTTCACAAATGAAGAGGCAGAATATTTTATACACACAAAATAAATCAGAGTACATTTTAGATGCAATTAGTTTTCATTTTACATTTACCACATGCACATAACTTGCTTGAACAGGACTCTGTGTTGTAGCAAATTGTATTACAGGTTGAGCATCCTTAATCTGAAATGTAAGACAGTGATAGTATGATATCCTGAGGATGGAACCCAAGCCTAAACACGAAATTTGCTTCACAGACACCTTATACACATAACCCGAAGGTAATTTTCTCAACATTTATTAAATTGTCCGGAACAGCATCAGCCAAAATATTTGTTTCTACCTATGAGGTGTTTTGAGTAAAAAGTTACTGTAAACAGAGAACAAAAAAAATGTACGTACAAGTAGGTCTGGTGGTGTTATGTTCCTTAAGTGGTGTATGTGCATGGCCACACACCTTTTGTCCATGTGCTGCTTACTCCTCCCGAGGAGCTGTACATGTGTTGGTGCTTCCTGGCACGCTATACTTCGAGGGAAACCTGCTTGTGTGGTGATGCATCATGCCACTACAAACTCAAAGGAGAATTGAAGATATCAGTCATAAACCGCAAGAAACAGCTAAAGAGTTATTCATACCTGGTCATCGGTTTTGCTCCAAATGAGCAAGCGAGGTCAGGTGTGGAATTTTCCACTTGTCACATCTAGCTGGCACTCAAAACATTTAGGATTTTGGATTAGGGAGTCTCTGTACTGAACTAATTTTTATGCACATACAGGACTCACATCACACAAAACTGGTTGTATTCAATAATTTTGATTAAGCCTGTTGGTACATGTTTTATGCTTTACTTTTTTGGTACATCACTTGTACTGTATATGAAACTATGGGAGGTCTTTTTTTTTTTTTTTTTTTTATATAAAGTGTGCTATTAATATTGCCTTGGCCCACATGTACAACATTTATATTTCCACCTGTGTTCCTTAAAAAGAAGCTCAGAATACTATAGGAAGAAAATGATTTTCCATAATACTGTTATTCATTTATTTGTTGATCACTTTGGACATGTACAACAAAACCCTTGAAGAATTTTTCTTTATAAAAGTAACAAGATGTTTGATTTTGTAGCTAAGTGCTTCGTTTTACTATGGCTTAGCATTTAAAAAGGCAAGCACTCCAGAGAGGATACCCATACCCATTAACCTTAAAAGTACTTTCAAGTTCAGGAAACGTCCAAGATTAAGTGCTACTTGGCCACAAGATTCCAGATTGTCCAACTTTATTTAGAAGTAGAAATTATAGTGCAATTTCTCAAGCTTTGCTAAGTACAAAGCTATGAAATATGTATTTCATATTTTATAATGTAACTACATTTATTCTCCACGTTGGCAAATGAAGTGTTAATTCAGTCAGGTGGACAAAGAGAAGAGATCACACCCCAAAAAAGCATTTTATTGAAAGGACCTTCAAAAAAGAGGCTTTTCTCTTGTCATGGAATTGAACTCCAGTATTTAAACAAAACTGAGTCAATAAAGATTTAATTTATAATAAACTTTATTATTAGGTTGTTAAGAACATTATCTACAGTATACAGGAATTTAAAATATTTGAAAGTATTAGCCTGAATTGACAAACGACAGATTGGAGAACAAGCATACACAGCTAAAATAAAACTGCCAAATGACAAGGAATTTTAGATTGTGGAAGGTTCATTATACAAACCAGGATTCAAATATTTTCAGTCTGCATATCTAAATCCAATTGTAGGCAAATGCTTTAAATATTTCATGGACAAATCATGTACCTGCAGCAGCTCAGTGGTGTATATTATCTGAGTTTCACCTTGTAGCCCAAAATCCATCAGCAGTACATTTGCATGAACATGTACAGTTTATGAAATGTAACAAACCACCAAACAGAGTATATAAAGTTCCTGAGAGAGAGATTTTACAGTCTACAACCTTGCCATCAAGATGTAATTAGTGTTCCAGTTCTAGATCTAGTCAAAGAGTAAAAACAACCCTTGGTTTGGGTTGGAGAGGCACTTAATTCTTTGAAGCTTACAACGCAAGGATCAAAAAAAAAAAAAAAAAAAAAAAATTCCCTGTACAACTTTATAGCTTTTAATTATAAAAAAAAAATTGAATAAAGCAGACCCTACCACATAAATGCCAAAAATTACTTTTGACAAGATTGTAAAACTTCAGGAACAATGCCTAGGACAAAAACCCTAAAAATAAAAACCTTCTGTTTAAATGTACTGGTGACCATTCTTTTTGTATAGCATCATTATGCTCATTTGCCATTAATTGTTTACTGTACGTTTATGAACACAAGCAGTAAATTTCCCTCAAATACAGTCTTAAGTAGGCAAATAAAAGGATTCTCTCTCTATGGAGAACATGAGCTTGTGTCTCTTGAGAGGCTTATTTTTATTTATTTTTTTAAAAGGTGTCTACAGTAAAAAAAACCTGACAATGTGAGGTTTAGTGCAACACTGCTCAGATACAGCTGTTCTTCCCTGCAGTAACCCAATTTAGAATACAGAGAAAAAGATAAAAACTGTCTTAAAGATTTTTAGATAATTTAAAATGACAAGTTGTAATATCAAATTAAACAAGCAACATTTGCATTGTACACACACTATAGATGTGGTGTGATTTGCTAGTTTAAGGTGGAGGACCACTTGATTATTTTTGGGGGCCAAATACAGCTTCAAGACTGTGCATAAAGAAAAAACAAAAGGATGCAAAGTAAGAAGGGGAAGACAAATCTCAGGCTCCTTTACCCCAAACATTCAAGTCCATCAGAATAGGCAACATCACTGATAAAGTAGGTAGTTCTTAAGTGAAGCTGGTAGGGGCAGGGAGTGGATTTCATCCAAGCGTTCCTTCCCTAAGGCAACCCGAACTGCACGCCGACACAAGTCCATCAACGGGAGAGGTTCAGCTGCAGAGAGAAAAAGGAAAATCAGTGACTCATATTACTACTGTATTGAAAGGAGTAAATCTGACTACTATTCTAACTTGCAATTCATAAAACTTCAAATCAAAAGAATGATGAACAGACGTTAATAGATTCTTGTTGTATTGGCTGTATTTTTTCTAAAGACTTAATTCTGTAAATGGCCACATTAAAACTCAAATCTAAACCTGCACAGCTTTAGTTTTAAAGTCAACATTAGTAAAATTAGACAAGCATTTAACTCAGCCTGTAAACAAAAAACTTACAAAAATATAAAGGTAAGCCTAGTGTAAAATTTTACTCTGAGCAAAACAGATTGGAATCGCCTAGAGATGCCCTATTTTAGGCACATATTAAATGCCACTTTTAGAGAGACCTGAATGTAGCTCATTAATTGGAGTTCATAATCCTAGGGGTCTGTGTTAAAAGTATTACAATTTGTAGCAGGAATGAAAAAATCTCAAGGCCGTTTCATAGGTGGTAACACAACCTTCTTGTTCTTTAGAAACAATCTCTAACCTGCTCTGCATGTGTATAGTGCCAACATCCGGATTGGACGTGCATAGGTTCCTACAAGGTAGCAAGTGTATCTCTAACATTTCTACTATAGGTTGCAAGAGAGTAGTGTAAACAGACTGGTATATGAGCTAAACACTTCAAGATAATCTAAAAACCCAACACTGATGTCTGTTAAAAGAGCTTTCTTTAATAAATTCCCATACAATAGAAAAGATACAAACCAAGACAATAACTGCTTAAGAAACTACACAATTAAGGGATTTAAAACTGCATACATGAATACTGTAGTAACTAATTGAAAAGCACACCAAATATGCTTAATAGGTTTAAAATAGAAAATTCCACAAAAACCCTACAACTAACTATCAGATGTAGAGAGTTGAATGAAACTTGTGTACATGTATGGCTAACATGGAACATGCTCAAATCTGCATGGTCACTGCTAAACAGTTCTCATTTTACAGCAACGAACAACTTCTGAATGAAACATTTACTGTTACATAAAGCTAAAAGCTTGAATGATAAATGAATTTCTCTTACAGAATTAACCATTAAAGAAAAAAATTAATCCCAGCTCACCTGGGAAAAAATGTCACTCAGTAGCAAGTAAAGATGTTTAAGCATTTAATTTGTCACCAAGTAGCAGAGGACAGTATTTTGTGAATTTTGGATGGGAGAAGGGGGTGGTTGAGGGCTAAAGGACTGGATAATGAATTATGTAGAATCAGCCAAATTGGACAAAAAGCTCCAGGATACTAAACTTCTCCATGCCGTTCTACAGATCTCATTGGCAGCAAATAGGATTAGATGCAATTCTTAAAGTATTCAAACAAAATATAAAAAATACATTCTAACAAACAGCTATTGCCAGACACCAGGGGCTTGTACAAAACTATGCAAACCATGTTATATGGAAGCCTTACACCAGTAAAAATAACTTGTTAACAGCAAAACTTCTTTAATATTTCAGACTTGCTTTCCATATAGCTTATGTTGTCTTCTTCTATCTGCCTAAAAAATAAAACCATGCAATGCTGAGCAACAGGTTTCAAGACTCCTTGTAGGTTCCAAACAAATATTCATATTATATGGACTGAAGTAAGCATTAAATTGCTGTAGCAGAATGAAGAATCCATAATGTGAGATTGTATGCAGTTTGTACACATCTGCACAAATCTGTTCATGTTAATTATAACTTAAGTCTGCTAAAAGGGAATATATAACCACCAGAGAATATACAAGAATCTGCTGTGAAGCTTTATTATCAGTTACTGCTTCCATGCAAGAAAGAGGTGTTATACAGCTTTCTTCTAGGGGAAGAAAAAAGAAAAAAAACCACACACACCACACATATACTAGCTTTTTTGTTTTGTCTAGGCGGAAAGGAGACCGGGGGGTGGGGGAGTTCAAGTCCTATAGCATCCCTGCATGAAGTTTAAATGTTCTCCTTGTGTCTGTGTGGGTTTCCTCTGGCTTCCTCCCACAGTTCAGACATGTAGTTTGCTGGCTGTCACCTCCAGTTCACCCTCGTGTTTTTTTTAATTGTTTGAGGGAAACAATTAAAAAACAATGTTAAAAATAAAGAAACAGACTCACTAATGTTGTTGTCTTGCAGTCTTGTATGTATGTTCTCTAGTTGATGCTCAGAACTGGCCAACTCTAATTTGAACAGCAACAGGGGTGTGGTGCTGCTCAAAAATAAAGAATGCTGGCAGTCACCTGGTATATACTAACTGTGTAAGCCCGTGCTGTTAACACAGGATCCTAGAAAGAATTTAAATTGTCAGAACTACTGTGGGCATCTCTCTGCTAGAAGGATTCATGTTGCCAAAGTGCTTGCATCATTTGTACATTAGCAGCTAAGCGACTGTCTTTCTTAGGAGGTTTCCTTTTGCTGGTGTACTGGGCTCACTTGCGTATCCTCCGAGCTGGAGCCCTCACCCCAACTCTACGTCTCACTTCCGGGCCGGACAGACACACACACTTCCACGCGTAGAACTCTACTTAATTTCAAAAGCAACAGGGGTACGGTGGTGCTCAAACAAAGAATGCTGGCAGTCGCCTCTAGTTTGCCCTCTGGTGGTCGTTCGGAGTGTCAACTGGATAACATGCTTACAAGACTGCAAGATCACCCCCCACCCTACCCAGAAACACACACACACACACACACACCAAATGATTGTATAACAAAAGTTCTGTTTTACAAGTTTCTGCAATTTCCTCAGAAGAATCCATATACAATGTATAAAGCCAGCTACGGTTGAAGCTTTTCTTGACCTGGAAAAGCTTTTTTGATTACAAGATTTTACTGTTGAAATTGAGTCTCCTGAATTAAGCTTAAATTATACACATTTCTAAAAATCTACTTTTGTGACACTAACAGTGCTATAGGCGTTTAAAATCATGAGTTCCACTTCAGTGTTTCCATATGCATATACTCAAAGAATAGGTTGAAACAAACCTTTGTCTAAACTGCATTTTATTTAGTAAAAATGCTTTCTAGAGTCTTAATTACTGGTTGACTTATGTTGTTAAGTTCAACTTAACTGTGAGATCAAAGTTTATTCAAATAAAAACTACTAGTTGACATAAGTGTTGCCTTGTGAAAAAACACTTTCAGAACAATTTATCCTTAAGTGGCAGGCATTAATGAGATCACTTTCAGAAAGAGGGAAGAATAGGACAGGTATTTTGCCAATGTAGGTTTTTGAAACACAGGCACAAGAAACAGGTAAATGCATTAGCACTTCACTAACAAAAGAATGTGCCCAAGCTTGTTAAGGCACAGGTTATAAACAGACCACTTCCTGCTGTATTTCATTCCTCTCTTCATATACAAATGAAGTAGGAATATCATATGACAATGCATATTCTGGAAAGCCAAATTGAGATGTTCAAATTAGCAGAACTACATGTGAAAAAAAAAAAGCTTTAAATAATGACAACTCCAAATTGCAACTTGTTTTAGCAGATTTGCTTTATATATCTTTTACATTTGAAAAATTAGATTTACAGTCTCTGTTCTAGATGCAAAACAGACCTAGACATCCTGAAATAAATTATACAGCAATGCAAATAAAGTCAATGTAAGGGTTGGGAGATTTTACTAGAAAATGAACAAATTCAAACAGGTTACAAAAACTCATATCTATCTATCATTATATATATATAAGCTATAGATCCCAGTGTGTCACCGCTTTAAATGTTTTACATGTTGTGCAACAATCCCTTCTTTCAAAACTACCGAGTTATACTTAATCATTCAAACAGCTTGCCAGACGATACTTTGAAGCCATGGGTACCATTTAATGTAAAACACATACCCTTGAAAAGTGTTTTAAAGCTCAAGTTACCACAGGGTTTTCATACTTTATCCTTCTTGCATTTTACTTAGCAAATACTACCTGCAGGTGCTGTTTAGCACAGGCAAACCACAAAAAAAAAAAAAAAAAAAAAGGTCAAAACAGATACCTTACCCTTGAACTTTCATTGTACTTGGGCTATGCATAGTCTTTTACAGCAACAGTCTACACTGACAAGCAAAAATGAAACCAACCATCAATTACAGTATGTGAATGACATGACCTTGCAACTTTTATATCTGCACTGGCTATTATGCAACTTGAACCAACACCACAAATCAAGTCAAACCAACTTTGATTTCAAAAATGAGCACCTTAAAAGGGAAAAAAAAAATCCAACAAAAATGCATACTATAAAATGTCAGTCAGATTGTTACTATATAAGCAAAGGAATGGTAATACAATGGACTGTTGGTGACCACAAAACAAACTTCCTTTTTACTGACCTTGATGCATAATTTATACATTTCATTTTTTGTAAAAGCTCCCATGCTAACAAATTCAAAATAAAAAGTAGAAGTTTTAAAGTTTGGAGGTGTGGAATTACCACCAACGTATTTGGGAATTCTGCTCACGGGCTGACAGGTACAGAAAAGTGCCTGAAAACATGCAGCTACTGCATGGTAGCGGGAAAAAAAAAAAAAAAAAACCCATTCACAAAAAAGATACCACACACAAACTGTTTCTTTGGAAACCATACTCAAATTCAATGACTAAGCTTTTCCTCACAACAGTAATATCAGATACACTAATAATTTTAGCCCTTCACACTTTCATTAATAGCTAGGCTAGCTAGCAGTATTGTTGACACAATTCAAGATGGTAACTGTTAGCTATTTATGGTAATTGTTTTCTCATCAAGTGACTACTGTTTAAAGAATTCTTTAAAAAAATAAAGTGTTCAAACACAGGAGGATATCATTATAGGCTTGATAACAATCCAGAGTCTGCCCTAGTAGGAAACAAGGATACCTCCTAAAAATGTGCATATTTGGTTAAAACTGATCCAGTATGGAAAAGTAAAAGGGAGTGCATCAGAGTGCTCAATGGCAAATCAACATCCAACACATCAAAAGTTTGTAACATTCACCTGCTACAACAATCACGCTAGGATCATAAGAAGCTTAAGCATAAAAGGGCATGATATTTAAAAGAGAGGAGGAAAAGTGAAAAACTCTGCAAGAGTGGTGCTTACAGGGCAGTTAACAGAATTTTTAAAGCAGTATAAATTAAAACATCTAACATTTTATAGCTAGGGTGTAGGATTACACTTAATTTTTTTGTAAAACAAAAATCACTGTTTCACATTTCTTGAAACAAAATATGCACCTAAAATATCTGGCTTTTCCATATTGCATTTGCTTTCAATTGTGGGACACCTCAAAATTATGATTGCAGTCACTTCAGATAGGCACTCAGATTATTCTGAGCTGCAAGAGGCTTCCAGAGAGGTTAATTATTTATTGAACTGTGGGAGTAAGCAGGCTACACATTAAAATTTAACTATTCTAAATGTTGTAATAGATAAAAATAAAACCAACGTACATAAGTCAAAGAACATCTCTAAAACCTGTTTTACAAATACTTCTCTGTATGGACTCAAACTTTTACAAGGACACTTATGACTTACCATTATAAAATACAGAAGAGCCTAAAAGACGACGACACTTTATATTGTCTGCAGTCTTCCAAGATCAGCTTACAGTAGTATTACATTAATATTCAATTCATAAATGTATTAAAAATACTGCTTGAGCTAACTGTACAAGATTCAGGGTAAAAGAAAAACAATGTAAGCAGTAAGAAAGGTTATTGGAAAAACACTTTGTTTTAAATATTTTCATAAACAAGTTTGAACAATATAAATACTATGCAGTACATTAAGCAATCTCCTCAACACAACAGCAAAAAGCTTTCTCCTATACTACTTTATAACCTTAAATATACCAAAACTGAGCTTCAGTCAATGCAAGAACGAGGCATACAAACTGCACCCTTTACTAAAGGCCAAGTTTTCATAAACCCTAGAGATTTAAAAAGCAATCAAAAATAAACTTCATTGTAAGAAAGCAGCTTCATCAATTGATACGTCTGAGGCCAATGTTACACTTAAACATTCACCCACAATCCCCTTACACATCAAGATAACCAGCTTTTTTTTTTTATTAAAACAACAATTTAATCTCTTAAGTGTAGTGAGCTCTTATCAATATTAACAGCTCCAAGCACTTAGTTTTTACAGAAGATCCCATATTTGACAGAATACTAAATAAAGGTACATTTCTCAAAAACAAAAATTAAGGGGACACTTAAATCACATCAGATCTTGATGAATGAACTATTCAAGTGTAAAATCTTTACTGAGTGAAACTGTGTAATTCATTGAGAACAAAATGTAACATTCAATGAAAACCAAAATCACCAATCCACTGAGGGCTGGATTCAACATCACACCGAAAAACAAAGTCGAAAACTGAAATCACAGGCTGGTTCAACTTGTATGAATTTCAGCATGGCAACCTCAATAGATTTGGTACTGTGCATTCCCAACAATGTCTGAGCATGTTCCTTATGAGATAGCGGAAGGTATCCTGGAGGACCTCCTCCCAGACCTGAATCAGAACATCAGTGAGCTACTGGACAGTCTGTGGCGCTACTTGGGGGTGTCGGAAGCACCTATACATAACGTCCCAAAGGTTTTAATTTAGATTCAGGTCTAGGGAATGTGCCAGCCAGTCAATGGCATCAATGCCTTAGTCATCCAGAAACTGCCTACACACTCTGGCCACATGAGGCTGGGTATTGTCCTGCTCCTGGAGGAGCCTTGGGCCAGTGCACTGCACCACCACAAAATCTGACAATGGTTCGGACAATTTCATCCTGGTACTAAAACAGCAATCAGGACACGGTTGCCTAAGACTTGGAAGTCTGTGCAACCCTCAAAGGATATGCTTCTCCAGACCATGCCAAAACAGTCATGCTGGATGATGTTGCAGGCAGCATAATGTTCACCATGGCATCTTCCATGTCTTTCCCATGTGCTCAAGTGAGTCGTTAGTACAGAGAATAGAACACCAGTGACAGAGCTGCCAACTGTGGTATTCGCTTGCAAATGCAAATCGAGCTGCACGGGGATGGGCTGTGAGCACAGGTCCCACTAAAGAACATTGGGTTCTCGTGCCAGGTCGGAACCATGCACACTAGTAGCCAGCTGGAGGTCATTCTGTAGGGCTCTGGCAGTGCTCCTCCTGTTCCACCTCACACAAAGGAGCAGATACCGGTCCTGTTGCTGGGTTGAAGCCCTTCTTTTGCCCTGCCAAGCTTTCCTCATGTAACTGCCCATCTACTGGAGACACAGAAAACCTTGTGACAGGACTTATGAATGTGCCATCCTGGAGGAGCTAGACTGCCCATGCAGCCTGAATTGGCTCCACATACCGCCTCATGCTGCCAGCAGTGACAAGGACACTAGTAAAATTAGAGAAGAATCATTTAGGAAGGATAATGAGAGCGTACCTTGTTGTTCAACACAGAAGCAAATTTCTATTCTGCACAGCGCTGAATAATAACTGGCAAAAAACCATCACATTTTAAGTGCATGTTGCAATGACTGCACTAATAAAATAGCTACATTATAAAGAGACAAATGACATTTTCTTTCAGTCCCAAAGGCCACTAACAAATGGCCATTTCACCCACAGAGGACATAAGTCAGATGTAAGTCACGTCACCATTCTGGGAATAATGATGACAGGGTTAAGACTTAATATGTGAAGTAATCGAGAACTAGGCTGTTAATTTAGTACCTACTCACTTCACATTGCCATGATTTCTTTTAATGAAAAAACTCAAGGCCAACAATTTTACTGTCCGGTAAACCTATCCTGCCACGAAAGATGCTTAACTTTTTTTTTTTTTTTTCTCTCCCAGAGTTGAGTAATTTTTTCAAAAACACTTTTTTTCTTTCAAATATATATAATAAAAAAAAAAAAAAAAAAAAAA
>JANRMT010062816.1:3285813-3327296 GCA_026402145.1 Polypterus bichir lapradei | reverse complement strand
AAAAAAAAAAAACAAACCACACACACACAAAGCAATGGTTTAACACAACTCAACAAAAAATATTTTTGACAAATGTTACTGTCTTGCATGTTGTATGAGCCTGCATACTATATGATTTCACAAACATGTTACACAGCAAAGTCCTGCAAAGGATGATAGCGCTCAAAGCGATAAAAATTGTCCTCATTTGTTGCAGGAAAATGGTGCTCAGTCAGCCTGTCTGTCACTGTTCTTTGTGATGTCCTTTCCGCCAGCATGAAAACTGCATTGTCACCACTTTTCATCTTCAGCTGTCTGGCTTCAACTGTGAAGGAATGTGTCTCCTGTTCACCCTCACTGTGCCACAAGCTCCAATTCCCTGCTCTGTAGCTCCATGAACAATTCTGGTGATGTATAAAAATTGTCCATGTACACAACATGATCCAAATGTTCATAGCCCTGAAGCAGCATCAGCACAACCTGACTGGTCAAGGGACAGTTTTCTCTTCGAAAGGAATACTTTCCTGTGATTACTTTCAGGCAGAAACCAGCGTTTGCTTCTGGCAGTACAAAATCCTTTATGCCATACTTTGTGGGCTTGTCTGGCATATACTGGTGGAAAAAAAAAAAATAAAGGCGTCCCTTGTATTTTATCATTGATAAAATGTCAAACAGGGGCTGAACTTTATACATGGGGTTATAGCCTGGCTCACACCTTGGGATTTGCTTCTGTTTATCACAGAAGTGATTAAAACTTTGCAGGAGCACGTACCTATCGTGCGGCATAACCTGTCCAAAGCCACCAGGGGACAAAGCACGTTTGGACCAATGCACCCTGAAGTTATATCACCAATCTACTACCATCTGTATTTGTAATGCCATAAAGCCTTTCATCTTGTGTGGATTTCCACTTTTAAAAACAAGAATGAGATGCAAGCGCTGCCCGCGATTCAAAAAAATTGCTCTGCATACGTATTTGTCTCGTCTGACAGTAGCTGAAAGGCAGACTCAGAAAAGAACAGCCTGAAGTAGTCCAGCGGCTGGTAATCTGTGGTGTCAAACAGCAAGCCATGCCATCTTGTGAAGTCCAGCAGAAAGTTTGGCTCCCACGGATCAATGTCTGGGTATTCCTGCCACACGGACCTTGCCATAGGTGCATCGGCTGCGCGAATGCGCTCAGCTGGCAGCTGATCAACTGGGGCGGCATCAGCTGTTGTCCGATAGCTGATGCCAGTTCCTCACTCTTTTGCTTGACCTCCTGATCATTCTCAACAAAATCAGAGTCCGAGTCAGTGATAATGCGCAAAACATTGTCGGCCGAGTATTGTTTTCTGCACTCGCTTCACTCCCTTGTGAGATGTTGATGCCATCTTGCCTTTGTTTACATTTCATAACACACACACACGTAAGATTAGATGCCGAGTCAATGAGTCTAACATTCCTCCAAGCAGATAAGGAATGCCTTTAACGTAAAAGTGAGTTTTGTCGCCCTCTACCCCGGATGTCGACTTTGTCGACATGCACCCTCAACCCCTCCGGACAACAAAAGTCAACATCAACCCTAAAAGTTAAGTGTTACTCATTGATTCACTGCTAGGCAGGCACCAATAGCCATTTTGACTGCTGTACTGATATGGAGTACTAACTAAACAGCACAGGCTGATAAAAGTACTCTTTCAGTATTCTCAATTAGAAGAGAAGATGCTACCTTTTGAAAAGTGTAATTTAAGCCACATTGAATAAAAGAAAAACACTAATATTTATTAAAACAGTAACTCTTGTAAATGTATAACATTAAGCCAACAATTGAAAAACAAAACACATAGCTTAACTGAAATTGACATCTGACAAATATCTGGCTCAGCTAAGCTTTCAATCGTTAACAGGTTCTTTTTAAAAATCTGCCCTATTGCAGATTTTTTGTTCTCTTACCTACAACTCTGATAGCTTTAAAAGGCATTCCGTTTTTAATCTGGTACAAAGCTTTCATTCAAGGAAGCTAGTCTGACTGTAGTGCTTGGTCTGGGAACAAACTTGACTGTTTAGCCAATGGTTAATCTGTTCTTGTATCTTTTCAAGATAGTTCTTAAAAGGTTGTTGTGGTTTCTGCTTCAACTACTTGGCTCATAGTTTTTTTCGAGATTCCCACACCTCTTCACATGAACAAGTGCTTTCTGGCTTCAGCCCCAAATGTACTTCCCCTCAAAATTCCACTGACTTAAAGGTGAATCATGTTCTTGAGTACATGATTCACTGTTAAGCTGAAATAATTCTGCTGGATCTACATTATCAATACTCTTCCTCAGTTTCAAGTCAACTTTAAACATACAAATGATGCATTGGCAAAGCTGCTTTTTCCAATGCCAAGTGGTAGGAGTGTGGGAGCCAGCACATTACTCTGAGCAATATTCCTAAAAGGTGTATACACTGTTCAAAACAGACTCAAGTACAAAATTACCCTTTAATATACCAACATAAAAACTGCATTTCCCACATGCAAATTTTCAGGTTTTGTGATAGGACATATTTTACATTTAAAAAGGTTTTTGCAAATTTTCGCCATTTTTATCATAGTGGAAGACAGAAAGATGCAAACAAACATTGCAACTGCTGTGTAATACAGCTGTCAAATTGAACTTCGCCAATTTAAATTTAATTGGAATGTATTTTAAAAAGGCCTTCATTGAAGGCAAAAGCGGACATTCAATTGTAAGAGAACAGTGGTTTGTGTTACTTGGACTAACTTTGGCATCAAGTTACTCAAGACAAAACTATGCAATAAGGCTCAGCCAATAGTCAATGAGATCATCCATTGATGCAACGAAAAAAAAATTAGAAATTCAGAGGCAAACTAGCTTTTTTTTTTAAATCTTGCACACCTCTCAAGAAAGATGTCAGGGTTCCTGTGCTAAGCTAGTGTAGCTAGATTAACTCCTTGTTGTGCAAGGGAAAGCAGCATGATTAATAGTACAATCACACACAAAAAGCACAAATGGGAAGTGCGCACATGTGTAGCATCACGAAACGGCACTGCTTGTAGACCCAAGTGCCTAAGGTTTCTCACACTTCACACAACATTTACGCGATTCAATATTTTTCACATGAATGTGGCCACACAAGTTGAAATTCTCTTGCAGCTTCAGCAGGTTTGCCCATTTTAAAGGATTTCCTGAAGACACTCATTTGCGCAATACAATGTCAGTTCATATTGCGAGTAACTGATACCCAGGTTAACACAACTTGTCACAATGTTACAATATTTCAATCACCATCTGTTTTCCTTGGACAGGGTCATAGACGAGCTGGAGCCTATCCATATAGAATTATATTTTACACAAGTTATGGATTAAGATTCAGGACCATACAAGGAAAGTGGAACCATGGAGGTGGCATATATACATTAAAGTACTTTTAGTGCCATTGATTAATTGGAAATATCAGAAGTACTCCAACTAAGACCCATTAACTCAGAAAGCTGAGTTCTGCATTTTCCATTGCCCCATACATCTAAATTGCTCTTCATTGTTGCTTTAAACTAACAATTCCTTACCCATAAAGAAAACGTCTTTATTTTTACCCACTCTTGATATTCTGTAATTAGGTGTCAAACTTTAGTTAAGGTGAGTCTTGTTTAAAGTTACTTGTAACCTTCTCCTTGAGGAGAAGCACAAATGTGTATGCATATATTTGCAGTATTTTTGTACATGAATTAACAAAAAACACATTGCAGATACTGATATGTTGTATACACACAGCTCACTGAAATTTCTTCTTAATTAACCTCTCCATATAAATCTTTAAAGGCTAAAAAAAAAAAAAAAAAAAAAAAAAAAAAAAAAAAAAGAACAGGAGGTACAAAACATAAAACAAACAGTCAACCCAAAAATCTGGCAGTCCTTGGAAAACCTAGAGAGCATATTCTGTAACTATACCTCACTCAAGGCGAGACAGCTAATACTCAAGTCTAGACTGTGGCTTCACCTTTCCATGAGGAAAGCAAGCTGAAGGGCTGTGGCAACTTCTCCAAAGCTTATTATAGGTCAAGGCCACACAAGTAACTGTTTTTCAGTCAGAATCTTAGAGGAACTGAAAATGAAACAACTTGTTTGTGAACGATTTCCCAGGCACTTGGGTTTGACCTTAAGTATATACCAGCAAACATTTAAGAGATAAAAGCATAGAACACTAAAATATTAAAGAAGTTGGTAACAGCTTGAAGCAGCCAATTTTCCCAATGCTACTCCATGTATGATTGGGAGACAATTTCAGGTTGAAAAGTGAACGTGAAGAGAGACTAAGTGCAATAATCCATTGATATTTGTACACAACAAAAAAAAAAAAAAAAAGAACAAAAGGCCAGGCTAGTGCATTTGTACTACTGGTACAAAATTACTACAGGAGCCAAACCAAACGTTATAGTTGAATGTCTAACTTGATCTATAAACAAACTAACCAAGATCAAAATACTCAGGGCAAACAAAAAAAAATATTTAAATCTGCAGTACTTTAAAAGTTAAATTCAGAATAAATATCTGATCTTCAAAAGTAAAGACACAGTGAAAAGAATGGTTGCGGCACAGTGGTTCAGTTGTTGGAGCTGTTGCCTTACAGCTCCGGATTCCTGTGACTGAATCTTGGCCTGGCATCAGCTGTATGGAGTCTGCATTGGTTTTTGTAAAGCATGCCAGTTTTCCAAACATTCCAAAGACATGCAGATTATGTTAACGGGCTACTCTAAAATGACTATATATGAGAAGGTATTAAGAATATGCATATAATGCTCCATGGACTGGCACACTTTCTAAATCCTGCCTTGCGTCTAATGCTGACAAGATGGGTATTAGCCTTCTCCAACTTGAAGTGAATTTTGCAGGACTGATATTTATGGAATAAGCAAGTACTATACTTTGATCTCATGTACTCCAACAATTGCCACTTGAATGATCATGTTAATACAGGCTTATTAAGGGGAGAAAGCTTATTTGCCAATAACGTTGTCACATTCACACTATATACACTTTACAGTTTTAAAATTCAAAATTAAAAAAAAAAGTTAATTTTTATTCAGCTTTACATTATGACAATATTTTCACTGTTGCCAGACTGCAAATCTAAAGAGATTAAAGTCATATCTATCACTACAAAATTCTATGTAATATTGCAGCTTTTTTTTTTTGCACATCAAATTTAAGATCAGCTTTTGGATAATTTAATTTTTAGTTTATTATCTTAATTAGTAAAGCTAACAGCCATACCCCATCACACCATAGCTTGGGTGATTTTTCGACCCCACTGTTTTTTGATCTACAGGTACACTTATCAGATTTTTTTTTTGTGTTAAAAAAAAAAAAAAAAAACACAACACCACACAAAAACCACCAAACCCATACTGCATTTGATACTGTTTAGAATTCATTCTTAAAACAGAACATTCTTAACTTCTGTCATGAATTCAAAAGGAAAGTAACTGACCTAAATCTGATTTTTCCATTTATTACGATTTAAACCTCCACTTTCTTGCCAACACAAAAGCTTTTTACATTTAGCTACATCCACAAGCATGCAGTGTCATAACTGGTCAATCTTACGTGGCTGCTGGCTTGATCCATAATTCATCAGAACAATGCATAATTCCTACATTTAGGCCACTATTATTACATTATTGCTTCATCTGTTTTAAGAGTAAGCCCCCCCACCCCCATTTAGTTTAATCCACCTATTATGGTTCACTATCCTGAAAAGGCCAATTATCTAGCCATTCATTCAAGACCAAAAAAAAAAAAAAAAAAAAAAAACACACCACACACACCAGACTAGACAGCCATGAAGAGGTTTCCCTTATAGGTTACATCTATTGTACATGGGATTTTAATTGCTGTTATATTGACATAATAGTTGCTAACTAGAGCTATTTCTGACGGGCTGAATTTTTGTTACTGTTCATGTTACTGCCATTGCCAATATTGCTGTGTAAGTATAATAAATGTGTAACATATTATATGTGCTACATATAAACTAGTCAAAATATTTACAAATCTTTAAATTTATATTCAATCTTACTTCTGGCCAATTTCAAAGTATTAAATATACTCAAACCCAAGTTAAAAATTCTTTAATCTACATGCTAGAGATACTTTGCACTGCCTATAAAGAACATAGAAAAGAAAGAGAGCTCATAACTGATCAAATACATTAAAATTGCTTCTGATAGCTAAGCTTTCTTTTGCCCCTAGGTGGTCAGAAGCGAAAGGATTCCCCATCGCTTGTTAATCTGAGGCACTGTGAGGCTGCACGTTTCAAAAATGAAATAAGTGTACTTAATGTTAATGGTCTAAGTATTTATGGTACATTTAAGCAAAGCTTACAAAGTTAAAAAAAAAAAAAAAAAAATTGGAGTGTTTATCAGACTAACTGCTACCTTACACAATAGTGAACACAACTGTAAACAAAAGTATGAGAAGCTGCGTAGGTTGTAGACCTGGTGAACACAGTTTGATACTTCAGAGGGGGAAACAAGTTTAGTACTATAGGCGGGAGCAATCAGTCAAAGAATACATTTTTCTCCTTTACAGTTGCAGCAAAATTGTAATGAGGGCAACCAAACTTGCTTAATTATGCCACTACATTTTAAACCAAGTGAAGCGGTGTTACCTGTGGCGGCTAAATAAGCATTGCCGACATTAAAAAGGCTCTTTAAAAAAAAAAATTTAAAACACAACCCTGAAATATGATCTTCATTTTCCAGTTTCATTAATGAAGGAAACTAGCTTTTGCTGGATATAATGGATCCTTAATAGTTCAAGCATCAGTAAGACAGGAATGTCAGGTACAGGAGTGAACCGGAACAGAATCACTAGCTAAACATTTAGTAGTACTGGGAAATTTTTAGAAATCTGCTCATAATACTAATGTATTTTCAAGAGCAGCGTAGTGAGGAGTAAAAACTGTATTTTGAACGGATGTATTTAAAAAGCAGAAATCTGTTTTATGAATGACACCATTACCTAATCTAACTTACAAAATAGCTGATCACAAAAGTGCTGTGCAAAACAGATCTATCTATAATACTCTAAAAAGGCCAGTGAGTATTGATGGAACAATGCCAAATTAGCTTGAGGTAAAGCAAACACACACTCTTTCATCTGAATGAAAACATTTTGACTTTAAAAGATGTTTATATAATACATTTAAGTTATATTCAAAAAGTGACAGACGGTCAATCAGAAAGCCTCAATGTCAATAGAAGTAGAAAAGATATTAAAGGAATTGGGGTGAGAGCACACAAAATAAAAAACACAGTTTGGGCAAGGTAACAAAGACACCTATCAAATCCTAGAGTATGAAGTGCTGCCTTTAACTTAAAATTATCAAATTTTGTTTATGAGCAAATACAACTTACGCTAACCTATGTAGCAGTTCAGGTCTAACTGCATGTTCTCAACATGCAGTGGGGATATTGAACTTAGTATACAAGAGAACAAGCATTCAATTAAAAGCACGGCTCCATTACACAAAGATCACTATATAAAGCAGCATGTGCAAAAATACTTCTAAATGTTTGTGAAATTATGTCCAACAACAAATATTGTACAGTCTTACTCCAAGAATATAGCCATCTGCTGTATGAAACAATTATATAAAAAAAAAAAAAAAAAATGCACTCATGTACTGGTAAACCAATAAGGATTTCCTGTTCTTGCTTAAGTGGCACAAGTTTCTGTCAGCGCCCTGTAAAAAGGCAGACAGCAAACTATCATTGATCTCAGCTTTACAATTACTTGATGAAAAGAGAACTGAGGAGTGACATTAAACTAAAACATTAACATCTTGTCAAACAACAAAAAAACAACATTTTGTTTCTGATCATAATTCAATTAGCTGCTTTCTTGACTGCCATCCCGGAAGAGTAAAATGCAGAATATTTTTAAATCCTTTGTCTTGTATTTAGCTTCACTATTCTTAAACTTCTCAATGCAATGTGCAGTTTGTCATATATAATACAGCAGACTGCCACTGAACATTCCCAGTTTTAAAATGTAGAAAAAAAATTGAGAAATGCTAAAACAATACTTACGATCAAGTCCATTGATATATCGGATACGAATTTCACAGTGTCCCCAGACAGCACTGACTACAGGATGAAGTTTTTTGCCTTTCAAACCCCTAAATGCTACTCCCAAATACTGTCCATCAACAATAAAGCTCAGGGTTCCTTCATCCATGTCCAAAACTACAAATAAAGAGTCTGGTACTATAAATGTTTCATCTGGCTCCAAGAAAGTTGGATAGGTCCTACTGGGCTGATTTTTCCCATCGTGATAAAGTTTGTTCCGTCCAAGGTCCCAGCCCCAAGATTCATGGTTATTTCCAACTAAGGCAGTATATCCTACAGAATGTAAAGGAGCATCTGCTGTCGCAACACCTACAACTGCATGTGTTCCTCTCTGCCGCATGGCCCAGCTGATCTCCCAAACATGGAGTCCACGAGTATACCCTACTTTACCTCTAATTGCATCTGTGCTCTGTGCCACCGGATGCCGGTGAAATATTAACTTATTGTCATCTTTAACAAAAATGTTTAATGAACGGTCATCATTGTTCCAAGAATGTTGTATCTGGATTTCATACGGTGCAGGCGGCATGTCCAACAGCATGTCCAACCGGGCAGGTTTACTGCTATCCAGAGCCTGTAGCTCATATTTCAGAGGTCTAAAAGCAGGGTCTCTCATATCAACTGTTTTTATCCCACCAGGAACTTTCTGTCCCATGTTGAATTCTTCAGTGGTTCAAGTTTTAAAAAAAAAAAAAAAAAAAAAAAATCCAACTCCGCCTTTACTGTACCACCAATTAATGAAATTCTTGGAATAGGCAGCTAGGATTCAAGGTTAACATCTGCACCAATCAAAGGAACCTAAAAAAAAAGAAAATATATATATATATAATTATTAAGCTAAAAGCCATGATCTTTAAACTTTGCATATAGATAAGACCTGGAAAAGGGGGGAGGGGGGTTGGGGCAGGAGTTAGCAGGCAGGGAATGAATTCAATCTAGATGACACCAACATTTCATAAATTTCATTTTTTTTGAGAACGCTTCCTAATGAAATACATTGATACTTGAAAGTTAGTGAACTCTCTACAGAGGGCATTAACAGATATCACATATTAGGAATTACCATGAAAGTCTTAATGAATATAATTATCCTAAATAAAGGAATTTGAACACTTAGACCAATATTAGACAACCAGGAACTGAAAAAGAAAATAGACTCTTTAAAGCCATTGAAGCAATAATTTCAACGTCACTTTCCAAGACCAGTTATCACTTGGACATCTTGAAGGAAGTTACAAAAAAAAGACCTGAAAGTAGCACCACGTCATTGCAACAGAATTTAGGTCAGGGCTTTGTCTTGGCTATTCAAGGACAATGAACCTCTTATTTTCTAAGCCAGTCTTGACTTAAATGTTTAGGATTGTGGTCTTACTGAAAGCACCAGCCTTGTGCCCAGATTAAAATTTTCAAACTCAGGGCCTGACAGTGAAGATTTCCTTGATTTCTCAGAATTCACAACTCCTTCAACAAGGTCAATATAAAGGATAGTTAGACAAATAACTAATCATGTTGATAACAAAAAGGATAAATGTGAATCGTCTGTTCCTTTATAATCCAAACTTCATATGGTGCTGTACTGTATTAAAAAGAGAATCTCACTCAAACAGATCACTAATCACAATATTGCACTCTCAAAGCATGCATTAATCATGTATTAATTTCATAACCAATTATATAATGGCATAGAGGTGGCAATGCTGGACAATTCCTGACCTGAAAGTGCAGCAGGACATTCCCACTTTACCAAGTTAAATAATCCATCCATTTTCTAAACACTTTTACCCTGAGCAGGGTTGCAGGGACCTATCCCAGCAAGCACATGGCTCAAGACAGTGACGATCTGATAGGGTGCCATCCCATCACAGAGTGAGCATTCAGACACACACGTAGACCAATTTAGCATTGCAAATCGCACTAACTAGATAGACTGTGGAAGGAAACGTGTAGTCACAGAAAGAACATGGAGACTCCATGCTCCACCCCAACAGTTTAATTGGAAGGCAATTCTTACCAATAATGAAACTTGCAAGTGATTGTTTTGCCACGTTCAAATGATGTGCAAACAGGAGCAAATTAGTAATAGGTTGTTACTTTGTCTTCCATTTCTTTCTAATTTATTAAACCAGATACCGTTTGTTTATATAGTGCCTTTCCCATGCTCAAGGCACTTACAGAATATAAGAAAGAACGGCAGGGTATACAGAATAGCATTGTACAAATAAAGAAGATTAAGACAGTAAATTCAGAGAAAGCCTAACAGACAACATAATTGATGGTCTGGCACACACACACATACAGGTTACATGAGCATCTTGACAGAGAGGTAAACTGAGAGAAGGATAATAAACTCAAGTAGAACTAAAAGCCTTCCTGAACAGATGAGTTTTATGTTGTTTTTGAAAAGAATTCATGGAGTCAGCTGACTGGATTAATTTTGGTAGGTCATTCCAGAGTCTGGGCGCTATAAAGCTGAAGGCCATGTCACCCATGGAGTGCAGATTAGTGTGGGCACAACAAGATTGCCAGAATCAGAGGACCTTAGTGGGCAGGTAGGCACATAGTGATGGAGAAGGTCACTGATGTAGTTTGGCACGAGGTTATTTAAGGCTTTGTAGGTTATTAGTAGGATTTTATATTCGATTCTGTAAGACAAAGGGAGCCAGTGAAGATGGAGCAGGATGGGTGTGATGTGCTCGCTGCTACTGGTTCGAGTAAGGACTCTTGTAGCCGAGTTTTGAATAAGCTGGAGTGGAGCTGTGATAAAATTAGAAGGGACACCTGCCAGCAGCGAGTTACAATAATCTATGCGGGATGTGATAAAAGCATGGACAAGTTTCTCAGCATTAGAAAAAGAGAGGAAGGAGCGAACACGGGATATGTTACGGAGTCGAAAGTAAGAAAGTTTCTTAATGTGGTTTATGTGGGTGGAATAAGAGGGAGGAATCATAAATGACACCAAGATTCTTTGCAGTAGAGGCAGGTCTGATGAGATCATCACCAAGATGGACTGGGAAGGAGCCAATTAAGTTGCATTTTAGTCCCAATTTGCATTTTCTCTTACTAATCTCACCGTTTACTTAGCTGACCTTTTTCTCTTCCGAGATGCATTCAAAAATAGCACAGTATCGGGATACTCATCTTTGTATTTTTACCACAGTCTTAAAAGCTAAACATTTGCCCACCCTTTGCAAACCACTGAAACTCTCTAAATTAGGTTCCCTAAATATTGTAGCAAACAGCCAGCCTGTTAGTTACCTAAATTAATGAGACCAACCATTATTTTTAAAAGTGTGTTCACTGTCCTTCATGAAGTCACCAGAAGCACTGATACTATTGTGACAGTATTCTTATTATCTTGAATGTATTGAAAGGTTTAACATGTATAATTTCGGGGTCATTATTGTCCCTGGCTTGTGGAGATTTCCAATTCAGCATAAATGCCTTAAATTAATAAAAAAAAAAAATTGACAATACTGAAAAAATAATATTTTAAAAATAAACTGTAGCATGCATACCACTCAAAGCTTTAAATGTGTATCCTGTTAAATGCTTATTATGAAGATAAAACTTAAATGTTTTGTCTGGATATTAAATAATAAACAATAAAATAATTAAAAAAAAAAAAAAAAAAAAACTACCAAAATCATTAAGTGGAGATATTTGCTCAGTGATATTTGGGGACAAAATGCATTTTGTTAAACCATGCAGACCAACTAAAATATGATCATCCACAATTGTTTTTCCAATTTTTGCATCACCACATTTAATTAACACCACCCTCCAATAAAGCTTTTACCACTTTACCAAACTGGTCTAATCACACCATCTTGATAATTTTTAGATGCAACATAAATTGTCATGGTTTTACAGAAGCAATTGTACTTGGCAACCCAACTACAAATTAAAAATAACTAGTACAGTAATTGAGCAAAAGCAATCAAACTGCACACTAGCCCAGAAGTAATGAAATTCTATTTGTTTCGCTAGATTAAGATATCAAATAATTGAGTACAGAACCACGCTTTTTCTCAAATAATTTCTAAGATTGTTTTTAATACCTTCTGAGCACCTAGACTCATACCTTCTTACTGTTGGTTTTGAAGCCATGTTGCCCAGATAAACAAAAATGCACAACAGATCATTCTCTTCCCACTCACTACAGAGGGAAAAACTTGAATTTACTTCTTTGAAACATGCATTAAAAGAGGGGAAAATTGATCTTTTAAACTTATCAATTTTCCAAGTGTATTACATCTAAATTTCATGGCCACAAGCTGCAGCACCAGACAATACAAATTTACTCTAGACACCTGTGCACTTAAGGACACACTTTCAGAAGGTATGAATGACTGTTAAGAGCCAAAATGTTAAACCCACCCTTACTGGTTTTGGGGCTGGGAGGGGAGTGCCATGGGTAGGAAAAAGTGGAAGGGATTTGTAATGCAAGCCCTCAGTAAAAGACAAATTGATAAATGTTTAATGTAAATATGGCTTCAAATGGTGAAAAAATTCATAATTACATAAGTCATGCAAGTTTAAAAATAAAATATTAAACAAGATAGTTACACAAGATATGTCTAGGTTTTACTGAAAAATGGCTATATTTTTAATGACTTTAACAGCGGTACTTTGCCATATGGTACTTTTAAAGGCAATTGCAATTTACAGTATTTCAACATGCTTTGTCCAGTTTTGAAGACATTATGCATCTTTTTCACAACTAGTACTGTATATTCTACACACTTAAGTTTAACAACTGGGTTGAGAAAAGCAAAGCCAAGACACAGGAGGTTAAACATGAAACCAATTAAACTTCTGATGACTGGAAGGAAAAAAAAAAAAAAAAAAAAAAAAACCAACAGGTTGAGAGGTTTCAAAATTTTAATATGATAAGCAACCCCTTAAAAAGTACATTATAGCAAAGAATTATAGCCCATTTATAGCCAAAAGTAAAACAAAACTGGTATTCTGACCTTAATGCAAGACATTAGAACAATTTCAGTAGCAACTGAAGCCCTCGTTCTAGGAATGGATTTAATTTTCTACAGCTTGGGGGATGGAAATACCAAGACTTGTTCAACCACTGTATTAAAAAGATGAGCCGATGAATGATAAATTTCATCTCACACACTTATGAAGTCAGGCATTTATACCTGGGCTGGAACTACATAATTGTAATTTCCTCCTTCCCCCCTGAACAAACAGTTAAGAACTCTTTGCCAGCTCCATAAAGTTAGACATCTTTTGTTCCTTCACTCAATGTAGTGTTACGAATATCCTACATTCATTATATGAAATATTTGGTTTGTGCAGCATTCTCTATTTTGAAAACTAGTTTTGTTAAACTTACACAAACAATTTAATCAAGAAATAAGGAAACACTGAGGACACAGGTATCTAAAAATAATAAGGCGCAGAATCACAATTACCATGACAGTATGAACATATGGTACTGGTATTTCATTTGAATCATGTAAACCAGTGGAGGAGAATGAGGTCTGGTACCTAACTATATAAATTGGACTGGTTTCTGACTTAAAACCATCAGTGTACATTCAAGCACACACTGCCCCTTCTCAAACTTGAAACATTTAGAGCCACAAGAAAAAAAAAGAAAAAAGAAAAATACAAAAAAAAAAATTGGACTTTACTAAAGGAGGATTAAATTAACTGCAAATGTAGGTCATGCAACTTGTGCAAAGAAGTGGAATGGGCATTAACCAAAATTTGGCACTTTGTAGAAAATGGTGCTAAATTTTAATAGCTGCAGTTCAAAAATTCTTACTTTTGAAGAATGAGGTTACCATAAGACTTAAATCTAACCAAGTCTTTAATTAACCCCTTATGCCCCAATGGGTTTTTGCCATTACTGCACCTATATTATTAAATTGGTATTATTCTGCTAACATAATAAAAGGAGCCACAAAGGGAAGTAGAATATCGAGTATACCACTCCAATCTTTTAAATAAATAATTTATGTGTTTAAAAATCTTTAATGCCAATACCAACTTTAAAAAAAAAAAGTGCTTTAGGTATTTCTCTCAACAATTGGATTTTACAGTACATATCCAAGACATTTTATGATGCACAACCCTGAAATCAAGTTTCTTTTGTTCTTCAATATGTCAGCTCTCATTGTATAAAGTTCAGATGTCATATCGTTTAGCACTGCCAAGTTTTATTATGTGGCACAAGGTGTCCCCTCAAACTTGTGACCCTTTTTGGGAATATTCTGTCTCTTGCACACAAATAGTGATTCATAACAAGTAATGCAGTAATATAACTTTTGGAGAGAGAAAAAAAAAAAAACTCATTCCAAAGTAACAAGTAAACAATTTGAAACTATGTATAATACTCATCCAAACTTTTACTTTTAAAATTGTACAGTCCTTGAAACAATTTCAGTTTATTACTAGACTAAACGTTACATTTTGTACACTAGATTGGGTTTTCTGTGCTGCAATTCACAGATCTTCTGCCTTCTGTTGCAGTTGCACCCAAAAATGTTTAGTGGATTTTTATTTGTCTTTAGATATTACTTGCCTTTTATCTCTGGAATAAAGCAAGTACACACATATTAATACCAGCTTCATCCAGTGCTGGGATATGCGGGTGGTAATTACTTTCCTGGAAGCCCAGAGCACAGGGCAAGAAAAAGTTCTGGACAAGGCCATAGAGCTACTGTAGATATACAATACAAATACACCTAAACCAGTGTTTCTCAGCCACTTTTGGATTACAAGTGGTGTCACTAGGAAATGAGCATATGAGATTTGAGTGAAAGGGATGGATTAGCTGTTCAAGACTTTATCTAGTTTCATTCTTCAAACACCCTGAATCACCATAGCCACTCTTTGATTCTATTTCCCCATTTGTAATCACTCATTTCTGCATGCGTGTGGGGTTGTGAAGCGAGAATTACCAACAAGATTTCAAAAGTTCAATAGCCAAAATGCCTTTTTTGTGATTACAAAAGTGGCATGATACAGTGATCAAAGGAAGGGTCCTTGTGAAAATTCAAGAAGTGTAGGTACAGTGTAACAGTGCTTGGTAGCGTGCGCAGAAATGCTGCCAGTACTCAAAGGTGAAACTGAAGGAGCACTGTTCACAAAATTAACAGAGGAAGAACATGCAGAAGACAGTGTCCGAGTATGGTGACTGAATGCAGGACATTCAAAACTGTAAAACTGCATTCCTCAATACTTCAAAAGTATACTTACAAATCAAAACATAGTGTTGATGCAATCACCAAATGAGTTATTCTCAATAAGGTCAACTGATCAGAGTCTCACTTAAAGCCTAAATATTCTGTAGCACAAGTATTCTTTAACTTTTCTAGGACTTCAAATGTATGCCATTATTTTCCAAAAAAATTGCTAAAATACAAAGTTCAAGTCTCATTGCGCATCAACCAAACACGAACGGTCAGAAGCTTTGTGCTTAACAGTGTGTTGTTGCACTTGCAATTTGCTGCCTATTACGCTCAGCTGTGACTTAATATAAAATTATCAATCACAGACAACTATACATCATTGGAATTCTCTGAACCTTTAGTTTCCAATGGTAATCAACCTTTCACTTTGTGGTTTGACTTAGGACAGAAGAGATTTACTTTGCTGTGACACTCTGCTCATCTTGGCATATACATGTGTAAATCATATTACTGAAGAAGTGCAGACAACATGGAAAAGTATGATTTGAGACAATTAGGTATGTAAAAATACCATTATTGATTTTGATTGACTTAATAGGTTTTTTTGCAACATTCATAAACTACTTTGAAATATGGTGCTGTCTAGCACTGAAAGAGACCTAATGTAGTAGTAGTATATACAAACACACACACTACAATAAAGTTCACTGAAAAGAAGTTGTGAAAACGCGTTTAAAATTACACAAAAAGCATGCAGGTAAATGTAACTAAAATATTAAATATCCTAAATTACACCACTTTTGCTCATGTATAAAAATGCACTTTGACAGTATAAAAGGTTAATCAAGTATCATGCATTTATTGAGCCCTTTAAGTGATATAAGTGAGCAACCAATCTGACTGAAACATACCTCCTGCTGCGAAAATGACCAAGACCATACTAGTAGCAGTGACACCCAATCATCATGCTGGTTACTTACAGTCACCGCTTCAGTTTCACAGTTATAAAAACACATTTTTTAGGTGTCAGTTTTCACATTTATATGTGCTTTCTCTAAAGTGTGAAAACCATACATGCTCACATACACCTATAACCATTTTGAATACAGGAGGAAAACCAGGAAGACACAGGAAGAATGTTGTGTGAAATCTGCATATCTGAGGATAGAATTTAAACTCAGCATGAGGATTAAAGTGCAATTTTGTTCACTGTTTGGATGGCGTGTAACACACTTTTCAGATCATTAATTACTTCTGCCAATTTTAGAATAAGATAACTAAGGCTAGAGAGTAATAAACATTCGAGGAAAAGGCCTTGAAGAGACCCCTAAACAAAAAAAATATATTAACACTAGAACCCCTGAAGCCTACGAAAAAAAAAACTCTTAATCCCAGCCCACCTTAAATTCCTTCGCACCTCTCCAGCAGCATCTTTTATTTTGTAAATGTGTCGATCAGCACAAGCAGCAAGCACCCTGCTGCCCAACCAGGTGACGGAATTCAACTCGGGCAAAGTTATCCCAGCTCAAGCCAAAGCTTCTTTTCTGAATGTGAGGTGCCTTGAGTTGTATAAGGTAAATAATACAGTATATCATTATTTGGAATACATGCACTTTGTGTGTTCCGTGTCTACAAAGATCTGGGTAAGTGTAGGATGAAAGGAATTGAGGCAAGAAATGCTGAACACATACCTAAAGCAGATTTTTCCAGGTTATACTAAATGATGTGAAGTGTATAGTATGTAAAAACTTTAGCCCAAATATCAAATACACATGTGCTTTTATTGAAGAACTAGCAAAATACCCGCGCATCGCAGCAGAGAAGTAGTGTGTTAAAGAAGTAATGAAAAAGAAAAGGAAACATTTTTAAAAATAACATAATATGATTGTCAATGTAATTGTTTTGTCACTGTTATGAGTGTTGCTGTCACATACATCCATCCATCCTTTGGGGTGCGAGCAGCTGTTGCTGGGGATGCCAGAGTCCATAGAGGAAGAAAAATGAAAAACATTTGTACAAAATCTTAATTTATCTATCCATTCCTAAATAATTAAATGGACACGCTATTTTGGATCAGTGCAATATGCTGCTTGTTAAAAACGGATGACTTCCGCTCTTACGTGCACTTAGTTCATAATACCCACACAGTATCTGTTCAAGTTCTATTTAAATTTTAAAGTAATTTTTATTTAGTCGACAGAAACATCTTTTGCAGGAATGCAAGTTGAATTTAGTCATATTGCATACATTTTTCTTCACCATAGAAATTTATGCAATATGACTAAATTCAACTTGCATTCCTACCAAAGATATTTCTGTCGACTAAATAGAACCTACTTATATCTAAATACAACTTGAAGATATATTTTTTCGAATCTGATTGCACATTTTAGATCGACTTGACGCGCACTACATCAAGCCCACGTGCTATTGTGCTCTCGACTGCCTGCCTCTGTCACCGTCGCTTCGCTCTTACTTTTTTGTATGGCTAGTCGCGAAAAAATTAGAAAATGGAAGGAGGATAACACCGAGTATGGCTTTACCAAAACGATTATTGATGGCGAATAAAGTATCCATTATTCATAAAGCTTCAATTGGTGATCTGTTTATCTGAGTTAACCTCATATTTTTTCATACTTTTTCTCAAACCAAGGGGGTGCGAGGGTAAAATGAATCGGGAAGTGCATATATATATATATATTTTACATACACACACACACACACACACACACAGTAATCCCTCCTCGATCGCGGGGGTTGCGTTCCAGACCCCCCCCGCGATAGGTGAAAATCCGCGAAGTAGAAACCATATGTTTGTATGGTTATTTTTATATATTTTAAGCCCTTATAAACTCTCCCGCACTGTTTATAAATCTTCCCCACAGAGTTATACAGCATAATCCCTTTGTATTCTCTTAGATATTAGGTAAGATTCATTGAAATTATGTATATAAACACACTGTTTATATACAGTAAAACCTAAATATTATTTTAAAGATATTGAGTGTCTCCGATATCACATATGTTACAGCCATTACGATAGACAGGCCACCAGCAATAAATACGTACAATGCAAAAAAATAGTATACAGTAAATGTGTGTACAGTGACACTAAACGTACGTAAATGTACTAAGCACTATAAGAAGAAAATTAATTATGGTTACTCACCAACAATGACACGATGACTTGTCCGATAACAATGAGTTTAATTTTACTGCACAACAAAGGAGAGCGTTACAGCCCTTGTAAAGGAGCCACTTCAGGCGATTGTGTAGCACTGCCGTTGTTCTTCTTCTGGCAGTCTTCAATCAAAATCCCTAAAGCAGATTCCATCCAGACTACTGCCTTATTACATCCACTTACAACTCGTTTTGCACCCTGGTTAAAAGGACACTGCAGCCGTAGATCTTATATTCCTTTCCTGCTTTTTAAATAAGAAGAATCGTAGCCTTCAACAAATCCAAAACGTTTACCTTTTCGGCAATCGTTAACATCTTCTTCTTGCGCTTGGGCACGGCCCCTGAAGCAGTAGCATATTGTTTTGGAGCCATAATGAAGGGCTTGACTATGCACAAAGATAAACACTAAAGAGCACAACTCTTTACACAGCGAAACACGTTGATGCTGAATGAGCGAGATGAGACTTCCTGGTTCCTGGTTAACACTGCATTCAGCACGCAGGAGCTCAACTGCATGCTCTGATTGGTTAGCTTCTCAGTCAGGAGAACTTAACTGCGTGCTCTGATTGGTTAGCTTCTCAGCCATCCGCCAATAGCGTCCCTTGTATGAAATCAACTGGGCAAACCAACTGAGGAAGCATATACAGGAAGTAAAAAGACACATTGTCCGCAGAACCCGCGAAGCAGCGAAAAATCCGTGTTATATATTTAGTTATGCTTTCATATAAAATCCGCGATAGAGTGAAGCGCGATATAGTGAGGGATTACTGTATTTATATTTACATATACATATACATATACATATACATATACATATACATATACATATACATACATACACACACACACACACACAAGCAAAATACCCACACTTCGCAGCGGTGAAGTACTGCCTTAAAATTTTTATTAAGAAAATTAAACCTTTTTAAACTGAGGGAAAATATGCCAATAATTATTTGTTAAGGATCTCCTTGTATGCCACGTTGTCAGTTCGGCCCTCCAGTTGTAATATGACCAAGCTGTAGCTGTACGCTGAGCTTACTCTTGAGCATGCAACGTACAGTTGGCCATGTGAACAGTAATCTTGTTTCAAATCTCTCAGCTTGGATTGCTGCTGTCATAATCGGTTTGAGTTTCATGGTTTGTTTCAATTACGACAGTATTTGTAGGACTTGTGCTGAAGAGACATTCGGCATCTGTCAAGCGTTGTAAGTATACAACCAGTTTCATTAATAACTTCACATCCAGCTTTTGAGAGTTTAAACATTTCTAAACATTAAAGTGTCCATTACTGAAATCGTCACCTGTGAATCTAAGATGTTTAAGAGGCATTGGCGGTTGTCCAAAGGTGTAAAATATTTGGCCATTTCGGTACACTTAAGCATTTCACTCTTCTAGTGCTCCTGTGTAGTATAATTATCTCCTGTACTGTCATCAGTCCACACCTTGAACCTGTCCCAGTCATTCAATACATAAGACACAATGTTCCTCCGGATATCAATAGTGAGCCTGATATGGCCGTGCAATATGTAACAAAGAATGGAAAAGGCAGGTGCCATCTCCGGGCATGGAAACCACTTGGTAAATGACAGTTCTTTGATCGATGGTGATCACCTCGATAGACATGTTAATGGGGGTACGGTTGGAATGATAAAGGAAATGGGTACCTGAACAATGTAAAGTAAGTCTAAAATACCTATACAATAACTATAATCGTAATAAATGAACAATAAAACAGCGGAGAAGCTGTGGATTAAATAAAAATGCTGTAGTTATCAACAGGGAGACGTGAATACCGTGGCAAAGCAAGGAAGGGAATGTAGAGACTGGAGCGACAGACGGCCTTATATAGGCAGGCAGCCAACAACGTGGGAGGCGTTGGGATGGGGGACCCAACGCCGCCTGACATGGTGACTGAGCTGCAGGCTATGGAAGTATATATGTACGCAAGTAGGATTTAGTTAGCGTTGGGAACCCGCGTACCAAATTTCTTGAAGATTGGCCGATAAGTAACAAAGACCGTTGAAAAGTTCAATATGGCGGCAGACAGTGGCATCATATCACCGAAATAAGTACCAAATTTCAGCCTTCTACCTATGAATAAGAAAGTTCAACATGGCGGACGTTGTTGACCGTTATGCGTAGAATGTCGAAATGAAACCTGCAAGGAATGAGCCTGCCAAATTTCAGACTTCTACCTACACGGGAAGTTGGAGAATTAGTGACGTTGGAAATTTCAATATGGCGGCTGACAGTGGCGTCATACCACCGAAATAAGTATATACATTCGTTTCGGTTAGCGCAGGGAAGCCGCCTACCAAATTTCGTGAAGATGGGGCCATGAATAAGAAAGTTCCACATGGCGGACATTGTTGACCGTTACGCGTAGAATTTCGAAATGAAACCTGCTTAACTTTTATAACTTTTTGTGAATCAGTGAGTGAGTGAGTGAGTCAGTCAGTCGAGGGCTTTGCCTTTTATTAGTATAGATATAACCAAAGGGGAGAGGGGAGAAAAAAAAAAAAAAAAAAAGCGCATACGATTTACATGTTGCTGTCAATGAATTAAAATCCAAACTCAAATGTTAACAGGAAGTTGATATGTATTCTTGAATGGTGCATAGGTAATAACTGTTGCCTTATAACTCATAGGTTTCGGGTTCGAGACCGGGCGCTATGTGTTTTGAGTAGTGAGCTGTAATTATGATTATTACTATGATAAAAACACACATCCGATTTGAGTCTAACACCCAGTGTAAATTTTTGCTGCTTGTAAAAGTTAGCGCTTGTTTCATTCAGTTTTATTCTCTCAGCGATATTCACATGGTACAATGAACTTTCCCCTCTCTCTCCGAGCTGATGGCATTTATCTCTGTTCTTTTCACAAGAGCAGCGCTGTGCCTGATGCCTGCTCAGAACGATTTTCTGTAATGGCAATCAAAGATACGATGCCCCATGACCGCTATCAGACTGGACAAAGGCAGAACCTTAACAGAAAGCTTCTTCACAGCACTTTCGCTGGCTAATAGACTGCTGCACCGCAATGCAACTCTGCTTGGCACCAAAAGAAAAATGGGACTTCCACCAGCAGCTATAGTCACTTTAGTATGCGAGCAATTTGCCACACTAGCGTTTAGATCTGGCAGTGTCATGCCAACTGTGTACCACGTATCCAAACTGAAGTCTGTCTGCATTGTCATTACCATGCACCATAATGCAGAAGGCAGGAAAGATCGAGGAAAAAAAAAAAAAAAAAAAAACTCATGTTCAAATAGCTTAGCGTTTTTTAAATAGTGATGTTTTCATGTATGAACGTGTGTGCATGAGATACATCATCATTGCAAAAAAGCAGCTATTAGCCAACAGAGTAGGTGTGCAAGACCAGAATCAACTTGATACTCCTCAGCAAGGGATGTCAATTCAGCATTGTAGGCTGGAGCTGGCAATCAATGAACAGATGGAAAGAACACCACCTTAGTTTTTCTCCCCTATTTACAGTTGCACCAAATTATGCAGTATAGGTGAGCCTAATATTCTGAGTGCTACATGCTTTTAATATTCATGTGCAAAATTATTTTTTCATGTCAGCACCTGTGGCCTTATCCAGAAAAGCAGCTCCTGCGCACCTTATGAAGTTAACCCAGTAAAAAGTCAGGTTCCTCACAATTTGCATACCTTTCTCTCCTTTACAGATGCAGTTAAACACTTTAAGACACGTGGCCAGGATATTTTGTTTTTTAATTGCACCTTAATGTTTTAGGCATTGTGTGTCAAACCGGAAGCCACATAAAACACAAACATTGCAGGACACAGCGCGTTGGCTCTTTACAGTGGGAATTCTAAAGCACAGAAATAGATGGAAAGCCAGAATTGAGAATCTTGACAAGGCTCTTTAAAAATGTAATTTGCAATTTGCTACAACAAAAGGAAAATCTGAAATATGGAGGTTGTGTTTCATTATTAATGAAAAGGTAAACCAGCATTTGCTTGGCAAGACAAATGATTAACAGTTTTATCAAAGCAGCAGTAACACATTGGATCTCAGATTCATGAGTAAACTGGGAACAGAAAACAGCAGGAGAACACATTTATAGCACCAGAAGAGTTTTCAAAATCTGTTCTTTGAACAACTATAAAAATCAAACAGCAGAGGAGTGTAGTGCAGTGTAGTGTAGTGTATGGAGTCACACTACGCTGAAATTAGAGTGGTGAAACAAAACTCATTCGACACAAAACTCATCTAATCGATAGTTATCAATTTAGTTCCCCACATGTTAGAAATAAAAGGTGCCTTTTTAATATGAAAGATGTTGACTGGCTATTAAAATGCTTCTTACAGCTCACAAGTTCAATTAAAAGCATAGCAGCAAGGATCACAGAAGCCACAAAACTCAAAGTTCTTAAACTGCTATACTGGCTTTCAAGAACAGATTTTAAAAGTTTCCTTTTAACTTAGTCATAAAAGGATTAGTCACTCCTTATCTTAAAAGTATTAACACTTACAGTATTGTGTACACTTAAAGTGCAGAGCTCCTTAAAATTCCAAGGAAAAACAACTCTTGAAAGCAAAATTTAAATTATTGGCAGCAACTCTGGAATAATTTACCTGCCAATATTACAGTTATCTTTCTTGCTATTCTAAAAATGTCTGAAAAATTATTCTAGCATGTTATACTCAGCTCCAAGTTCTTATTTAAGTGTTTCTGCTACTTTTGCCCAGCCTTAACAATCATGACCGACTGAAACCAATAAATGTAGCTAGTCACATGGGGCTACATCAGGAGAAATAAGTGGATGTCTTGCCTCCGAATGTTCACCCAGCAGCAATACAGTTGTTAAGCTGAAGGACGGTGGTCAATTGTTTTCACATTTAGGACAGTCAAATGAGGTTAATATTGCATAATAATGAACATGGATTACATTCTCATATGCTCTTGCTAGCACTGCCTTGAACCTTTAATTACTTTAGTATTGAAGATTGGCCATGCTTAAATTATTGCACATATTGACATCAAAATTTCATCCCCAGTTATGCAACAAGTCTTAAATTTCCTCAAATTAGGGTTCAATAGCTAAGGATTCACCTTGAAACATTGGATATGAACATGCTTTGTTTATGGAATCAACATCCAGGGCATCCAACGTACAGAGACTTGTTTATGCTGAAAGGATTCCAAATCTATGGTGCTATTTAATGCAACATAATCAACACTCCCCAGCTGTCCATGAAAGAATTTTTCAGAAGTGGTTTATTAAAAGAATATTTTAAGCAAATATACACACAATTAGGAAATAAGCATATCACTGGATTTTGAACATATTATATAATACAAGTAAACTAAGATAACATACCCAACAAGAAACTGATATTCTTTAGTTTCACACTGATCCCCTTACAAACCCACTGACAATTATCTTCATTAATCATTTAAAAAAAAAAATCTACATTTTCTCAACCATTACTACAAGCATGGAGTAAGTAACAAATGTATAAAAAAAAAAAAAAAAAAAAAATGTGGAAGTACTCCTTTAAGCAACTCCATACACACAGATCAAAGCATGCTCTTACTAATATTACAAGGGTAGAGGGGATCCATATCAAACATAAATGGGAGTGAAAAAAGCAAGCATAACACAAACCAAGAGTCGTCACCAGCAAAGTATTATTCTAGGTAAAACAAGTGTTATTTAATATAAAAAAAAAAAAAAAAAAAGAAGTGTTTCTGTAACTATCTGAGGCAGATGGAAGAGGTGGAGTAATGAGATGAATGCTTGAATGTATAGTCTCTGCTGTGTTACCATCACAGATGCAAAATAAAGTATATAAATCTCATTCTATAAGCATAACCTGAGAAGACACGGACAATTCTAAAGTGAAGAGCTACATGTCTTGCAAAACATTAGACAAAATAAGATGCATTGCATTAACTGAATGGCAACATTAGAAATCCTATCTGCGACATGACAGACTGCATGTACAAACATTTAAATACTACTTGGATAAGTTTAATTTGGCAAAGATACAGTAATGTGGAATCATAGAAAACACAATATTAAATAACAGGAGTCTCTCAAGACCAACATCACTAAAGGAGACCACAGACAAAAAAGTGCCTTAAAACAATGACATGGCTCTGTATTAGAAAGCACTAATGACTTTAGAGACTAAACTGCTTAAAAAGAGTGTTTTATTGTTGAAATCTGTGGACATAAAACTAACATAAGTGTCGATTTTAAATGTTAGCAGGCATATACATTCAAAGCAGCACACCAGCCTGGAATGAAACTTCATTAAAACATTAGCTTTAAGTGAATATGCAGTCTTGAAAAAGATCTGTTAATATGCCATCAATATACATTCTGCTGATGTCAAAGAATGACTGACAGACATTCGTCATTTGTTCTGCAAATTATTCATTGACTCAATAGAAATTTCATAATTAAACTTTGTTGTATGAAACTACTTTTTTAAAAATATTTTGGATGTTAAGCAATTCCTTTTTATCTTTTAAACACCATAGCGGTGCATTACATGATTCAACTTAGGTAGGTGGTTTTATACCTCGCCATTAAGCCAAAAGACCAATTGCAAGGTCAGGTTCTGAAGATAGAAAACAAAGTAGTCCAGATCCTGAAAAATAGCTGCAGACCATTATCCCACCTACACCAAACTTTACAGTAGGTACTATGCAGTCTGGCATCCACCAAATCAAGGTTTAACCAGCAGGCTGCCAGATAGTGAGGTGTGATTCATCATTTCAAGAAGACTTTAGTACTGCTTCAGAGGCCAATGACAGCAAGGTGTACACCACTCCAGCCAATGCTTGGCATTGGGCATAGTGATCTAAGCCTTGAGTACATTTGCTCAGGAATGAAAATCCATTTCATGAAGCTCCCAACACACAGTTCTTAGGATGAGTTTGCATCCAGAGTAGGTTTGTAACTTGGTTGTGAATGATGCAACAGACACATGATTTATACACAATTTAGCACTCTGTAGTCTGGCCCTGCCCTAAGAGTTTATGTAGTCTACCACCTCATAGCTGAGGTGTTGTTGCTCCTAGATGCTACTTCCATTAGGTTGAAATTCACCACTTTTGAGTAATAAACTATTAGCTCGCCAACTGTAAGGCTGGCAGCACTTGATGTATTTTCTGATTACACATTTGTGCGATCTCCACACTAATTAATAGTAACTATACAGCATTTAAATTCCATAATGGTCATCACTTAAGATACAAAATAATATTCAACAGTAAGTTGCATTTTAGAATATCACAGCATCAAGAATACTGAAAAAGCATCAAATAACTGCTTGTAAAGTACAGTGCCCTCCCTGGTTTGTAGGGCAATGGAAGTTTAATAGCTGAATACCTACAGCAATACAGAAATAACCCATGTTAACTTTGCTGCAAATTAAATGGATTTTTAAAAAGGTGCTCCATATAAAGCAGAAACATCAGGTTCAACAGGATCATGCTGATCAAAGGTTGCTTCAAGGAGCACACTGCTTTAGGTAGTTATAAGGTAGCATCTTGAAGTAAATAATGACTAAAAATGTCAATTATGAAAACCCTGACACTATCTGCATTATTGATGTCAAGAAACTAAACTAGAATATGCAACTTAACCTGCTTGCTCTATATTGCCACCTTTAAATACTCTACAATTTCTTACAGTACTCAGATTTTATGAACACCTGCGATGGTTTTCTGAAAAACAACCTGAACAATATGGGTTTCATGAGCCTAACACAAGATAACCAGTTACAAATGTATACAGGTTTGAAAAATGGCACTTTTAAACATGCAGTTTAACATCTATGCTAGTTGGATTTTGACCCCAGTTAACATTGCCCCACAGTATTTATGGATTCCTAGCACATAACTCACTTCTAGATGCAGTTGGTGAAGCAGGGCACATAATTTATTGTTCATCAAATGACCTTTCATCGATAGCATTTAAAAAGAAAAACATAGGAATGCTATGCCGATACCAACTGGTTTGCACTATGCTTTAAACATATTTTTCACTGTTGCACCACATTGGTAGCCAAGAAAATAACTAAAAAAGGTGAAAGGAAAAATTACACATAAATACAAACATAGGGTATAGGACACCTTTCTATTGCTTAAAGAGGATATCTAACTCAGGCTGCTAACATAGGTCATTTCATTTTTAATAATTTCTCTGGTAATATATTTGTTAAATAAAGGTTTAAATCACATATGTGCAACACGAAAGACTGATTTGACATACTGCATGCAGAAAACAGGCAATAAAGTGAACACCTCAAAAATAAAACCATCTTTGGAATAGGGAGGTGTAAGAATATCTGCCCTGCATAGATACCTACTTGAGACTTTCCCAAAAGGTAGGCTGCCTACCAGAGGTAAAATTAAATTTAGCAAGTACTGGCAGCAGCTGTGCCCTACTGCAATATAGGCAAATGAAGGAGAGCTGTTAGGGAGCTGTTTCTACCCATGCAGTACTTTGTCCATAGGGGGGGAAAAAATGGCTTTTTACAGAGGCTAACTAATTAAAAGAAATTATATATACATATACATGCACATACATATACACACACAGGTCTGAACACACAAGAGAATAACTAAAAAAAAAGAAAAAGAAAACTGACTTGGCAGTCATAGAGAGGTATTATACCTGTATAAAGGAGCCCAGTAGTGTTTCCTGACACTTCTGCTGCAAGCTTATTTGCTAGCTGGAATAGGCTGCTGATAATGGAAAGATGGGGCTTTGGGGGGGGGGGGAGAAAATATTAGGGGAGAGAGCACAAATGTCTTGAAGTGAGAAACACTAAATAAGAGAAGACAGTAAGCGGGAAAGAAATAGAAACATGAAGTTAGGATAGGCCTAGCATATGCCACAGGTTTAAAAATCTGCTTGTTGTCATTTAAGTGCAGATCAGTGCTTTGACTTCTAGAAAAGTAGAAATATTATAATTAAACAAAACAACTGATCTACAACTCATCACTAAAGTAAAAAAAAAAAAAAAAAAAGGCTCATCTATCCCGATCACATAGCTATTAAATTTTGCCTGATGATTAACAATGGATCATGGGTAATATTTTATTAAATACAGAATATCAGCAAAAAGCCCTCCATCCATTTTAATTTTTTACTATTTTCATTTATTAACTAAGAATGTGGAAAATGCTGCATTTGAAGCTCACCAAATCACCTCAGAGTATGCTTTCAATGGATAGTTGAGCAGGCTAAACCTAGAAAAGCCAAACTTTCTGGTGTAATGGTGTGAATCATACCAATAATATTGCAATTATATGTTTGAGTGCTTTACCAAGAGTAAGTGTGCATAAGAATTCCATGGTCCTTGTGTCATACTGCAATAAAGTAGCTAAAAATGTACCAATTCTTCCGAGAAAGGGTGAACTAGCTGTGCCAAATCAAAATTCAAATAGCTATATGAATTTTTAGAAGCACATACACAATAACTGAACTAATGCTGCACATTTTCAAAAACTTTACATTTTTTTTTACTGCAAGCCAGTGAAACAAACCAAAACACTCCCATGAAAGACAAGAAAAGGTTCTTTATTTCATGCATTAAAATACTACTCTCCCATTATAAATGAAGCCAGACTTCAAAGAATTAACTAAAAACCCATTGAGAAGGAAGATTTTAGTTTATGCCAACATATCACTAAAGCAGCTAACTATGAAGAGTAATACTGTGTAACTAGATGATGATCAGTTTTGCTCTTAAGTCCCCAAGGGCACAGATTAACCAAACTCATTAGTTGCAATCGATTAGTGGAACAATTATTGTTATACTCTTAGGAAAATCCATCTGAAGTTTAATATTAAACACATGGTAATGGTTTTCATCCTTTTAACTTGATTCATGGATTATATGAACAAATTATATGCTGAAGCTTTATTTTTGGGCTAAATCAAATATTCACAGGAGGTTTTAAAAAAAAAAAAAAAAAAAAAACACCTTTTCAACCTCAGCTTTCAAACAATTGAATGTTATTAAAAAAAACCACTGTGCTTATTAGAATGACAGAGGGAAAACAATTTTGCATAATTAAATTTGAAAGCTTTGATCAAAAGTGCAACTGAAAATGCTGCAAGCAAACTGGATGTCCAATTCATAGTATACCTCCACTTTAAGTAGTGTGTGAAATTCTAACCATTACACTTCACAAGTGTACACGAGTGGTTAAAAAAAGGACTTAAAGAAGCA
The DNA here is from genome assembly GCA_026402145.1 of Polypterus bichir lapradei. Lineage (NCBI taxonomy): Eukaryota > Metazoa > Chordata > Cladistia > Polypteriformes > Polypteridae > Polypterus > Polypterus bichir. Next base: position 3,298,643 of record JANRMT010062816.1, on the reverse strand, counting down.
GTGGGGTAGAAGGCAACAATAGTACCCACACTTTCTATACATCATAACTTGGAACACAGCCTGTCTTGTCCAATAAAAAAATTGGACAGTTTAATTTGATGGGTCTAGAGTTGCATGCCCGCACCACAACTAAAAAAAAACAACTGAAAAAAAAAGTGTGATCATCATGAGCTACTGCACCATTTCATCTTGGAATTATCTATACCATAAAAAGCAAGTCAGCACCCCCTTGAGGACTATAGGACTAGAAACTTTCCTGTAGCATTCTACAAAAAAATTACTGCAATGTTAAATGTCTCCTCTGGGTGAGACCTGCTGAGTGCCATACTATTTATAGTGTCAGAGATAATAAAAAGAAGACACAGCAAAAGGAGAGCCCGTTTTTAAAAAGGTGCTTTAACATCTTGCTGCCTCAACGGCAAAAAAAAAAACTGATGAAATGGCTGCAACTCAAACCCCAGAGGCTAGTTACTACCTTACTCCCGATGCAGTCATACCCAAACCACTGAACTAGATTAACTGGGTTTCATAAATGATTAGGAATTACATATAGAGTGCTCAAACGTGGATGTTCAAAGGAGGGAATTATAGAAAAACCACACACATCACTGCTTGTGCCAATTCATGCATGTTCTGCGACGTCTCCACTTATACACACTAACAGACATAACCTTAATTATAATGAAAACTAATTTAGATGCACAAGCTTGGGGAACAGAAGGACAGACCAAGCAAACAGGAGACAGTCTAAGGGCTGATATTAAAGCAATCCACATGGCTGAATCACTGGGGCTAACGACATGAGTCATTTCCCTAGACAACCATTGCAGTGCATTTCATCTGAAAAGGTGTAAACTGTGTGGCCACACCATAAGACTAATCAAATTTCACTCACATCAACATGCATTTACAAATATGAATGCTGTTTCAAAACACCAAATGCGTCCCTCACAAACATTCTATACATCATTGTGAGCGACCTGCATGCAAAGCATTGCTTAATGACATACAAGGACCAGAAACCCATGGAAGAAAAACATTACATTTAATGGGATCTACTGGGAATGTTCAACTAAATATGGTATATGAGGCTGTAATCCATACAATTTCAAAAAAAAAAAAAAAAAAAAAAAAGGAAAAAGAAAAAAAAGAAAATTCATGGCCCATCTAATTCTTTTCCCCTTGTTTTCTAGGTACTATTGTGAAGTCAAGTCGAATGCACTGTCTTACACTACCATTTTGGTTTCAGATGTCTATATTTCTGTCCCAGTTTCAGACATCAGGTCTTTAAGACATCAGGTCCTCAAGTGTTTTTCAAAACTTCAGTTTTGCTTCCGTTTGTATGTTCATAAATTTCAGTCACTGCATTATAATCATGTTTTCTCTGTAAAGGTATCTAGGATAAAAGCATATGGTTCATGTTGTTATATTAAAAAAAAAAAAAAAGACTGATAAATTAACAGCTGATAACAGAAATCAATGCAAGCCAATACATTTCACAATCCCATAGCATGGAAGTCTGCAGTGCTTCATGGTGGTGCTACTTTTAATACAACCCACTGTGGACTTTGGTGTTCCTTCTCATGTCCATGTGGGATTTCTAAACACATTCCAAAAACATTGACTGGAGGAGAATCACTTTATCAGGAGAGAACCCATATACTTAAGTGGAATCTGACTTGGTGGTTGCTGACACTGGCTCATTCAACACAAACTTTAAATTGTTGTGTTCAGATTTAAGTAAAACAAGTTTATAGTTACAGTAACGTACTCCAGTCACTCACAGATTAAGCAATTTTACACATACGATAAAAAAAAATAAGTACAGTCACAAAAATACATCGTTTGCGGAATTCAAAAGGCAGGCGTCATTGGGATCGAGTCCCTAGCAGCAGTCTTTCTGCTATCTTATTAAATATTGATGGTCGCTAATACACCACGAAGAAAGACGAAGACGAATAAAGACGAAGAACCAAAATTAAACTTGGAAGAGTTCACTGAAATTCCTAACTTTAAAAGACACGATAACATCTAAGGAAAGCTTATCACAGACATTAAATGAATTGGTGTAATACGTCCTCAAAACCAAACAAGGATCTTCATGACATGTTCGCAACTATCGACAAAGCTGATCATCCAAAGAGCAGAGACGATGCGAGACAACTGCACTACATCCCATCCGGAACATTAATTAGTAAAGAAAAAATGCTAGTATCGGAACAAATGTAAAATTTGTAAAACAAGGAATGCAGAGTTTGTCAAAATGCTCGGACTAGTTAGCTAGCAGACAAACAAGTGTGTGCCCGGGATCCGCACTCGAAAACCAGTGGATGCGGCGCTAATAGGCGAGCACGCGCTCCCCAACCCTTTCAATAAAAACAATTTTACAAGGTACGCTAACATAACAACCGAAACACTACCCAACCCTACGGGGCGAGATATTACTGCAGCCAAAGATGCGACTACAAGTTGAAGTCGCCTAAGCACAGATGTCAACTTTGTCCCTTCATAGGTATTATTTCTGGAGCCTTCTAGCGACCGTTTCCCTTAAGCGTATTTAGCGCGTTGGGTTTTGTTTTACAACGCACCATGAAGCCTCTACGTGTGTAATTTTGGGCAGCTGTCTTTCACATCTCTACTTATTATTATCCATTTGTCCGGGGCGTTGGTGCAGAAACTGCCGAATGGGGCCGAAGAGCGCCGCAGTCCAGAAGCCAACAGTTCACCGCCTGCCTTTTCCGCACAAAGTGAACACGGTCCCGCCAATAATGTCCAAACTTATATAGCCCATACTCTGTGTCTTACGGTCTTCGAACTCGTTACAACTTACCTACTCTGGTCGACGACTAGGAGGCCCCCAATAAAATGCGTTACGCCCCACAAATAAATCCTCTCCGACAAGAAAGCAAGAGAGCTCCCCTCACGTCCTCCTTGTAAAAAAAAAAAAAAAAAAGACTTGAACCAAAAAAGAAAAAACACGGTGACAGTTATTGGTTTAAACAGTGCGGATGCCACCAAGCCGCGCAGTCGTCGTCACCATCATCACCATTTGTCGCGGCTTCGCTCCATCGGAGCTGAAAGCAACGCTGCGAGGATGACAGCGATGGCCGCTGCTAAGAGTGAGAAGAGAAACTGTAGCTTCCGCTTGTCACGTGGTACAAATAGCAGTCAGCTGCGCGCTCTGCCCGCCCATCTCAACGGTTGCGCGCTCTCTCTTAAAGACACAGCAGCGACCCCTCTCTCTCTCTTTCTCTCTCTCTCATTCACTCACTCACTCTGCCAGTAAGTTCATATCCTCCAAATGGAAAACAAAAGGGTTATAACTAAAACTGTTTATTGATTCCTTAAAGGACGCAATTAGATTTGAATTCTAAACGAGTTGTCGGGTCATCGTCGCCTTGTTTCAACAACAAAGATTATGACCCAAAAACAAATTAACAAATTTAAATAAAGAATAATAGTAAAATCGATATACTTTTTTATTTTGTATACGATTGTTCACTGATTATTTCTACTCTTGCACCTATACCGCGTAATGATGCGGACTATACCGCTTTACCGCGTAATGACACGGATCTGCGGTATAGGTGCTATATCAGAAATCTGTGGTATAGGTGCTAGATTAGAAATTTGTGGTATAGGTGCTAGATTAGAAATCGTCAGTGAAAAAACGTATATACAATATAAAAATACATCGATTTACTATTATTCTTCATCAATGTATTTTCTGAATCCACTTTGTTGGACAAAGCTGCGTTATAAAGTCTGTTTAACTCAGTAGTGGTCAAATCAGCATTGGCTATTCTCTTGCGCCAGGAAGAGAGAGAGGTTGAGATTCAGGTTAATGTTATTCCCAGGATGAAGCAGTTAAGGGCCTTGCTCAAGGGCCCAATGCAGTAGAGCCACTTCTGGAGTTTGCAATTGGTAGCGTAGATCCCTAGACTCAAAGCACCACTTCCGCCCAAAAAAAACATGTTATTCCATCTGCATGTACAAGGTGTTGAAGCAAGTGTACCCCCGAAATGCAAGTGCACCCTCCGGAAATAACCCTCTATCTGCCACAGCCAAGTGTTACATGGGCGACCCCTTGGCCTTGTCCAGCAACTCGGGTTCCCAACAATGAGGAACTTATGAGCTGGATCACCCTCGGGGAAACGCACTACATGGCCATAGTGCCGTAAATGACGCTCCCTCATAATGCAGGTAATGTGCCTCATTCAGGACTCCATGAGCAACACAAAGTCAAACCAACGGTACCCAAGGATTTTCTGAAGAGACACAGCACCAAAGGTGTCCAGTCTTCGTCTCAGTTCACTGGATAGCGTCCATGTTTCATAACCATATAGCAAGACAGGAAGCACCAGGATTCTAAAGACTTGGACCTTCATCCTTTTGCATAGATATTGGGAGGGCCACACACCCCTTTCCAGCGACCTCATGACCCCTCATGCTCTCCCAATCCATCTCCTGCCTTCACAGGAAGAGTCACCAGAGACATGAATGTCACTGCCAAGGCAAGTAAACCTCTCAACAAGGTCAACACTCTCTCCACAAACAGACACACTACTGATGGCTGTGCCCAAGCGGTCATTAAAAGCCTGGATCTTAGTTCTTATCCAGGACACTCGTAAACCCAGACACTCAGACTCCTCGCTCAGTCTCTCGAGCACCCCGATCAGAGCCTCCATTGACTCTGCGAAGATCACAGCATCTTAAGCAAAGTCAAGATCCATGAATCTTTCTTCACCAACAGATGCCCCACAGCCGCTGGACCCCACAACTTTGCCCAACACCCAGTCTATACAAGCACTGAACAGAGTAGGTGCAAGAACACACCCCTGATGAACCCCAGAATCAACTGGGAAAAACGCAGAGATTCTGCCTCCACTCTGCACAGCACTTGCACTACCAGTATTTAGGCCAGCCATGATATCCAGCAACCTCGAGGGGATCCTGTGAACACTCAGGATGTCCCACAGGGCACTGAGTCGAACTCTTTATGAAAATCAACAAAGGCTGCAAAGAAACTCTGCCGATATTCGCGTTTGCACTCCATGAGAGCCCTCAGTGCCAGGATGCAGTCGATGGTGGACTTCTTAGGCATAAAACCAGACTGTTCCGGTCGCTGGTAGGTAAGCAAGTGATCACGGATCCTATTGAGGACAACCCTAGCAAGGACCTTACCCGGCACAGAGAGTAATGTTATCCCCCTGTAGTTGCTGCAATCCAAGTGATCGCCCTTCCCTTTCCAGATAGGGATGACAAGTCCCATTTTCCAGTCAGTTGGGATGATGCCAGTCTCCCAAATGGAAGCAAAGATTGCTTGCAATGCCAGGAGGACAGCCTGACCACCAGCCTGGAGAGGTTCACCCCTGCTTATCTTCATGGTAATATGCTGGCTACTACAGTACAGTTTGCGTCCTTGACCACCTGTGATGCTGTGATATCACTTGTGATTCCCATATGTGTACTCCTGCACACTTGGGTCATTGGTCTTTATGTTTGTGCCATCAATCACACCAGCAAATCCAGAAAAACCAGTGATTTGCATTTGTGCTGCTTGCTTTAACATTAACTCATGTGGAGTGGTTGAAAAATACGCTGTTACACTTTACAAGCCCAGGAAGGTATAAGAAGGAAGACAGAGACTTCTCTGACATTGGATGAATAGAGCTTTGCAGAAAATAAGAGTAAATTACGGAGAGAGTGGCACAAAATGCAACTCTGGAAGGCGATTTTTAGGGACACTGGAAGAGTGAATGCAACTTCAGAAATGGCAAGAAGAGCCATGGCTAGTTTCAGTGAATATTATTTTACAAGGAGTTTCCCTTGGTCATAACAGCAGGAAGTTGATTCTCCTGAAACTACAGCTGTGGATCATCTATTGTTAAACAAACATGCCCATTATCATTCACTGTGTGGGTCACATTCTTTCCATTTTAGTGCTCTTTACAGTATTATTCTTGGTGTTGTTGCAAACTGGCAACAATTATGTGAATCTGAGCGCAATGTCCTACCTTATTATAGTAGTCTTTTTCTTCTTACTATTTTGAATATTATTATTGTTATCATTATCTTTATGGTGTGTGATAGACCCGGGCTGTCAGCGTGCCCCAAACCCGATCACACACAGACCTAGATTCAAATAAAGGATGATTTATTAACCAAAAAAGTACTTCCCCAAAGTTACAAAAGCACAGGTTTTCTTTCTCCACAAATCAATTCTCTTACAAATCCTCTCACCGCCACACTTCCCTCCTCCAGTCAAGTGTTGCTCCATGTCCTCCCATCTCCAACTTGCCTGGATAGGGGAGTGTGGTCCCTTTTATTTAAGACCCGGTAGTACTAACGGTGCCAGGGTCACTGCCAAGTGGAAGTACTTCCAGGTCATATGGAAGTCCCAAAAATTGGGGAGTGCATCTCCCAATAGTACCCCCTTGTGGCACTCATGGTCCTTAGCAGGGCTGTGTGGCCAGAATACATCTCCCAGCATTCCCTGCTGGTTACCAAATGGGTGCTGATACAGAGGGTTGCTGCCATCTCGCGTCCTGGGGGAATAATTTATCCCCTGTGGCATCTTTTATAATTGATGTGCTCTCCGCCCATCCCTTCTGGGCATCTCTTCTGGGTCTGGCTCCTTCCTCTCTCCTGGTCGGAAGCCCATCTGCCTGCTCGGAGTCTCCCGTCCCGGTAAGGAACCATCCCTTTTTCTGGATGGGATGCCTGTCCAACCCTTGTGGCATTTACAGGTGACTTTAACGTAAGTATCAAAAAACTACCAAGCATCATCATGAATTCCAGAGAAACTACAAAACACCTTTGCAGTTTTAGGCTCAGGTTGCCATAAAATTGTGATATCATTCATTCTCAAACATGAACTCCTGCTCTTTGCTGGGAGTTAAGTGTAGGACACCTCATAAATATTTCTCATGTCCTACTCGCGGTAGGACAAATTCTTATTCTAGTCAGATTTTTAGTCCAATTCCTAGGAATAATTCTGAGATGCTTCATAAATACAGGCACCGTATATCTTTAGGGATGTGGGAGGAAACCAAAGTATGAGGAACAGAACCCACTCAGACACAGGGAAAACATGCAGACAGCAACTAGTTATTGAAATCAAATGTACACCCTTGGATTTTTGTAGCATAAGGGGTGAACACTATGCCACCTTCACACATATATTCTGTTTTTGGAGTCCTGTTGCATTTTATATGTTTTGCGTTCATTTCTAGTGTATTTGTAAATGATGTCAGGGTTACCACCGTGGATCACCTTCTTCTTCATCTTCATCTTCCTGTCCTTGTCATCTTGTTCTGTGACACCCATCACCTGCATGTCCCCTCTCACCACATCCATACACCTTCTCTTAGGCCTTCCTCTGTTTCCCTTGCCTGGTAGCTCTATCCCTATCATCCTTCTCCCAATATACCCAGCATCTCTCCTCTGCACTTGTCCAAACCAACGCAATCTCGCCTCTCTTTGTCTCCCAACCGTTCAACTTGAGCTAAGCCTCTAATGTCCTCATTTCTAATCCTGTCCATCCTCATCAAACCCAATGCAAATCTTAGCATCTTTAACTCTGCCACCTCCAGCTCTGTCTCCTGCTTTCTGGTAAGTGCCACCGAGTAGCTGAAAGAAGAAGAAGAAGAAGAAGTCAGGGTAATGAAAGTGCACTATATTAGAATGAATTGAGCAGACTGAATGCTTCATAGCACTGTGCTTCATAGTAGTTCACTAGACAGTTTAAAATGTATCTTATAGATTTTGGTCTGCCAGTCACAAAAATACCCTTTAATTTTTCCTCTCATGTACTTGCTTTATTGCAATTGCCTACTTTTGTGATTTTGTCTTATATGTCTACATATACAGTACAACAGCTACAACTGGAACATCTGCAGTGATCTAAACGCAGTGGCACCACTACGCAATTTCGATATACCAAGTGCTGCAAATGGGACAGTCATGCTAAAGAGTCTCATTACATTAAAAAGAAATGGCTACTTCATTAGCATTTGGTTCCATCCATCCGTACATCCATTATCCAACCCGGGTTTAGACATGCAGGTTAGGTGGATTGGCAATTCTAAATTGTCCCTATGTGTGCTTGGTGTGTGGCTGTGTGTGTGTGTGTGCCCTGCGGTGGGGTAGCACCCTGCCCGGGGTTTGTTTCCTGCCTTGCGCCCTGTGTTGGCATTTGGTTCCATTACAGAAAAGTGTTGCACATAAACCACTTGTCGACCCAACTGGCATATTTTTGCCTCCTCTTCATATAAAACTTGGAATGATGAAAAAATTTGCCAGAGCAATGGACGAGGAAGATGAAGGAATTTGATATTTGAGACAGATGTTTCCACAAATAACTGATGCCAAGATTAAGTAAGGCATTTTTGTTGACCCACAAATCAGACACGGCATCGATGACAAGTGCTTTGAAGATCTGCTAATAGGGCTGGAGGACTGCATGGAAAGCATTCAGGGATTGAGAATTTTCTTGCCAACTCTAGAGCACCAAACTACGCCCAGCTGGTTTACAACACGCTTCAAGCATTCAAAGCCATGAAGTGCAACATACATGTCTGCAAAAATTCTTTTTCTGTATTCACATGTGGACTTCTCTGATAATCTTAGTGCAGTCAGTGATGAACATGATGAAAGGTTTTACCAGGACATTGCAACGATGAAAAGAGACACTTTGAGAACAAGTGGAATCCATTAATGCCGGCTGACTGTCATTGGATGCTAAAATGAGAAGCAACAAAACATTTTTAGCTCAACTGAATTAATACAGTGTGTCAGCATTAATAATCAATTAAACACATTAAATTCAATAAAAGTTAACTTCATGTTTCTCAAAATTCCTACATATATAGTCAATCTGAAATTATAATTGAACCAAGGGAATAATATACACTGACCGGCCACTTTATTAGGTACACCGGTTCAACTGCTTGTTGACGCAAATATCTAATAAGCCAATCACATGGCGGCAACTCAATGCATTTAGGCACGAAACTGCTGAAGTTCAAACTGAGCATCAGAATGGGGAAGAAAGGTGATTGAAGTGTCATGGTTGTTGGTACTAGACAGGTTGGTCTGAGTATTTCAGAAACTGCTGATCTACTGGGATTTTCACACACAACCATCTCTAGGGTTTACAGAGAATGGTCTGAAAAAGAAAATATCCAGTGAGCAGCAGTTCTCTGGGTGAAAATACCTTGTTGATGCCAGAGCTCAGAGGAGAATGGCCAGATTGGTTCGAGCTGCTAGAAAGGCAACAGTAACTCAAATACCCACTCATTACAACCAAGGTATCTAGAAGAGCATCTCTGAACACAAGACACGTTGAACCTTGAAGCAGGTGGGCTACAGCAGCAGCAGACCACACCGAGTGTCACTCCTGTCAGCTAAGAACAGGCAACTGAGGCTACAATTCACACGGGCTCACCAAAATTGGACAATCGAAGATTGGAAAAACGTTGCCTGGTCTGATGAGTCTCAATTTCTTGAGATGGGAGGGCCACAATTTGGCGTCAACAACATCAAAGCAGGGATTCATCCTGCCTTGTATCGACGGTTCAGACTGGTGGTAGTGATGATGTAATGGTGTGGGGAATATATTCTTGGCACACTTTGGGCTCCTTAGTACCAATCATTTAAATGCCACAGCCTACCTCAGTATTGCTGACCATGTCCATCCCTTTATGACTCATAATGCGCCATGTCACAAAGCTCATATTCAATTTTAGATACCTGGAGTCAGAGTCTGCAAAAATGTACCAGCTCCGATTCCTAGTAAATTTAAATTGTAATGAAAATAAATACGGCAAGTTCAAATGTCCCATTTCACAAACAATAGTCATAATTAAGCACTTCTCTGATGTAAGAATACAGTCCGGTGCATAGTTGTGTTACTACTAGTGTGAAGTTCAGCTGAGCTATTATACAACCTGACATTCACATATAGTAATCTGGATTATGGTACATTACAAAAAGTGTTTTCATTTTATTTCAGATATAATGTGTTTAACAAGTTAATATGAGTGTAAACAAGTGTAATGATGTAGGTGGAGGTGTGTGCTATGGCCTGATGTGTGTTCAGGGGTTCTTGTCTTTTGTTTAAACTGGCTAATACGGTAGAGAGTCAGCGTCCTAGCCAGTAGTTCTGTGGTTAACTCTTTGAGGGCTGAATATTTTTTCCAAAACATTCAGTTTTCTTAAAAGCATACAATACAGTATTTTCACACAAAAATCAACATAAAACACCTGGTACTGTGAGCTATGGCTGCCAGCTTGCTGTCTCTTGTGGCTTGAGCCGCTCACGGGCAGTATAACGGTTGGCAGGAATGCGTGGCAGGTTGGCTGCCAGGCTGTCTTCACGAGGCAGGGGTGGCAGCAGAGGTCATGGTTTCAGTGCAGTGCAATCTGGTTTGTACATCGTGTCAAGTGGTGGTCCTCTCAGGTGAACGTTGCTGTAGGTGGGTCGGCTACACGTGATCAGCTGATGCAGGTACCTCACTTTCGTTTTCAATCATCTTGATCTCCAGATCACTCGCCTCAAAATCAGAGTCCAACAAGTCGGATTCCAATTCAGAGATAATATGCAAAACGCCGTGCATGGAGTTGTGTGCTTTGTTTTGCATTCGCTTCAATGTCTCGCTAGAAGTCGATGCCATTTTTGCCGTTGTTTGCTCATCGCTACTCATACAAGTGCACGGAATCTCAGACAACTCAACAAAGCTAACTTCCCTTCTAGCACAGAGAGTCAAACTAACACGTAACAGCGGGTCTGCTCACCATTTACCATTGTTGATCGCCCTCAACCTCTCCTGTTGACAAAAGTCGACATCCGCCCTAAAAGAGTTTTAAATGATGTGTATGTTGCCTTCCTTCCATCAACATGGAAAATACATACAGAAGAGCTGGAGTCGGGGAGTCGGAGTCGGAGTTGAAGGATTTACCTACCGATTCCACAGCCCTGCTCATATTATCTCAAACTGGTTTCTTGAACATGATGATGAGTTCACTGTACTTAAATGGCTTCCACAGTCACCAGATCTCAATCCAACAGAGCACCTTTGGGATTTGGTGGAACAGGAGATTCGCATCATGGATAATCCAGCCGGCAAATCTGCAGCAACTGCGTGATGCTATCATGTCACTATGGACCAAAATCCCAGAGGAATGTTTCCAGCACCTTGTTGAATCTGTGCCACTAAGAATTATGGCAGTTCTTAAGGCAAAATGGGGTCCAGCCTGGTGCTAGCAAGGTGTATCTAATAAAGTGGTTGGTGAGTGCATCACTTTACCTAGACTTTATCACTTCTTCACGGGAATGCCCTTTCATTTTTTCATTGAGTCCACAATCTCTTTAAGAGCCATAATGCCCAGGATAATGTGAGAAGACATAGTGAGTGCAGCTCATGTGAACATAGAACTGCACCTTGCAAATCAGCCTCACCTCATTTAGTGGGCTGCAGTGAGAACAGCGTCTGAATAAAGCAGACAGGGAATGCATGGCACAAATGTCCAGCGCCGTGCCGTTCAGCTGGCAGCAGTGAGGTGTACTTGGAATGACTACATAGATGACCGAGTGTTAGCGCCAGCAGAGCACACTTGAAAATCATTCCGGGTTCTTTGTATACACACATTGCTCCTAAAGCAGGGGACACTCGTGTTTTAGATAGCCCATGTGTTTTCTGGTTTAATAATATCATGGAGTAAAAGTAGCCATTTGTCTTTGAAAATGTAGTGCAGTCAAAGTGAAAGTAGGCAGAAAATGTTATACTCAGGTAAGGATATTTTCAAATACTGTATACTCAGATCCAGTAACAACAGAATGGCTAAGGCTCTTCACTGCTATCTGGGAGGTTGACGTTTCAAATCCTATTATTGCCAGAAAGGATCCCACTCTGTTGGGCCTTTGAGCAAGGCCCTAAACCAGAAACAAAATTTGCTTTGGAGGGTTGTACAATAGCTGAACCTGTCCTCTGACCCCCAAATGTCTTGCAAAAGGACAATATCCCCTTGAGGATTAATAAAGTATATTAAATCAAAATCAAAAAATCTAAGTAATTCTGCTTCATTAATATGTACCACTGCTTCTGTGACCAGTAAGTCACTGCAGTGTGAGCTGCCCACGGTGGCACAAATGTTTCTTGAATATTAAACAGATAGTAAAGTTGTGGCCCGTTACACCCCAGGTACCAGTGGACACCTGTTCAGCAGTTCTTTTAAAGAAGGATGCAGTCTAATAGCTAAGAGGCTGGAATCAAACCAGTCAAGTCTGTCAGTTGAAATTCTGCCCCTGACTTCCTGTGATAACCTTAACTTACAATTGTAAAAAATGTCTGTAAGGATTCTCAGCCATTCAGGTGAAATTATCTGGTGGTTGAGTCATGGCAACTGGACTTCTTCCTTGTTAGATAGATAGATAGATAGATAGATAGATAGATAGATCCGTGGCAGAGCGATGGGCGCTGAGCAGGCTCCTGTCAATAATGGAAAATCCACTGCATCCACTGAACAGGATCATCTCCAGACTGAGGAGCAGCTTCAGCGACAGACTGAGGAGACCCCACACTATGCGACTCTTCAATTCCACCCGGGGGGTAAGTGTTAATATTATACAAAATCATTGTTTGTCTGTTATACTTTCATTGTTATCAACCTTTAATTTAATATTGTTTTTATCAGTATGCTGCTGCTGGAGTATGTGAATTTCCCCTTGGGATTAATAAAGTATTTATCTATCTATATAGATAGATATGAAAGGCACTTTATGATAGATAGATAGATAGATAGATAGATAGATAGATAGATAGATAGAT
>JANRMT010062816.1:3248407-3285803 GCA_026402145.1 Polypterus bichir lapradei | reverse complement strand
GATAGATAGATAGATAGATAGATAGATAGATAGATAGATAGATAGATAGATATGAAAGGCACTATATGATAGATAGATAGATAGATAGATAGATAGATAGATATGAAAGGCACTATATAATAGATAGATAGATAGATATGAAAGGCACTATATAATAGATAGATAGATAGATAGATAGATAGATAGATCTGTGGTGGGTTGGCACCCTGCTCAGGATTGGATTCCTGCCTTGTGCCCTGTGTTGGCTGGGATTGGCTCCAGCAGACCCCCGTGACCCTATGTTCGGATTCAGCGGGTTGGAAAATGGATAGATAGATAGATAGATAGATAGATTTCACTGCTCATCCAAGCAATTTCTTCAGTCTGAGGAATGTTGTTAGAGACCACAAATTTATCCTCCAGGTTAGTTTCACTACACATCTGCCCTGAATAGACTCGTTGAGTAAAACAAAGGAAGGAGGAGGTGTGGGCAGATGTAACTGTCACAGCCCCTCCTACCCCCATAGAGTGGGTTGTTAGGAGTGGTCCACCTGGTGGAGGTGTAAATTGGGCCCGATTTTCCCGAGGATAGATGAAAGGGCAGCATGATAAAATGAAGGCAGGTTATGCCTAAGGCCTCTACCTCAGTTGAGTGAGGGGTTGTTGATTTGCACATGTAAAGCTTCCCTCTCGCCTCTTTCAAACCACTTGTTAGTGGTTTACCCCACAGCTCCGAGAACCTGGATTTGATTCTCAGGGTACAATCACACCTGGCAGACAACTTCAGGGCTCAGCTAATAGTAATTCCACCCCGAATCAAGGGTTGGCGCTGTTGCCTAATGCCTTTCTTTCATCTCCTATTTTCTGCAAACCTGCAATGAGAAGATGAGTGACATGACTTCCGGGTTTTGGTCCCCTGAACCAGCCTCTTCATCCTTGTCCATCTTTTAACTGGCTCCACTGCCATCTTGCATCAGTCAGCATTTTAGTAATTATGTGCAGGGACTGCCTGTCCCTCTTATGCTCACATATGTTTGTCTTCACACTACAGGGCCACCAAACATCACAAAGATTAGAGTGTTAGATTAATTGGTGGCTCCAAATTATATTGTCTCTCAAACAATCCTGTAATGAAGTGGAATTCAGTCCAGGGTTGACTCCAGACTTTCACAGGATGGTGGCAGGGTAGTGTTCATTTTCCCATGACCCTTTAAAAAAACAGTTGGACTTAAAACACAGATAAAAGGATAATTTTGGTTTGTTTTGTGTTTGTCTGTAAAAAGCTCCTGCTGCAAGTACTGCTGTGGTCTCCTTCTAACTGAGAATGGATGGACTGTTGGGAGACCTAATACTGTAATAGTAAACACTGCCACCCAGTGGCTAACCTGTGACACACTACAAACATAACATATTCATATTTTAAGATATCTGTTTGTGGAGAAAGCTTGTGGCCACAGGTTATTTTTTCAAATAATTTCTTAATCACAGTACAGCCAACTGAATTTGCTAATGGGATTTGTGAATTAATCAAAAGGCTTGTTCCTGCTTTCACTGCAACTCATTACTCATGCCCACCGGTGGATATTTCACTTTACTGAGAAAACCAACAAAATGTTTTTCATACCCAAGTGAATTAGGATTTCTCAGCCACCTATGCTTTCATTATTCTAAATATTTAATTCTGTTAACCATATTATGAAGTGTGCAAACACAGTCAACTAAGACACTCCATTGCTAACAACCACAACACTGGGTTGTCTTTAGACCAGTTAGACCAGTTCCTTGGTTTTCCTGATGTTAATTTGCAGACAATTCTCTTTGCACCAAGCAACAAAGTTCTCCATCTGACTGTTCTCCTCTGTCTCGTACTCCCTTATCAATACACTCGAAAAGTGCAGAATCATCTGAGAATTTCCGCAGGTGACATGACCTGATGTTATATTTATATTCAGAGGTGTACGGCGTGAAGAGCAAAGGTGACAGGCCTGTTCCTTGTGGTGCTCCACACAATTCTTGAGTCTCACAAACTGAGGTCTGTCTGACAGATAGATAGTCCATTATCCAGGACACCATTAGCTCATCCACCTGAATATCTCTGAACTTAACAGATGGTAATAAAAGCACTTCAGAAATGGAAAAAAACGACAGATGGTTAGGAACAGAAGAAGCAGGTCCCCATCACTCAGGCTTCACACATTATGGCTGGCTAGAGCTATCAACATGTCATCTGATCTCTCCTCTGGCTGGCTCTGACACAACCAACCATCAGGTCCTTTTTGCTGCCGTCTCTGACCTTGACATCGCTGGTACTGCTCTCGTGTGGTTCGAGTCCTACCTCTTGCACAGATCCTGCCATGTGCCCTGACAAGGAGAGATGTCAGCTTTGTAGCAGGCAAGCACGGTAGTGCCCTCTTTCTATGCACCTACTCACTAGGCCCGATCACCCTGTCCCGTGGTTTCTTTGTAGTTTAGGTAATTGACTGAGTAAGGCATTTTGCATGTTTGTGTAGCTTTTAGTTTTTTTCTGGTTTAATATTGCGGTATAGCAAAATATATTGGAGTAAAAGCAGCTGTTTGAGTTAAAAAGGTCGTGAAGGAAAAGTGAAAGTGAACAGTTAAAATTTTATTCTAAAATAGAAATATTCTCCAAAAACACTCAAATACAATTTGTTACTTCGTTACTATATAACACTGCCAGCTGAAAACAAATTAAGCCAAATTTTACCTACAAACGTTAAGACTGATAAACTGGTTAGAGCAGGGGTGTCAAACTCCGGGCCTGGAGGGCTGCAGGTTTTCATTGTAACCCTCTTCCTAATAAGTGACCAGCTTTCACTGCTAATTAAATTCGTTTCCCTTCATTTTCGTAGCCCTGTTTTTAAGGATTCAGCCCTCTGAATGTATTCCTTTCTTCATTAAATGACAGCCAAACAGAAATGAGACATGAAACGAGCCGACAGATGACCAACTAAACTGGGGCTTCAAACTCCAACCAATTTCACTCCAACCAGTTTCTTAATGAGAAGCCGATTCTTGCTGTTAATTAAACTCGTTCTTTAATTCCACGGCTTGTTGCTGCTCTCATTCTGCCACAGCAGACATTTCCAGAACTGTTGATTTTTCTGTTTTCTCTAAGAACATCGTCAAAATGTTTTGGTGACCTGAGAGATCAACCTTACTGAGATCATCGCCTTTCTTTATTTTCAGATATTGTGTGATGGGCACAGGTGAGCTGCTCATGTGGCGGCTTGTTTTAGGTCTCATTATTGTTTGGCTGCTAAATAAAGAAAAATAAAATACTAAGGGGCTTCAGTCAAGTTAATTAAAATGAAGGCAAAAGAAGTTAATTAGCAACAAAAACCGGCCACTAATTAAGAAGATGGTTAGAATGAAAACCTGCAGCCACTGCGGCCCTCCAGGCCTGGAGTTCGACACCCGTGGGTTAGAGGATGTGGATGGATATTTATTACTATATTTTATTTCGATTCAGCGTAGGCTCTTTCCTTGGAATTAGGCCTAATGTGCCCACTCACTATAACCTGAGTAACTAGATTTACAAATTGGTGGATGGATGAGTGGCTAGTTGTCATTAACTGGCAAACACCATTAGTCAAGGCAACTTAACAACATTGGAGAGACAGCTGGTTCCATTTCTTTTGTTTTTTCAAACTGGAGCACAGGGAGGTGAAGTGACTTGCTCACAGTCACACAGTGTCAGTAGTGGGATATGAAGCCACATTTTTAGAGTCTCAAGTCCAAAGCCTTACCCACTAGGCCGAACTGCCTGCTTATTTATAACACAGTCACTTTTAAAATCCGGTTTCCTCCCACAGTCCAAGGACATGCAGGTTAGGTGCATTGGCGATCCTAAATTGTCCTTGGTGTGTGCCCTGCGGTGGGCTGGCGCCCTGTGTTGGCTGGGATTGGCTCCAGCAGAACCCAGTGACCCTGTTTTTAGGATATAGCGGGTTGGATAATGACCGACTGACTTGACTTTTAAAATGAGAGAAAGTAGCACTTCTTAATATCCATTGTGACGTCTAGAGGGCACCACTGAGCCCCCAAACCCCAGACACAACCACCCCAAAGGTGCAAATTGACGTTTTTTTTAAATTCACAAAATGATCAGGCTTCTTCTCTCAACACAGCACAATGCAGCCTAGAAAAACAGACTTTTGCTTCTACATACGCTAACTTACTTGCAGTACCTAAAATACAGGTTAGCAACTGTGGGTGGCAGAGGTTTCAGTGTGACAGCCCCTAAAATTAGGAATGTTCTTCCTCTCAGGAAAAGTCTATTATCCATTTCAAACTCCTGTTAAACACACATCTTTTCAATGAGTATTAATTATTTTCTTGTATGTAATTTCTACTGTCTTGTTAATGTGTTTATTGAATTGTAAAGTGTATGAAAGGTGCTACATAAATAAAACTTATTATTATTCTTTCTCATTGACCCTTCCTAGGCGAGTGTTGTCCAGCTTGCCTGGCTGAGATCGAGCAGCTTCTTTTAAAGATGACCCAGGAGTACTTCTGGTGCTTGAGCATAGCCCACTGGAAGCCCTTCTGGGTCGAATGGAAGTTACTTGAAAGTAGGGATTGTGAATTCTGTCAGCTCCCCCTGGCAGTCCCCACGACAACCCAACAGGGCTGCCCCGTGAAAATACCAATCGCTGCCTGCCCGGCAGGTATCCATGTAAGAATCCTAACCCAGGGTGGCTGCCATCTAGCGTATTGGGGGAGAAAATATACGCTAGTGCTAATCTCCCCGGTCCTTCCATTACACTGGCCACCCAGATGGGTAAGGGACTTTGTTAAGTCCTGGCCAGGATGCTAGCCCACGTGTGCCATCCATTACTCCATCTGTTTTTAGACCTTAATTCTCTGCAGGAATGGGGAGCAGCCAGACCATTCCAGGGGGCACTCACACATGCCAGGCTGGCATAGCGTTGCAACTCAAACTCACTGCAAGTGATTGCACACCGCTATTGGTTGAACTTCTACCTAGAGACTTCAGATAGAATGTGTTGACTCAAACCCGGGTCAAAGTGCCATCAGATAGCAATGTTAGCCTCTGAACCAAAGACTTTAACTTAGTAAACGTAGAAGTTAAATATTGTGTGTGTGTGTGTATATATATATATAAACAGATCTTACATCATGTGGTGCTCCTCAAAATGCTCAATTTTCCCTTTTTTTCCTGTGTTTTGTCTGAGCTGTGCCAAGCAAATCTTTTTTTATTTTCAATTTCCTCCTAATTGCAGCTCTAGGCACAAGGCAAGCACAGCATACTTTTAATCCTACTCACCCAGTCCAGGGTGAAGCAGCTTTAAAGATGAACGGAAAGGATTTTCTGGGCAAAGATAGCTGCTTTTTTCATTTTCCTTTTTATTCTTTGAGATGTTATAGCCAGGCATGGTGTGCTGAATTCCCCGTGGAACTAGAGGGCTCCTGTTAGCCCCAGTGTTGGATGAACAATGAAATCTTTTTCTGCTAATACAGACTATACAATAAATTAGCTATAAAGAATAATGCCAATTTGAACAAACATACATTGCATCGTACATGGAAACAAAATCTGCAAACAAATGCCACACTAGATTCTACTTCTCACCAGAGTCATGCAGAACTGGGATTTTTAATCAAACACACACATTTATAGTGCCCTCCATAATAATTGGGTCAAAGACATTTTTTTCCGTGATCTACCCCTCTGCTCCACAATTTAAAATTACAAATCAAACAATTCAGACATCGGGATTAAAGTACACATTGCAGACCTTCCTTTAAAGGGATTTGCAGTCATTTCGGCCACACAACATTTTTTCTATATGGTCCCCCTATTTCAGGGTACCATGATGTTTGGGACACAGCAATGGCAGGTCTATTAAAGCTGTCATATTTAGCACTTTATCGCATATCCCAGCATGCAATGACTGCTTGAAGTCTGCAATTCATAGCGCTCTACCAATCCTCTAATGCAGCCATCCTCAGCTCCTGCTTATTTCATTGGCATATCCCCTTAAGTTTTCTCTTCAGCAAATGCAAGACCTGCTCAAATGGATTTAAATCAACTGACTGGTTTGGCCTTTTATGATTTTTCCATTTTTTAGCTTGGAAAAATTCCTGTGTTGCCTCAGCAGTATGTTTGGACTATTATCTTGTTGTAGGATGAAGTGCCATCCAGTGAGTTTGGAGACTTGAGCAGATCAGATGTTTCTACACACCTCAGAATTCATTGTGCAACTGCCATCAACAGTTCCATCATCCATGAAGAGAAGTGTGCCAGGACCTGTGGCAGCCATACATGCCAAACATACAGTCATAACACCCCCAGCACCATATTTAACAGAGGAGGGCCTTCTTCAGGGAACAACTATTTGGTTACAACCTACAGATGTTCTGCAGCAATTAAAGTAAATGAAGCCATTCAAGTTGAAGCAAACAATTTGCACAGGTGTCCCAACTTCTGTTGGTTACTTAAAAACCCTGTCTGTCTTAGAGCAGAGTTGGCCCAGACTGAGTTACTGTACCCTCTGAAGTACAACTTGGACAATATTCCGGTGATAATGACAAGAAAACCGCAACTAACCAATGAAATGAGATGAAGCATTATTACCTTTAGAGGTGTCGGTCTTTCATTTAGAGACACTGGAAAAAAAAATGTAAGTGTCAGTGAGTCCAGTAGTGTCCTACACAATCCAAAGGCACTTCAAAACTGGAAGAAACTCTGATAGGATGAGATCTGGCAGACCCAACCTCACAATCCAATCAGATGACAGGTTTCTGAGGGTCATCAGCTTGCACAACAGCTTCAAGCACAGCTTAACAGTGCAGGTCGACAAAAGCAGTGAAGAGGAGACTTCGTGCTGCAGGTGTGACAGGGTGAGTGGCAGGAAGAAAGAAAAAGAGGGCCTTGAAATACCAGCTGTGGACTACTGCAGAGTGGAAAAAAGTCTTATGGAGCGATGAATCCAAATTCGAAATCTTCAGTTCATCATTGATGCAGGGTGTTAATAAACCATCGAGTTGGTGAAAGGATGGCTCCTCAGTGTGCGACACCAACTGCCAAACATGGAGGAGGACGTATGATGGTCTGGTGTTCTTCTGCTGTTGGCAGAGTTGGTGACTGGCATTCTGAATCACAGGATTACCACAGTTTATATCAGCAAAAGGTGCAGGCTGCTTTGATGAATCAAAAATTTGAATGAAATTTTGTACACTTAATGATTCCTTGACTTATTTTATTTGCCATTGTTTACTTGTTCTATGCTTTGATTTCATGAAATATTACGACATTAAACTGCATTCATTTCCATAAAAAACAGAGTTGTTCTCAAATTTCTGTATTTCATCCATCCATCCATTTTCCAACCCGCTGAATCCAAACACAGGGTCACGGGGGTCTGCTGGAGCCAATCCCAGCCAACACAGGGCACAAGGCAGGAACCAATCCCGGGCAGGGCGCCAGCCCACCGCAGGACACACACAAACACACCCAGCACACACTAGGGCCAATTTAGAATCGCCAATCCACTTAACCTGCATGTCTTTGGACGGAAACCGGAGCGCCCAGAGGAAACCCACGCAGACACGGGGAGAACATGCAAACTCCACGCAGGGAGGACCTGGGAAGTGAACCCGGGCCTCCTAACTGCGAGGCAGCAGCGCTACCACTGCACCACCGTGCCACCTCTGTATCTCATCTTAGTGCTAATTACAATGAATTCATCAGACATGCGTTTTGTTTATTTCCTGTTAAGATTCTTTGTTCCTGCATTTTGTGCTACATTTTCATAAAGTTTCTGTCATCCTCTGTTAATTCTGCTACCATACCCTACACAAAGGCAGAGCTTTCTAATTATGATGGGACAACTTTTTGGCACCCTAAATGTTATGACTCATTCAGTTCATTTGGGGGTCACTAGATCAAAGGGGCCGAACAATTATGAAAACTCTCTTTCCTGAAGAATCCATATAATTAGCGTCTAAGTATTCAACCTGAATAACATTAGACTCACAAATAAAAATTTGAAAGGGCAACACAAAGTGAACCTTATACAGAACTCAAATTACTTTATCAAGGTGCTGTATATTTCAGAATATATTATATATACAAAGGATGATGTTAACAAAGAACACTTTTGAGCTTTCCACTGACTCATTCTGCGCCCACAAAGGATATGTGAGTCAATTAATTTAAAGACAGCTGTGTGCCAAAGTTGGAAAATGTCAGAGGCCCGGCACACCCCTGGGACACTTGGCAAGGAAACCCTTCACACAGTGAAGACCCCCTGGAACTGACAAACTGCCCCACCAAATGCTACAGTTAGACTCAGAGTTTCAACAAAGAGCAAATCATGTTTCTTACTGTTCTCTCTAAAGTTTATATCTGAAAATACAAAGCTGGGAGCAGTGGCGGTTTGTAATGCAGGGTGCTGGGTGCCGCACCCCCTACAAATATTTTAAAATCTTTACATAATTAGGTAATGCAAAATAATTCAATAAATGTGTTTATTTGCACAACGTGCCTGGTGTCTGGCAATGTCAACACAGATTAAAACTGTTTTGGACTGATTTTTGTGAGAATATCTGCCTTTCCTGAGTGAAGGGTGCTGGCCAAGTGAGAGTGTACTGTTTGTAAGTCCTTCATCTGTTGGCAAGCAGGTGACCTGAGGCTGCCTTTTAATTGGCTATTTTCAGATTTTTCCAGGGACGCAGCTGCCACCAGGTGGAATCTTCCAGATTTACATAAAGTATGTGCGCAAGTATAAACAGTACAATGCTTGCGTAGC
This sequence comes from Polypterus bichir lapradei, assembly GCA_026402145.1. Taxonomy (NCBI): domain Eukaryota; kingdom Metazoa; phylum Chordata; class Cladistia; order Polypteriformes; family Polypteridae; genus Polypterus; species Polypterus bichir. The sequence continues at coordinate 3,277,029 of JANRMT010062816.1, read as the reverse complement.
AGTAGCGTCTGCTGGAGCATGTGTCACATCGCATGAAATATAAACCTGGCCTTACAGATTATGTTCTATTGGTGAACAAATTAGAAATGCCACTACAGTGTATCTCAGCAATGGCAGGCTGCATGCAGCTGGGATAACAGCCCATTGTCAGCTCCCAGTTTACTATCAATAAGAGAAGTAACACGGATGCCTCCCCATTTTCTTGCAGAACCTTGGTTAGATAGAACATTCCCTAACCCCTCAGTTATTTGTAGTACTAATAAACTACCACAAGGTAGTATCAGTGAGATAATTCAAACTTTATATAATGTAAGCCTAACAAAAATCAGACATATCAAATACTAGGAATTAAAATGGATGAAAACATACAACGTGAACAGATCAGATCTACTGTAAGGCCCACAGACCACTTCATATTAGGCGGTTCACCTTGAGCAGTTAAGTGTTCAGAATTGGCTTCTATTTCTTACATTTTTTCTAGGATTTCCGGACTGAATTGACATATAGTATCTGCCACTCACTTTGGGAGATTCTGAAGTTGTAGATAATGATTCTGTCATTTGTTTTTGCTTTTCCCATATAAGTTTTCTTTATTATTTTGATATTGTTCAGCCGCCATGTTGTTAGGGGGCGTGTCCTCAGAGGTTGTGACCTTTGAATAAAAACAAAGCAGGTTAAAAGGTGAGCCAAAAAAAAGATCAGTTCCTCATCCAAGCCAAGGATTATAAACACTTTTGGTCAATTAACTTTATAATTCAAATGAAAGTATTTAAATAACTAGCGACTGGGAGCCCGATCAAATCGGGCTACAAATTCAACGTTTGTGAAATCCATACTTTCTCTGCAAAGAATTATTTGATTTGTTAAGTCCTTGAAATGATTTTGTTATCATGACACAGATTTGTGGTTAAAATACACTTCTTCGGCCACCGCAAGGCACTGGCTGCTCGATTTCTTTCAACCCGTGCTGCATTTGCGTTTGCTCGAGCTTCTTCAGTCGCTTGTGCACGGCTGGCACGATGTCTGTCAACGTTAGCAGCTTTCTGTAGCGCATGTTCTGTCCTTTGTGTCCGATTTGCATGATTTCTTTCAGCATTAGTAGCATTTGTAGACGTACGCTGCTCATCTGTTTGTTGTGCTCGTTGTGTACGTGTGGTCGCATTAGCAAGTCTACGTTCTGCGTCAGTCATGTGACTTCATTTCCTACACATCCTTCCCGCGGCCACTGCTCTTGTGGCTGCTCGAGGTATTGCTGCGAACACCATACATACGGATAGTATCAAATTATATATAAGGATTGGCATTTTACTTGCATCAATTAGGGCTCTCAATTAGTGCATTCACATGTACTTTAATAAGATGATCATTCACAGAAACCAGATTTCTAAAATGCCATGTAAACCCTTATTTAGGTTATTGGTCTCTAAAAACACCTGATTTAGCAGAGGTAGATTTCTCTGCAGATAATCAGATTATGTGGCCATGTAAACTCTAACCGGGTTAATGTTAAGGGTTTTGTAGTCTGCGCATGTCTGTTGCACACTGTCAGCCTACACATGCATTTGATTTCAGCAGCCACGGGTAGATGCGTCCATGAAATACCTTTCTACAGATAAATGGTTGGGCAATCGCTTTATTTCTTCTCCCAGATTAAGTAGTGTCTCTTAGTATTTCAAAAACCACAAAACTTACAGTATGTCGATGAGCTAATTGTACAGTGCTAAACCCCGGCATCACAATCTCAAGGCCATGTTAAAAGGAATGTGTGTTACAGAGTCCAATTACTTTTTCAAATAATGAGTAACCTACTACAACACTCATCTTATTGAAGAAAAAAATCCCAGTTTTGGTGTTACTGCAGCACTGGGTGTACGGCAAGAAGCACAAGTCACTTACTGGTATGACGCTCCTCTGCAGGGCTCAATCACACAGCCAAGCAGACAAGCGTGCGTTGTGACTAATCTGATAACAGAATCTGACAAAATAAAGCATCAGTTTGACTAAACATATTTATAAAAACACAAGAAAACGATCATAGGCGTCATTTTCATTTTCTGCATCACTGATGTTTAACTCTTTTTGGCGCAGATTAAAGGCGTCGGAGCATTTTGCCAAAGGAGAACTCCAGAAGATCACTTGCGCATGTAAATGTGGATTATTAAGAAATGAGGCTTCTGCCTTAACCGTGTTATTCACCTTCTCGGTTACATGTGTGCATGTATACACACTGCTTAACTAACCACACATTTGAACATTTCCTCCTAAATGTTGATAAGATTTTTATCTTATTTATCATCAAACCTTTTTCAAATGTTACCAAACAGGCAAAACTGGTCCAACAGCCCCAATCAAGGAGAAAGAAAAAAAAAAAAGCAAAAATAGAAAAAGTGTATAGACGGGCGGAAACATTACTATTTTTTTGCTTGACTCCATTTTTATTGCCAGTCATGTTGTTAGTTAAGAAACAGAGATGTCCATAAAAGATCTCAGAATTTTTGATTTATTATGGAAGTTGCAGTTCAGCATTTTAGAAAATCAAACTTTTTTCATATTATTTTTCAACCACACACAAAAAAATACAATAAGGCACTTGCTGGCATTTCAACATACATACAAATTTGGACATTTTACAGTTAAAGGTCAATTAACATCCATGAATGAAAATTATTTAATAAAAGTCGCTCATTTGTTGTGAAAGTAAACGAACAAACAGAAAAGGAGACCAGTCTCTTAGTCTAAGAGACAAACCTTACAAAGTGGGTCAAACTGGCCTTTGTTATGTGGTCTTTAGATGATGTACCACCCTGGGATTGGAAAAAAAAAAAAAAAAAAAAAAAAAAAAAAAAAAAAAAAATCAGCCCTCCAGTGCTGACCCAAAAGCTTTTTTTTATATAAATCTAAATTTTCTAACGCATTGTACTTTTTTGAGGCTTATTGAGTCCTACTAAAAGTTACTTTAAAATTAAACTCATGTCATTTAGACTGTACTCATTATGCCTCAAAGATGTTTTCAACTTATTTGCTCTGCGTATTTCCCAGTACATCTCCTATAAACTTAAAAAAAAAAAAAAAATTCTTAAGACCATATCACATTAGACGACTTTTCCATCAATTTTCAGTCATTTCTGTCATTTACATAATCTTAGACAGCTGGAGACAGACATCCAGTCTGACATACCCAGCAACTCAGTCTAACTAGTCCATGACTTGTCCTGACAAAATTAAACAGGTTTTAGGTTGTCTTTAGTAGTAGGGTGGGCTTTGTGTGCATGAGAGCCGACAACCAATGACTGCTAGGGAACATGAGTATTCTGGACCTCAAACAGAAGAGAAGCTAGTTTATCTGATGTCTCCGTTTGTCTGATGAATGTGCTAGAAGATTGGCATAAAGTTGTTAAATGTGACATGCCCAGCAATTTTCAGTCAGGTAAATTGACATGGTCGGTCAAAGAGATCGGCAAGTCTGACATTCCCAATGACTAGAAGTAATGTAATGTGACAATGGCCTTAGCAGTAAACACAAGAAATGATCATTTCGTAATTCTATAAATGGCTTACTTACTCTGACTTAAACACATTCAACATTTTGACTTAAGTGAGTTAGTGAAAGCCAGTATCAGAGGAAGGATTTAATGGCTCAAACTCTCCAAGCTGTAACAGTAAAGATAATTTTACCAGCCGAATGCCCGCAAAACAGAACTAAACTCAAGGTTAGCATATAGTCTTTGGTGGGGGAAAACGGGACCTCAAGAGTTGGAATGCAATTAAAAATGAATTAAGATTTATGCACATGTTTCTTCCAGCAATAGACAATTATGCTGCCAACTTTTCATATTTGTCTGTATTTAGCTGAAGATTATTGTATTATTTTTTATTAATCTAGGGCCCCTGCTTGTTAAGCAAAGGGACATGGTGACTGACAATGTGTCCAGTGGTGCATCACAAGGCTGAACATTTGATTCACTTAAAGGTGACAAAAAGTAATGGCTAAATAGCTTTGCATTTGTATTTAATTTGTTTTACAACATTCCCTAAATTTCTGACTGAAATTTCTCATCACCTTTTTATTTTAAAGAAAATTCTCTGCACATTTTTTAATTTGCCATTTACTAGGAGAGCTTTTTGTATACCCCTCTCCTAAAACAGAAGACACTTCATCACGATGGGTTTCTAAAACTTTACTGAAAACAGAGATATACAGATGGTTATCCACTCAGCCAGTGAACTCGTACCAACTCATATAAACTCTACAAAAAAGTGCAACTGATCTCGTTACAGTGAAATATGTGATGAGGTGATGAACAGTAGACTCAAAATCAGGCACACAGACAGGTTTGTCTGCCTGTAAAAAAGTTTCTTCCAAAATGCACAAACTAGGCATTGTTTACTAGCTGACACTTCTTAAAGCATCAGCCATGAGTGAACATCTCTGTTGTGTGTGGCAGACAGAAACTGTCTCAGTCTAAGCACAAGAACAGATGTCCAAAAAAATTAAGGCTGCTTTGTATTCCAGAGTTAACATGGTGAGCACCGTGAAGAGCACAGAACATATTACATAACTACAATCTAGAGGACAAGGGCTCACGGAGTATGTCCTACTTTATAAGTATGAGACTACGCAAGAATAAATAAAGATTTGGCAAAACTAAGCAAAATTTCTTTATCTTTACAAAAGTATTGTATATCATTAATTGGGATCAACGCTACGTTTTACTCTGCACTGCACTGGCACCCAGTCCTGGGCAGCTCCAGGATTGGCTAGCTAAGCCCACAGAGACCCTGACTTCAACTAAGCAGATCTGAGTATGTTATACAATATTTTGCTTTCTGTGAAAATAACATCCTGCTAAAACTATATTGTCCAAGTAAAAATATGTTGGTAAAGGTCTTGGGTTGAAATAAAGAAAATAAAGATCAAGAAATGCAATAAACAAAAAAAAAATTCTAAAACAGAAAAGCAGTACAGATGAGAGATGAATGTTACAGATGTGTCATAAATCAGGAAAATCTACATATATGGCAAGTGACAGACAGTCAGTTAAACTCTTCCTCATGGTTTGAAATTGATAGAAAACACGTAAGAATAACCTTGTAAATGTTATAAAAAGCAGATCTTATAAAAGTATAAGAAAATCTTATAAATACATATGTGGTCCAAGTAGTACAGCATTTGAAGACTTCTCTGTAAGTGACCATCAGCTAAAGTAAACTTCACAGTTTGAAATTAACATTAAGCTAAGAATGATTCATTAGCAGCACAACAGAGACAATCTATTGTTTATAAAAAAAACAAAAAAAAAAACAAAAAACAAGAAGCATTTAAAACACCTGATCCCATTTGAAGTATATTTATAATAAGCTAAAAAGACAGAAAATTAACTCCTATGAACTAGTTTTACATATAAAAAAATCTCAACCACTTTGATCATGAAAGTTCAGAAGACACTGCAGCTTCTTTGGATTGCAACTCGCACAGCAGCTACAGTGGAGTAAATTCAGTTCTGCAGGGCCTAACTGCCCAACCTTTTGATCCCAACCAACTCATGGTTGATATTTTGTATTAATTTTTTTATGAAATTTTCCTGAATAAATATTTACAAAGAATGCAACTATTTAGGGACTTTGGGAACTAAGGAGTCTGAATTCAATATTGGCTTTTTGTTATATAGTGAATCAAAAAAAAAAAAAAAAACATTAACTGGAATTCAACAACCATTAATGTATTTCACACCTTCCTATTTAAGTCATTATTTTCTAGTGAGCACATGACTGTTCGTGACATTGAAGTAGTAGCATTTTTAACAATACTAATGACATTAATTCTTATTATTGGGGTATAAACAGGGAAGTATCTCCACAAAAAAATTTAGAATTAGAAAAAAGATGGTTAAACATTTATAGCTATGACAAAATACATGACGTTCTAAATTTCCTATGAATGTAAATCGCACACTACTATGCTTTTCTGAACATAGACTTGAGAAAAAAAGAACATCAAGATCAGTTAATAAATAAGTTGACTCGCCGACTGTAAAACTGTTTGGTACAAAAACCTGCGGCCACAAGGGACCTCCAGGACTGAAATTGAGGACTGCTGTTGTATTGCACCATAATACGGGTACTGATAAAGTGGATTTCACACTTGCCTTATGGCTTGAACTTTAACCTATTCTTAATAACCTCAACTGCAATGTAAAAGTAATGCTAATTATAGATAAACAAATAGATTCATATTTTACAGTAATATTACTGCATTTTTATACATTCTGTGTACATTCATTTTTTAAACCTTCTACAAGCAAAGGGTCTATTTTGGTTTACATGCGTAGCGTGTACACAAACTCAAGTATTCAAGTTTGCATAAATTTACATAAAAATATAAACATAATGTAAGCTTACACAATAAACATTATTTCTTCATTAACGAGAGCCTTTTCCATATGGAGGACAGCTTTTAAAAAGGAGGCAAAAATCATTTTAAACTATATAGCAATTATTAGTAAGAGCTGTATGGATTCTTAATGTTTTGTTCATTTTACATTCCTGGTTGCAGCGACTGGTCAAGGTGAAACACAGTTCTTTTGATAAACCAGGAAAAGAAATAGTTAAAATTGTCACAGCCTGATGAAACTGTGAATTACAAAGTCCATAGTAGTAGGACACCCCAATACAATGTTATTGTGATATTTATTGTGATAACGCCATGATTGTACAATATTACTGTGATCTGTGGTGAGATAATGATACAACGTTTTCAGCTGATTATGATTGTGATATGTATTGAAAATGATTTCTTCCCTGTGATGGGCTGGCACCCTGTCCGGGGACTATTTCTGCCTTGCATCCTATGCCTGCTGGGTTAGGCTCCAGCTATCCAACGACTCTGCTCAGAATTAAGCAGACTTTATTGGTGTGGTATTACTTCGCTTCGTATCATATCCCATTGGAATAACTTTCACGTTGATAAAACTAATAGGAAAAACACTAATTCAACTGCAGAAAAAGCACTTAAGTATCTCAGACAGTTCCTTAAGGCCAATTACTGTACAGTAAACAGCAGATGAATATGAAGAGAGTCTTTATTTCTGTATTGCAGCTTTAAGAACTTGATTTTCATAAGATACTGCTTGCAAACTGCATGTTTTATACGAAGCTCTATGGAAAATTATGATAACTAGGGAAAAGCTCTATTCTCTATGTAAAAGTAGGAAAACCAAAATGTACCCAAATACTGAGCTTAAGTATGGACGGAGCCTTTTATCCAAATGTCTGACATTAGCAGCCATTATTGCTCCTGCACCAACAAAGAAAAACTGTTGTCAGGGTATTTCTAATTTCATTCAAGGAAGGAAAGTTCTATGTACCTTTTAAAAAGACTATAGAAGCCAAGAATTGGTAAGTGTCAATATATTGATTAAATAAAATAATGAAAAATATCATAATACTATATTGCATTGCTATTGTTCCCCATATCTACAGTAGTTGTTAGCCAGTAAGACAGCTTCTCCATTAACAACTCAACTACCGCATAACATGGTTGTTATTTACTTGGCTTGTAATATAATGGATGACAAATGTAAAAATGGCTTCATAAAGAATCACTCAGCACAGCGAACATTCATCACTGTTCATTTTTTACATGCTAAGAGGGAAGAAAATAGTAAACGGTAAATGATCCATGTTGTAGCTAGGAATGCTTCATTGTGTTCATTAGGATGAACAGAAGGTCCATGGGAACAACGGCTGAAGTTAGGTGAGATTTGATCAATTCTTTCTTTAAAGATTAGGCAAAAGTAAAATTGAAGACATTCAGCTGATTCGTCTCATAAAAATCATCACTAATCCTTAGGACAAAAATCTAATTTATAACTATAAAAGTAAACACAAGTCAAAATGCGAATTCCTTCTCCAGTTGTTTTTGTTTGTTCATTATAACCATGTGAAAACGCTCATCAAGGTCTTCACACATATCACTGTATACGCTGCCATCTCTTATAGTGCAATTGTGCCAAAGTTAGGTGCCATACAGGTGTGCAACTTTAAATAAAAAAAAGTACAACACAAACAAAGATACAGTGTTTTTGACAAAGTAAAGGCTCTGTTCTCTTTTCTCTCCAAATATTGTTAATACCAAGAAATGTAAAATGAGATGTTGAGACCACTGATGACAAATCAACAGCATCTGACAGCACACAAATTAGAATGACTGTGTGTGCCACACTGGAGTTCCTCTGCAGCAGTGTGTTTAAATACACAATCAATCTTTAAACTTCCACACATAAGATTGTGAAATACATTAGACATAAATATGGCATGGGTCATGACCAACCTCATGTCCAAAACTATTGCTGGTCTAAACAGAGCTTTAACCTGGCGTGCTTATGCTTACAAATAATTTCTTTCATTAAAATGTCAAACACAGGACATGTCTTAACATTTTTTAAGGGAGCACTACTGCTACGAGTTTTATGTTTCGGTATAATTCACAGCTAAAAACCTCATCTGAAATGTTAAAAAAAAAAAAAAAAAAAAAAAAAGTATAATTATGGCTCAGAGAAAACTTTTTCCTTTATCCAAGAAGAGCATCGTAATCAATATACCAAATAAGCTTTCCACTTGTGGGCTTCACTGCTGTTATTGGCCACTTTTTGGCATCATCTTTTACACGACTTAACTGAGTTATCATTTCATGCTTTGCCTTTCCAGTTATTAAAACTGCTATGTTTTTGGCTTTATTAATGGCCGAGAATGTTAGGCTCATTCTTTGATGTGGTTTTGAAGGGCTTTCTGTCAGCGCTACCAGCTTGTCTTTAAGCATTTCAAATTTGCTATTTTTAAACAATGATGCAGTATGCCCATCATCTCCAACACCCAAAAGAATAAAGTCAAAGCTGGTGTCATTTACTAGTTTCAGGATCTCTTTTTCATAGGCCTCTGCACCACTGTCCTCTTCAACACACAGCCTCTGATTCAGGTAGACTGGCATTGGGTGAATATTGTAATATGGGACCTTGATGTACTGCAAAAGGTAGTCATGCAAAGTTTTAAAGTTGGATCCGGGATCATCCAGGGGGACACAGCGCTCATCGACCATCCAGAAATGTGTCTTTTTCCAAGGGAAAGTGTAATGGTGCAAGGCCAACCTTTGAAACAAAGCAATTGGAGTAGAGCCCCCAGAGAGTGCCATATGAAATTGCCCACTGTTTCTAACACTTCCCTCAGCAACTTTTTGCAGATCAGCAGATAATCTTGAAATAAGTTCTTCAGCCCATGCAGAGACCATTTCATTCTGCCGATACTTACCCTGAGTGACCTGAAAGCTATCAACTGAAATTTCATCTTGAATGTTTGACGATATCACCACTGGTTCTTGAATGAAAGAAAGCTCACGGCCTTTAAGCTCAAAGTCCAAAAAATTATTATTGTCATTCCCTCCTGGATAAAGACGGGGCATATGTGGGGATAAACTATGAAGCAATGGTGACCAGAACTTCCATGAGGCCAACAGATTTTCTGTACTGACAAAACTGTCATGTTTACCCTGAAAGATTAAAGAGATGAGTATTGTATATGGTTCACTCTGTGTGACTGGAGTGTAGATGTAGTACTCTGAAAGTGGCTGTCCTAGTAAGGTCAATTCTGGATACTCAGTCACTTCCTTCCAGCCACTAGGTAAAATGGGTTTAAATAGGCTCTTACTGACCAGAATGGCTGGGTACTGTAAACTTCCATGCCCAAAATAAAAGATCACCTGTCGGAGTTTACAATGCATGGCTTCCTCATTCTGAACACAAAAAGTTGGATTCCTGAAGACAATGCGTGCATAGCCCACACGTTCATCCAGTGCCTTTCCTGAAGTCAACAAAAAAGGCACACCATCCCACTGGACATTCTCAATGTAAACTGCAACACCTGGAATGGGGGAGAAAAAACAGATGATAATTTTTCAATGCAATTAATTATTAATAAAAATAAAAAGACAATTTACTCATCTACAATCAAGTGAAATCTTGCAGTCAGTGATCATTAATGAAATCTGCTGAATTCGCTTCACCTTGAGTTCAGTAAAGTTGCAGCAAGGTTCAGGAACTCTGCCAAATTCGGTGAAACTCATTGAAGTCAATGGAGAAGGAGGAAATGATCCAGCTTTGAGTGGGTTATAATAGTGCAATGGTGGTTTGTGTGTTCCTGAGGGCTAGTGAAGTATTGAAGACTATACATGAATGCTTACTATGTTTAAAAATGTAACCTAAGGCAGCAATGCTAACCACTGCACCACCGTGCCTGCCCCAAGATAAAATTAACAGCAAATCAGAAAAGTAAAATTTCTTTAAGAGAGAGTGGAAACAGGAACAGGAAAAGGAAGTATGACTTCACTAACTCTTGCCCCCCTAGAATTCGATTGCTGGTACTCACTTCTCTTTGCCAGTACAGTTTTGTTTTTTGTTTTGTTTTTTCCTGGACGTTTTTGCTCACTCAACGCCATTGCCCTCAAATAAGTGCAACACTATAGCACATGAGTTCTTCATTCTTTTTGTATCAACTACAGAGCACTCTGGGTAATATTATTAAAGGGGCAGGCTCATGTATTACAAGTAAGTCACATACAAGTCCAGACAAAAAGACATTACCTTTAAATCACAAATAAACAACACACACCAACACATTTTCAGTTTCCTTCTGTGCATGTGTTTTGCATTTATATGCATTTGCATATCTTCTGTTCATTTCTAGCTCACAGTATAACCGCTCTTTTTAAATCCATATCAAAAGAAGAGTTTCATCTGGGATACTAGTTGATCTAGCATACCACCCAATACTAGGATTAGAGTTGTATACTCAGCAGGGCTATCCTAACCAACATTGGGTGCTACTGCAGTGTCATGGTGGCCTTGCAAAGCATCATGGGCCACTGGGATTATTTAAAAAAGAAAAAAAAAAAGCCAGCTGTCTGGTGAACTTTCAGGAAAATATTTACTGAACAAGGTCACTAGTTAACCAACCAAATTAACTGCAAATAACGCTCTGGCAAATTCCATCAATCAAGAATAGTGACCACGTAACGAGTACAATGATAAAAAACACCAACTCCATCCATTCTAATATTTTCACCTTTAGAACTGTAATAACTTGATTTATGTATAAAATAAATGGATTTCCCCAAGTTCTCCATATATTTAAACTGCATAACCTTATTCTATCAGAAAATCACAACAATAAGAAATATAAGTCGTCATGTGTTCCTCTCCCAAAACATTTACTTAACTGTGGTTTTTCAATATCACCCGTCACAGCTAGCATGAACAAATCCTAGCATCCTTTATATTTTTATGTGGAAGCAATTAGAAATAAGTCTAGGCAAGTGGGACGCTGAAAACCAACCATAAAATTATCAGAGCATGCATTTCTTGGAAGAATCCTCTTTACATGCCAATTTAAACTATATTTAAAATACCATTGAAGAACATTTTTCACTTCCTTAACAGTTAAATTAGTTTTGCTCTTAGCAACTCTACTCATCTTTGGGGTTGTGCTAATGAAACCTACTGGGAACAGGAGGACACACACTTAAAAACATGGATTGAAAGGCTGCAGGGTATAATTTGAAAAAGTGGTGTTCATGTAATAATTTTTGGGGTTCTTTAATTTAGTGAATCTTTTGATTAGAGGACTGGCACAAAATCTTATGTGATGAAAAGACGTGAAAGGGAATGGCAAAAAAAAAAAAAAAAAAAAAAAAAAAGAGTACATGAATCATAAAAACAAAACACAAATCGCATGACAAAGCAAAGCTCAATGCTTTCTCAGATAAGCTATCACTCCCATAAGTATTTTCATGCCTTAATTACCATATGACTCATGACTATGAGCTTCCCACATTAAAATTCTGCCTACTGATTCAGTTTAGCCATGCTAGATAGCAGTTCAAATACCAAACCCCATCAGCTTTTAAACTAAACTTTTTTTTAATCTTTTCATATGCCTTTGGTCGAGTGCATACCAATTACATAACATTCTGTGCTGTACTTTAGCTAGGGAAAAACTGACAGAAATTTAAAAGGTTATGTTGTATTGGTAATTTCATAACTTTATGTTATCTGAGCTGGGTTTTATGGGATATAAACTAAAAACACATTTAGCCAGTCATTTATGTTCCTAAATAAATGAATAATCATAGTAAATCTCCAAAGATCAACAAGCACTGCTCCTAATTAAAAAAAAAAAAAATGTAGTTCATCATTTATCTCTATGCACATTCTGATGGAATCTGGTATTGTAAATGCTTGTAGTGTACTCATCACTTCCTCCTCTTACAAGAAACTAATTTATGCTCTTTCGTGGATAAAATGATAATATTCTTCCCCACTCGACTATGAATAAAATTAGCCTTTCTTGGTAAGTGCTCAGGGTCACACTCCCCTCACAGCTCTTATCCTCTCTGGGACAGCATAAGCAGGACATGAACTTGGGCCACTGGTTTGTACGGCAGCACTCCCAGCCCTCTGTGTTAAAGGACAGCCCAACAGCTGATCATGTAACTAACTGAAGAGGACTAACCAAAGACAGATTATTTCTTTCAGCCTAGTAGCACTTGTCCATCATGTTGCAATGATCTATATCTCTCTATTATAATAAAAAAAAAAACTTAGGTCGAGATGTGATCTTTTTGGAAGACACTTTAACATCCCACGAGACAAAGCAGTGAGACAAAAGGACAGCTGCTGTACAGGCTTTTAAATGATCAACGTGCAGCGCAACAAGCCGAACATGCAGCTTGACAGCAGCAAGCCAGCAGCTGATCCGTCCGCATCTTCTTAGTGTGCGTTCAGCATCCCCCCCCGCCCTTCATAACGCGAGCGGCTGGTGCATAGTGCAGGGAAGGGAGTGGACAAGAGAAGCGAGGCAGTTGCTGTACAGGCTTTTAAATGATCGACACGCAGCATGACAAGCAGAACATGCAGCTCGGTGCATTCAGCCCATCTCCCCCCCCCCTTCACATCATGAGTGGCAGAGGCACAAAGTCAGCACCCCTAGTTTTCACTAAGAACAAGGGAAATACAATCTCTATATTAGTCTTCAGGAGACTCCATGCTAAAATTTTGCTGAATAAGGTGATGCACATACTCACCTGCAAATGTGGCGGTGTTGCTCACATAGTCCACTGTCTTATTTAACTCCACCTTAACTTCAGCATTAAAATTCTGGTATTGCCCAACCACTGCACTCCTCCGGGAAAGGTCTTGTAAATTGGTATACAATTTGAGTTTCTTTCCGAGGACCTCTTGTGGGTCATTTACATTATAGGGAATTTCCATGGCAATAAGCATCAGGATCTCCGTTAGATGATTCTGAATAACGTCTCGAATAACACCATACTGATTATAAAATTGTGTCCGACCTAAAAAGAAAATAAGGAAAAAAAAAAAAAAAATTCAGAGTAAAGTCACAATGTTTTTATTTCAGCAATGATTTTGTTGCCCAAAAGTAAAAGCAGTTTATTAAATTCACCAAGGTTGTTGGCTACCCTATTTAAACTAACAATTTCTCTCTATGGGACATGCAACTTCAGCACCTAAAAGGAAGCAGCACAGTGACCTCAGGATATGTGTGACACCAGTAATAATTACTTGTTCTCTTTAAATAATAAGAGTATTCCATGGGGAATAAATAAGGAGATATAAAGAACTTGCAAGACAGCTGTATAATGTATACTAGACTAATAACTCCAGCACTAACAAAGGGGCATATAAGAGCATGAGTGCAACAGTTAAAAATGATATTAGGAAAGTTAAAAGGCAGCTGGAGAGAAACATTGCAAAAAAGGCAAACCCAAAGGGACTATTTCAATATTTTAGAAAGGTGAAGGTGGAGGTGGAGGTGAGGAGAATTAGGAACAGTAAAGGCAAGCTAAAAGATACAGACAGTGAAATGGCAAATGCTTTGAAAATATATTTTTCTGTTGCTTATATGTGTGAAGAAATTGATAAACCACAAAAAGTAACAGTATTACTAAAAAGGTAATTTATTATCTGGAAAAGTACTGGTTAGACTAATCAGACTTAACCTCTTTAGCGTTAGACCCGAGCGTCATTCGGAAAACTGTAAAGATGCATCTTGTGCAAGTGTTAGACCCGGGGATTACCTGGGCTATAAAAGTGGCAACAGCATTAATGAAGAGTGTTGCTCGGGAAATGGGATAGGCATGTCTTGTATAAGTGATAAGCCCGTTACCCAGGGAACGGTCTTTTCCTAGTCTCATAAGAAACGTTTTTCAGCAGCCCAGGTGTTGCATGCTCTTAACAGTGATACGAGCAGTGATGACGAAGTGAATATGTCTTCAGGCAGTGGAACTGAAACAGACAGTGAAATTGAAAGTGATTCTGATGAATCTCAAAGCGATGCTCATGTCAATAGCACTTGTGAGGTGTGCTCTTCAAAAGCCGGAAAGAAAAATCTACAAGGAATCGAGGAAGTCCAGAGGAGTATTAGCCAGTAAGCTGGGATTGACAAGTATGAACTACAAGGAGAAACTGAAGGAACTAAACTTTCTTAGTTTAAGCAGAATAAATTAAGTGTTGGTACAATCAAAATTTTAAATATTATGAGGGGAATTAGTACAGTGTATTCCAGCTTTTACTTTAAAATTAATTCTTCAACAAAAATACCAGGACACAAAGGAAACTTAAAGAGCATCTTTAACACCAAAGTTAGAATGTTTCTTCATACAAAGAACCAGTAGGACTTTAGAAACCTTCAAAGCTTAATTTGATATTATTTTGGAGAATGTAGGGGAACAAAACTGGCAAGCTTTATGGGATGAATGGCATGTTGTCACAGTTGTCCCAACATCAGCTAGGCTGTGGAAGTACTGCCCAGTTACATTTTTAACTGCTTTTTCACCTACAGGGCTCATGATGTAGTGCTACACACTCAGTAGCAACAAGTGACAGTTTAGCAACAACTCTGGGTGCAATACCATTGTATTACATAACACAAACTACCACAAACATTACTTTTATAATAACATTCTCAAAACTGTTTAAACCAATAACTGATCACATGGAGCACACCACAGTAGCAAGCCATTCATTGCAGAGCCCACAAGGCTTTTCTGGCAGGAGGTCTATTGATTGCATAGTTTGCCAAAGGTGCCATCTGCTGGCAATTACTTTAGGGTTGTCTCTGTCAACAGCTATGAACATTCTCAATTCAATAAAATAATAAAATCGATAAATATGTGAAACTTATTATTAGTCCCAAAATACTTTTTACAGTACTCAGGCAAATACTACCAAAAGATAGAATGGGTAAGACTAAAGTTTTAATGGCTTGGCATATGACATGGTATTTATTGGGTGACTCATGCACTAGAATGGGTGTTTTAAAAGTACCATTTCTGCTAAGTGTTCAAACTCACATGTCATGAGTGTTTCAGGAATGGGTCACCAAGTGGAAAAAAAAAAAAGTAATATGCAGATCTGTGACCTGTCCTGAATAACAATGCGCTACATTTATCAAAAGTCCTCTACAGCGCATCTTCAACCTGAGCCTGGAACAGGGGAGAGTCCCAAGGCTTTGGAAAACATCTTGTATCACCCCTGTCCCAAAGGTATCACGTCCTAGTGAGCTGAATGACTTCCGGCCTGTTGCTCTGACGTCACATCTGATGAAGACCATGGAGCGGCTGCTGCTTCACCACCTGAGGTCACAGGTCCGCCACGCCCTCGACCCTCTGCAGTTCGCATACCAGGAGAAGGTGGGAGCGGAGGATGCCATCATCTATATGCTACACCGATCCCTCTCCCACCTGGACAGAGGCAGTGGTGCTGTAAGAATTATGTTTTTGGACTTCTCTAGCGCCTTCAACACCATCCAACCTCTGCTCCTTAGAGACAAGCTGACTGAGATGGGAGTAGACTCACACCTGGTGGCATGGATTGTGGACTATCTTACAGACAGACCTCAATATGTGCGTCTTGGGAACTGCAGGTCTGACATTGTGTTCAGCAATACAGGGGCACCGCAGGGGACTGTACTTTCTCCGGTCCTGTTCAATCTATATACATCAGACTTCCAATATGACTCGGAGTCCTGTCACGTGCAAAAGTTCGCTGATGACACTGCTATTGTGGGCTGCATCAGGAGTGGGCAGGAGGAGGAGTACAGGAAGCTAATCAAAGACTTTGTTAAATGGTGCGACTCAAACCACTTACATCTTAACACCAGCAAAACCAAGGAGCTGGTGGTGGATTTTAGGAGGCCCAGGCCCCTCATGGACCCTGTGATCATCAGAGGTGACTGTGTGCAGAGGGTGCAGACCTATAAATACCTGGGAGTGCAGCTGGATGACAAATTGGACTGGACTGCCAATACTGATGCTCTATGTAAGAAAGGTCAGAGCAGACTATACTTTCTGAGAAGGTTGTCATCGTTCAACATCTGCAGTAAGATGCTGCAGATGTTCTACCAGACGGTTGTGGCGAGTGCCCTCTTCTACGCGGTGGTGTGCTGGGGTGGCAGCATAAAGATGAAAGACGCCTCACGCCTGGACAAACTTGTTAAGAAGGCAGGCTCTATTGTAGGAGTAAAGTTGGACAGTTTAACATCTGTGGCAGAGCGACGGGCACTAAGCAAACTCCTGTCAATCATGAATAATCCACTGCATCCACTGAACAGTGTCATCTCCAGGCAGAGGAGTAGCTTCAGTGACAGACTTTTGTCACTGTCTTGCTCCACTGACAGACTGAGGAGATCGTTCCTCCCCCACACTATGCGACTCTTCAATTCCACCCGGGGGAGTAAATGCTAACTTTTTTCATTTTTATTACTATTTAATTTAATATTGTTTCTTTGTATCAGTATACTGCTGCTGGATTATGTGAATTTCCCCTTGGGATTAATAAAGTATCTATCTATCTATCAATCAGCTGTGTGTAATAGTGTTGCACAGAAAGGCTTATCAGAATGTATAATCTTCTTGCTTATGTGGTCCAGCAAGGGGGAAAAAACACACACACTTGATGTGTGCTGGAGAACATCACATGTTGGAAATGAATAACACTGTCTGGAAGATCACAATACATAGCTTTTCTATGACAGTGCACCTGAGTGTATAAGTTTAGAGTTCAGCAAAATCTAAAGTCAGTAGTACATTTCTTCTTTTTTTATTAGTGTTTGTTTTGGTCATTTTCGTAATTAAGATAATTCAGTTTTACAATCCACCACACTTAGTTTAAATTCATCCACCACCTATACATTATCATAGAAAATAATTTTCTCCCAACCCTTCATTAAATCAAATTAATTTAAAAAGCACATTTAAAACAGCTGCACCAAAGTGCTGTACAAACTAAAACAAGAATAAAACCGAGGTCTCCAAACCCTAGAACTTAAAAGAACATGACAACTTCCAAGCCATAGCAAAGCAAAAACATTATTCCATGTCTCCAAAAGCCAAAGAAAACAAGATGCGTCTTTACACAGGATTTAAATGTCAGGACAGCAGAAGCAATTCTGCCAAATAAAGGCAACTCATTTGATAGTTTTGGAACAGCCACCAAAAAAAACCTTGATTATCTTTTCTTATGAGGAGAGAACATGTCATAGTTAAGAGAAATTCGGAAGATGATCTCAGTGACCTGGTGGAAAAACATAGAATAGGAAAATCTGAAATAAATGGAGAAGCGAGACTATTTTGTGCTTTAAAAACAAAAAGAAGCACTTTAGACATAATCCTGAGCCTGTCGGGCAGCCAATGAAGAGACGCCAAGGTAGTTACCTCTTGTGGGAACCTACATTTTGAACTAGCTGAAGATGATATGGGGAAGCCTGACTGACTTCAAGACATACAGAATTGTAATAATCCAAATCAACTGGAGATACAGTAAGTGCATGGATGAAGGTCTCCAGGTCTTCATTAGGTAAGAAGAGCTTGACTTTGGCTATGTTTCTGAGATGATAGAAACATCCACGACCATAGCATTTATCTGAGGGAAGAATCAAAAAACACCCTCAGGTTTTTAATATATGTTTCAATTGGGGGTGGGGTGGTAAAAGGGCCAAGATTATTGGCAAGGCTACTGATGGAAACAGGAGGGTCAAAAAGCAGAACCTGCCTTATTCTTATTTAACTAAAGTAAGTCATTAGCCAACCAGCACTTAACATCCTATAAGCAGTCAAGCAGATTGGTTATTGAACCCTAATCAGTCGGCTTCAGGAGCAGATCTAACAGTGTGTCATCAGCATAGCAATGAAGTGCAATATTACGATGTGACCGATTCTAGCAGAAGCTTGTATAGGGCAAAGAGTGTTGGGGACAAAATGGGCCCTGGGGAACAACAGAAGAGACTGTAGTAGAAGAGGAGGAAAAAGGCTCTATGTAACATTTGCTCTTTAAATTCCTCTGGCATCTTCATTACCATGTTCTGGGACCATCCATCTCTGTTAGCTTTCCTCTGGTCTTTTATTTCCATCTCTTTCCGAGATCCCATTTTGAATATTCCTCTTATACCTCATATTTTTCTGCTCCTAAATCCAGCTGACTCCTTCTCGTAAAGAGCATTTCTTTCTCTGCACTATACCAGCAAGCCTGGCTTAAACCTCTAGAAGGAAGTCTCCAGCCCCTCTTCTGCATAATCTCTGAAAATACTTTTAACATTTTGTGTTTTTGGAACTCCACATTAACACATTATCCAGTACTACAAAAAGAAAATTTGGTTAACAGCCAGCTTTACTGAAAATAATAAATTTACAAAAATATATATTAACGAAGCCAATGATTATTAGACTGACAATTTAACTGAGGAGCTTTCAGCCGACATACAAATGCTTGCAACAAATACAGAAGAAGTGAAGTGAAACCAAACAAGGAGAAATAGCAGAAAATATTACACTTACACATATTCTGTCTATAAAATATCTGAACTGGGAAAAAATAGCCATTCATCACTTCATTTATCAAACATGCAGTATTTTCTCTACAGGGAATTTAAGGTTTGCAGATTTCTCTGAAACATTTAGTGTTAATAATGATTTGCTGACACCCAGTGGCCTAAAAAGGAAAATGTTCAAAAAAGGAAGGAAAAAAAAAAAAAAAAGGGTCCCACAAGCACACCTTGACTTGAGGAGTAGGGAGAAATGTTTGGGTAAAACTAAATACGCAATAAATAAATAGTAAAATGGGACACTTATTCCTGAATAGTTCACCAGACTGATGTTTACTTATCTACTCAACTATATTGGCCTCTTTTGTAAGTCACTTGGGTGGCACGGTGGCGCAGTGGTAGCGCTGCTGCCTCGCAGTTAGGAGGCCCGGGTTCGCTTCCCGGGTCCTCCCTGCATGGAGTTTGCATGTTCTCCCCGTGTCTGCGTGGGTTTCCTCCGGGCGCTCCGGTTTCCTCCCACAGTCCAAAGACATGCAGGTTAGGTGGATTGGCGATTCTAAATTGGCCCTAGTGTTTGTGTGTGTGTCCTGCGGTGGGTTGGCACCCTTCCCGGGATTGGTTCGTGCCCTGTGTTGGCTGGGATTGGCTCCAGCAGACCCCCGTGACCCTGTGTTCGGATTCAGCGGGTTGGAAAATGGATGGATGGATGTAAGTCACTTTAGGTAAAAGAGATTACTATGCAAATATATGTAAATGTAAAATATGTGATCATAAATATTTAAATGTGTAATGAAATATGCAAGTTACCAAGTAGTGTGGTAGACAGTAGGACACTAGGGACATTCAAAGTTCAACTTGATATTATTTTGGAGGAATTAGGTTGATAGGACTGGCAAAATGTGCTGGGCTGAGTGGCTTGTTATTGTTAAAAAATTTCCTGTACTCTTTCCAATATGTTTTTTTGTTGCTTATTTATGTATTTAATTACTTCATAATCTATTTACTTCAGTGGCACTGTGTGCAACATGAAATATTGTTTGAAATGGAAACTGTCATTTTCATTTATCAACGATGAGAGGACAAACCCTAGCGAGTACTGTGTTTAAACTGGTGAATTGTCGGTAGAGTGAGTGCTTACAGTCACAACTTTGCACATGCCTATGAGCCATATGATTTCTAAGAGAACCAAAGGGCATTCTCAAAGTTATGAATGTGCACATTTGTGGCAGGCACAAGTGTAAGAAAAAGTTGTCCATAATTACTGCCTGAAACAGGTACTTTAATTCAAGACTACCCGAATTCATCACCAGGAGTCTGTATAGGAAGTATGTGCCTATGAATGTAGCACTTTATAACCAAAGATTTACATCCACACGCAAGACAATTCACCATTCAAAAAACAATATTTGCTATAGAATCCACTCCTTCAACTTTGATGAGATGGGTGGAAGGAAGAAAAAAAAAAAAAAAAACAAAGTTTGAGTTGATTTTGATTCTGTATTTTATGTTTTATACCAGGGATGTTGAACTCCAGTCCTGGAGGGCCGCAGTGGCTGCAGAATTTCATTTTAACCATCTTCTTAATTAGTGACCAGTTTTTTGCTGCTAATTAACTTCTTTTACCTTAGTTTTAACTTGACTCGGGCCCCTTAGTATTTTCTTTTTCCTTAATTAGCAGCCAAACAATAATGAGACCTAAAACAAGCCACCTGCGTTCATCACACAATATCTGAAAATAAAGAAAGGTGATGATCTCAGTGAGGTTGATCTCTCAGTTCACCAAAACATTTTGACAGTGTTTTTAGAAAAAAAAAAAAAAACAGAAAACATCAGTTTTGGAAATGTCTACTGTGGCAGAATGAGAGCAGCAACAATCCATGGAATTAAATAATGGGTTTAATGAACAGCAAGAATCGGCTTCTCATTAAGAAACTGGTTGGAGTGAAATTGGTTAGAATCTGATGACCCAATTTAGCTGGCCATCTGTTGGCTCATTTCACATCTCATTTTGTTTGGCTGTCATTTAAAGAAGAAAATAATCAATTCAGAGGACTGAATCCTTAAAAACATGGCTATTAAAATGAAGGGAAAAGAAATTCATTAGCCGTGAAAACTGGTCACCGGTTAGGAAAAGGGTTAGAAGGAAAACCTGTAGCCAATGCAGCTCTCCAAGCCTGCAGTCTGACACTCTTGTCACTGAAAGGGGAAAAAAAGGATGACATACATAAAGAAATAAGCAACAAAAAACATTTCATGACACATTTAATTATTTATGGTCACATATAATTTTATTTTTACTCATTCATTGTCACATTTCACAATATATTTATTTGCATATTTATTTAATGGAGCCAAGATATTCCTCCATAATGGAATGACATACTACTTGTATCATTATTAGTAAACGGAAGACCAATATATTATTACTTTTAAAATGCTGTTTGGTTCAATGGTTTCAGCAGCTGGACAGGAATTCTTATTATTAGGTCTTAGCCATAAATATTATTCTGCAGTTTCCAAATTTGTACACCTGATGTCCACACTGGGTTAATATAATTACTTTAAATACACATGGGATAGATATGGACAGCACAAGAAAACTTAGTCCAAGAGAGCACATTTTACATAACAAAATTTTCTGCAAAACCTATGCTGGATGCCTCATCATTTACAGCAAAATGATTCGTCCCACTCAGTGTTTGCCCTGTTTTGTCATATTACAACCTGGACTTAAAATTCAAATGAAAATCAATTTTATGTAATGGACTTAACAGTATAGTCCAAATTGTTGAAGTGGTCTACCTGTGTGCAATCAAAGTGTCACATGATGTCTGTATAAACAGACCTGGTATTAAAGATCCCTTCAACTCCACAACACTAAGCAAGCAACATGAAGAAAAAGTAGCATTTCAAACAGGTCAGAGACAAAGTTGTAGAGAAGTGTAGATCTGAGTTGAGTTATAAAAAAAAAATATCCCAAAGTTTGAATATCCGACAAAGCACCATCTCTTATATATATTTCTGTTCTGATTCGTCCTGCTTCCACCTCAAAACCGGTCCCGCCCACACGCAGCCCACACGGCATTTCTCGATTACTCTTCGTCCTCTTCCAAACCCTTCCCCACACTGCTTTTCACTTTGGCCATGTGTGCATTTAAATAAAACACACGTTTAGATATCATAAGTGAGCGAGACCAGTATCCACATGCCAAATAAAAAATGCAGTGCAATATGCAAAATTAAAAAATCAGTCTGATTAGGTCTTTAATGGCATGCTGCGGAGATAGAGAATTAAATGAAATTTAAGGAATGGCAAGGCACCAGCATCACTCCTAGAGAATGTTAGATTTTGTTATCTTAACTGATTTAGCATGAAACGTTTAAATACACTCATTTGCGATAATAGAACTTAACATTTTGTGCTGTAAGGTGTAAATTAAATACATAGAAACATATCCGTCAATTCATTAAGAAAAGCAACATAAGTGTTTGCAGACTCTCAGTTAAAAATTATATTTTATATATATATATATATATATATATATATTTATTTTTGTTTTTTTTACAACAATCCAAAACGCATGCGCATATACGTGGGTCTACTCACTCACTGCATGAAGACGGTTTGGGCATCACTTCAAACGAAAGCAAATCCGGAACCGATTTAAAAAAGTGTAAAGGAAATAAACCACCAAGAATAAAGTCACCTTTCTCCGAAAGGCTGTAAGTTTTCGTGTTCCCTAAAATCCTGCATTTTAAGGAACCGTCGGCAGTGCACATCAGATTGTTACAAAGAATAATCATTAATATGATACTTAAATAGCCCATTGTTCGGCACTATAAACTGCTTGCATTGTACACAAAAGCATATATACTGTAGGTAGGGGAAACGTAGCTCAGTAAAACAATCGACGAAAATAAACACTGTCATTATTATAATGCAATGGGATTTGGTACCCAAAAGGCATATCAAACAGTACCGCCTGGGAATATTAAAGTAATACTATGAAGTACAAATAATCCTCACATTTACAGGTCTTAAAAGCATTAATCTTTTAATGTAAAATCAGGCACATTCAATTTTTAATTGAATAATTTTAGCTGGGTAAAGAGCACCTAACAGATAATGCACTGTGCACCAGATTAAGGGTAAATAGTTAAAACAATATACAGGGTGGTCCAGATCTAATTAAGCAGATCCAGATCGTCTGAAAGATGATTCTTCACGCAGTCAGTTCGCACACTTCTCGATGGTCCAGGATTTTTTGGGTGATTTTCTGTGTAATGAACTTAAGCTATAGCGTAATGAAAATTGCATAATTAGAGTGTTTTGTTTCCCTCTTGACCATCAATTAGGATGTTATGCTGTAATGAACATAAGATCAAGATTTATAAAGTAGTATATTTTTATTCTTATTGATGTTAATTTACAAAATTGTAAATAAACAATTATATATGCACAGACACACTAATGTGCATTCGTAGTCTGAGTCCCGACCTGAATTGTGTGGGTGGTTACCTACCAGTTGCAAGAAGTAGATCATGGAATGTTGCAGAGTTTGCTGTCAAATAATGCAAAAAGTACGCAACACGTGTTTCGCCCTCATTTGGGCTCATCAGGCATACACACTCTACTACTCCCCTCTCAGCTGTCAAATAAACGAACCACACGCCGTGGCGCAACATGAAGGGGCTTTGTCTCTGACGCTGACATCTCAGTTTCGATCTCCAAGAGGGGAGCAGTAGATGTACGCCAGATGAGCCCAAATGAGGGTGAAACACGTGTCGCGTACTCTTTGCATTATTTGCAACATTCCGTGATCTACTTCTTGTAACTGGTAGGTAACCAAAACACAATTCAAGATGGAACTCAGACTACGAATGCACATTACTGTGTGTGTATATATATATAATTACTATTTACAATACGTATTCACAATTGCATCTTTCAAGAACTTTCAAGTACTTCTTTCTTCTTGATTTCTGAATTCCTTTCTCACTGTTTTCCGTTCGTATTCTTACACCGCTGTATGCTACAGCAGGCGTCGGCTAGTTACATCTGTTATAACAAAACAGAAAGAATATAAAAAGAAAAAAAATATAAAAAGAAAAAAAAAAAAAAAAATCACAGACCAAGCAAGAAGGGCATTAATCAGAAATGCAACAAAGATACCAAGGATAACTAGAAAGAGCTGTGAAGATCCACAGCTGAGACTGGCGTATCTGTCCATTGAACCACTTTAAGCCATACACTCCACAGAGCAGGGCTTTATGGAAGAGTGTGCAGAAAAGAGCCATTGCTTAAACAAAAAACAAAAAAATAAATAAATAAATAAGCAAATAAGTTTGGAGTTTGCCTAACAGCATGGGGAGGACTTCCCAAACACATGGAAGAAGGCTGTCTTGTCAGATGAGACCAAAACTGAACTTTTGGCAAACATGAGAAATGCCATGTGTGGTGAAAAACCAACACTTCCTATCTCCTTGTGAACACCATTCCCACAACGAAGCATAGTAATGGCAGCATCATACTGTGGGGGATATTTTTCACTGGCAGGGACAGGAAAACTAGTCAGGACTTAAGAAAAAAAAATGTATGACATTAAATACAGGGCAGTTCTTGAGGAAAAGCTGTTTCAGTCTGCCAGAGATATGAAACTGAGATGAAGGTTCACCTTCCAGCAGGAAAATGACCCTAAACAAACTGCTAAAGCACCACTGGAGTGGTTTAAAGAAAAACAATCAAATGTTTTGGAATGACCGAGCCAAAGCCCAGACCTCAATCCAATTGAGAATCTGTGACATGACTTGAAGATTGCTGTACACCAAATGAAACCCGTCTAACTTGAAGGTGTTGTAACAGTTTTGTCGTGAGTAATGGGCAACAGTTCCAGTGGCAAGATGTGCTAAGCTGATAGAGACATTCCAACAAGAGGAGGCTCTGTTTTTTGTCTTAATTATTGTTTGTGTCACAATAAAAATATTTCAACCTTCAAAGTGGTAGGCATTTTGTATAAATCAAATGGTGCAACAACCCCAAATAAAATCCATTTTAATTCCAGGTTGTAATGCAACAAAACAGGACAAACACTGAGGGATAAGAATACTTTCACAAGGCACCATACAAGAGCCAACAAAAGAGCAGAACACTGAAGCTCACCTTGGTAGCACCTGATTTGTTTACCACATGGTGGCATGTTTACCACATGGTGGCAAGAAGTATAGCGAAGCATGCCATTTGCTGCCATTTCTATCGTTACTACTACAAAACCACTGTAAAATATAGATAAGCAAATATAACCTGTTTAAATTCTCAGTAAAATTTTAAGAACCATTTACACGTGTGTGTGTGTGTGTTCCAGTGGTACTGTATATAGTATGCATGTAAAGTAAAAGTTACAAATATACATGTAGTTTTTCCTTGAGTTAAAGTAAGCACATTCAAATTACTTAAGGATTAATGTTCTCATGAGATTAATCATTAATGAGCCTCTATATAAATTTGCATTTATTCTACTCATATTTTTTAAATACATAGTCTAAAGGTGAGAAAACCCATTCCAAATACCAATTAGTTCAAGGACTGAATAAACAAGATGATGCACCCTTATTATTTCACATATGTTAAGTTTAGAATTGAAAGCCTAGCCTATTCATAGCCTATGTGTTTGAACAGTAGAAGTAAATCCACAATTCCTCATGAAGGACGAAAAAAACATTCAAATAGTATGAATAAGGTACCCCAGCTATATTAAAAAAAAAAAAAAATATATCTAGCTCACCCATCACTTACCTTTGACATCCAATGTTTCTTTTAGGACGATTTCCACTTTTTCCACATGGTGTCGGTTCCACAGAGGATACAATAATTTTGCGTTTTCATGTCTAAATGGTAATATCTGTGCAACAGCCTTTTAAAAGGTAAAGAAAAACAGAAGATTGAAAATTTCCACTTTTTAATTTTTGCTCTTTTCAGTATACAGTGTACTTAGAATTAGGAATTAGAATACAGTATGACCCACATAGCACAAATCCTGGAGACTACTGGTTCTGACCGCCTTTATAAATTTTGGTAAAGTGGTCAGTAAGCCTAATTTGCTGAATAAAGCTGTTACTATAAAAATGCATCTTGAATGGATAAGACAAGGTAGACATACTAAAAATAAATAAATAAATAAAACAGGAAACACCTGTAGGTTAAAAAAATCTTAAGCATCACCACTGCATAAAGAAAAAAAAAAAAAAACTGAAGAAGTTACTTTCAGCATATTTTTGCTCAGCCTGAAAATCTAAACAAAGTTTAACACCATTCTTTTAAGTCGTATCAAACAGGATGTACAAGACCCTGCATGGAGTATTTTTGTACTGTATTATTATAATTTCCTACTTTATTTTGAGCCTCTACAATCTGCATGACCAGGGTCAACTAACAACAAACAAAACAGTTGGGTTAATAATGTCAAATAACATTAAAAAAGATCTAATGAACAGATAACATTACAGCAAAATAACCCAAGGGCAGCAAGATGACAGGATACATTACAATGGCAGATTAGTTTTATAAACCTGCTTTCATAACCGTTGTCAGGATAAGTGTTTCTGACAGGAATATTAGAACCTTATTATTGGTATGAGTAACTCAAGTCCTCACTATCCCCGACAGATTTTGAAGGAATTGAGGTTTTAATTTCCTTATAGAAAAAAGCTTTAATTTACTGTATGTAGTGTTGAATTAAATCAACAGAGAGGCAGAGGTCATCCATGTGCTTTGAAAACATTTACAATGAAAGGTCATTGCGTGAAACAAAACATTTTCATTACGCTGTGCATGTATATAATATAGAAAACACAGACTAAGATCAGAAATGTGACAGCTCATTATACTCATCTGGTAATACATACCTGTTTTCCCAAATAGTGGTCTATCCTGTACATCTCATCTTGTCTGAGAAACTTGTCCAAATCCATGGCTAGACTCTGAGCACTGTCGTAGTCATGGCCAAATGGCTTCTCAAGAACAACTCTCAGCCATCCCCCAGTAGTTGGTCTGCAGCTGCTATTGATCCTTTCTGCAATTTCAACATATGCAAAGGCCGGAACAGACAAATAAAACAATCTGCCTGCCTCTACCAGTTCTTCCTGCTTAAGCTGTGTGTTGATTTCTTCATGAAGGGCAGAATACTGCTCTGCAGTCCTCAGCTGTCGATACTGAGAAAGTTTTAAAAACTGCTCCTTCAACAAGGCACACTTTTGCTGATCCACATCAGATGGGCACCTCAGGCCCTTCAGGATTTCAAATAATGCTGGGTTTCCCTGGTCGGCTTCTGCAAGGGCTCCACCGTAAAAGCTAAAGCTGTTCCCATTGGCGACTTGTTCCATGTAGTGGTGGAAAAATCCCTGCCATAAATATTTCCGAGCTAAATCGCCTGTTGCTCCCAAAATCACAACGGAAATGTGACCATTGGACTCCTTTGCTAAGATCTGAGGTAATGGGTAAAGACTGACAAGTAAAAAGAAGAAAGCCCTGCAAAAGTTCATCTTCATTTAATAGGTGAGATAACAAAAGTCACACTTTGGCAGTTTTAAGAGTTGTTGAATTGTCCTTTCCTCAACGTTGTGCTGGTTATCTCAATGTGTGCTTGTTCTTCCAAACTGTACGGAGAAAAAAAGCATATAAACTTTTTAACCATCTGTCTCAATAAAAAAAAGACATCAAAAATAATCATTGGGCCAATAATCTATAATGGGTGCATTTACCTAGGAAGTACATTTTTCAAAACAACACCCTGGTCCTATTCACTGAGAACCAAAACATAATGCATCATTAAGAAATGAATAACAGCAATTCACCTTGAATTTGAAACTACAGCATATGAATTGCTAACAAAACTACAAGCGAAGCAGCTGCTAGCATCAAACACTGCAATAATGGAAAAAATGAAAATTAGCTCCTTGCAATATGCCATAATTCTGTATATTCCATATAGCAGACTGTATATAGTTGATACTACAGTAATGAGATTTATCAATGGATGCATTCTCTAGGCATGCTACCTTCAGTATAGACCACTGCCAACAAAATTACAGTTGATATACAATTTTCAGTTGAATTAATACTATATTTCATATTGGAATATCTATATCATGTATAATGTACAATATCCACAAAACTGCTGCCACTGCACCATTAATCAGCCAGTCCTAAGAACACCTCTAACCTCAACCCTTTGATTTAGTTGTCATTTCATAACCCTATCCTGACCTATGGTCTGGAGCCCTGGCTAGCAACTGAAATGAGATCATGAGTACAAGTGGCCAACTTAGACAGTTGTACTTGGTTTTTGGGCTAACTCTGTGTGTCAGAATTTAAAACTGGACCACTGCCTCTCTGGAGAGAGAGGTGGTTCAAGCATGTAGTTAAGGATGCTTGCACTTAATTCTCTCTTGGAGGTAATTCCATGAATAGCCATCTAGAAAACGACTCAAGAGTAGACCCCGGAGGTATTATGAACCATTTCAATTTAATTCAACAAATATCCTTTGCATCATTTCTGATCTTGATGACTCTTGGTATATGAATTAGGGCTTGTTTATACTTCACGCTCAGAACGCATATGCATCATGGCTGCCACGCATTCCCAGCGTTCATTTGATGCGTCCTCTGAGCAGGTCCTCAGAAATTAACGCGACGCGTGCGTGAGTTGCAGTACCAGCAAAAAGTAGTGGGGGGGGGGGTG
>JANRMT010062816.1:3234242-3248307 GCA_026402145.1 Polypterus bichir lapradei | reverse complement strand
GCAGTGTGATAAAAGTCGGAACGTAACGTCAGAGTCTCTGTTTACTATCTACACCTGATAGAAAGCCTCTCTGCGGATCCTACAGGATCAATATGTAAGCTTCGATGTTTGATGAATGCTTCGATGTGGTGAAGCAAAATGCCGACATACAGATGCATTTGTGGTGATTTTATATTCAAGTTTTCATCATAATGACACGATTCATTTTAAAAGTCTCACATACCATCTTTTGTGCCATCTTTTTTTTCCTGGGGCTTCCTCCTGACCTGACAGGAGTGGCAAACAGCAATAGATCACCACACAGAACACATTAAATGTATGATATTCCAACTCTCTGCACATTTAGAATCCTTACATTTATACTTGATATCACTTTCATGATGAAATGCATTAAAGTATGTATGTTACATTTTACAGATAAATTGTTAATTTCGTTTAAATAATGAACATTGTTAATAATTGCGCACATGGGGGTGACACGCTGTTATAGCGATAGCTGCTGTCTCGCAGGGAGTCACATCGCTGGTATTCCCTGCCTGGAGTTTATATGTTTTCCAGGTGAGTTTCCACAGTGTGCTCTGGTTTTCTTCCAAAGATATGCAGATTTGGTGACACTAAAATGACGCCAGTGTATGCGAGTGTGTTTGTATTCACCTTGCGATGAGCTGATGCCTCGTCCAGAGATTGTTTCTACCTCATGCCCAATGCTAGCTGGAATGGACACATCTCTGGACTGATGGATTTAATTAATTAAGCATCCTTTTCAGAGATATTGTGGTAAGGTGTCATCGGAATTTAATGGGTGTTCCAGTCAATTCACAACACAGCGAAGCTGAACCTGTTCTCACCGTGATGATATCTCGCTTTGCCACCTGGTACCCACGCAAGTATAAACAAGTATAAACCCGGCCTTAGACCTTTCATCTGGAGCTCGGAAATTTCTTCTTTTTTTTTTTTTTCAAAATATATAAATAGAGCCATGTAGCTACTAAATCACTTTGAATACCAACATGATTTTTATTTTGATTGACAGCAGGCACACAGTATTGTTGTCCCAACTAACTACAAAAAGTTTACAAACCACATAAAAATGCAGTTTTGCAGCTTGAGATAAGTTAACAAATGTGAACAATTCTAGGGTGTTTATCTCATGAAGAGGACCAAGTAATAGGTCAAAATTTTAAATACAAGTAGTACCCATGAGAATATATTTTGGCTTTAAAAATTGACTTGGTACTGCAAGCCAGTCATTGTTTGTTTTTTTTTTTTTTTTAAAAAAAGTCAAAAGTAGTAAAATAAAAAAGGCAAGTTGCAAGATGCATTTTTAGATTTGATAGAGAAAAAGTTGCAGCTCATAAGAAAACACTCTATATTATAATTTTTAAAAGCCGTTTTAAAATGAAAACGACCTCCATCCACACTAGCATTTTCACATAGTTTACAAAAGTATTTTTGGCCACACTAAAATGACAGAAAACACAAAGGACACAGCCATTCTCCTACACTGGACATTGGTGGAAGGCGAGTGAGAAGTGTCCTTCACGCTAGACAAATATTTGTAGGTTATGTTTACAATCAGAGAACTGCAATGGTAAATACAAAAAAAACATTGTTTTGTTTGGACAGAAGATGAGGTGGAATTCTAATTGAGAATAACTCCTGAGTATCAGGGAAGCAAAGCCGTTGAGAAAATGTAATGAGCAAAATCCAATCAGGGAAGTGTCATATAACCAATCAGAGCAGAAGACTATATTTTCAACGTTCACCATTTTCCACCATCCACAATGCATTGATGAACCGGTGTTTTTCAAATTATATAGTTCTGGAGAGCTTTTTCAAAAGTCTTCTCTTTACATGAAGGTACAACTTGTTTATTTTTCATAAGCATCTACTAAATTAAATTCCTGTTACTTTTCTCCAGAATAATAAAAGATAGGAAAAGCAACCCACAAGTTGGACTGCTGGGAAGTTTTTTGTGCATTCTGTTAAGCATGAATTTTGCATATCTGGTTGAAAAGGCTAGGTGATATCTTGAATGTGAAGGCACTTGTTCCTTCTCACTGTTCTCAGCCTGCTTTATTACAAGGAAAGCCAATACATTGTGAACTCTAGATGCCATTAAGGCTGTTCTCTTCTCTTTGCAGGACGGGACTGGATGAGTTTCAGGAAGGACGCACCCCTCTGGGGGAACTATATATTCCGCAAAGATGGTCTAACATAAGTCGGGTGGAGACAAGGCAAGAATAAGGTCATTTTGAGTCACTTGACTAAGACAAGTACAGGGTGGTCCAGATCTAATTATGCAATTTTCATTATGCTATAACTTAAGTTTATTACATAGAGAATTCACAAAAAATTATTTTTGTTGCTGATAGATGGCAGCACCTGCCCAACATTCCAAAATGGCGAGGAGACGGTTGTCAGCCGAACAGCGGGTGCGATGTGTTCGCCTTTTCATACTTGCATACTTTGATCTGGACCACCCTGTATAAATGAGAAGGGTGGTTTGGTTCAGTAATGAACTGAGAAAGGATTAGAACTACACCTGAGAGCTCATTCCAAGTCAAATACTTAAACCAAAGAAGAGTCTACTCTGCTAATCTGGACCGACATCTTTCCACGGTCTTACATTTGACGTCATTAATAGCTCCTCTGTGAGCCTCTTAGTGGAAAGAGAAATCAATTCTGCTTTTAAAAGAAATTGTAGAAACAGTATACAGCACATCTGAAGTTAAAAGGTCTCATCTGTAGGTTTATTATATCAGTTTAAGACAAATGAAGCAACTACAGCCTTTTGCATACCAGTCACACAAGACATTAGTAAAAAGTAATCTGTAGATAAACAGTAAGCTTACTGAACCAAACAGATCACACTGTCAATTGTTTAGACAAAAACTGCAGCAGAAAAGAGCATATTACAAATAAACAACCTTCAAGGATATCCTAGACATTATCCGATTAGCTTTTCCAATATGCTTTAAAGAAGGGGATTTAGTACTTTCTGGAGTAAGCACACGTAAAGGAAAAATTTAAACTCCACCCCAACAAAACAAATATAACATAAATGATATACATAACTACATTCAATTCCAGGAATTCACCAGATAGGTCTTAGTATATCCACAATTTTTGGACTATGTAGATAAAGGCTTCTAAATACTTCTTGTATTTACTAGAAGTTACAAATACAGAAAATGAAACCTTGAAGTAAGTCTAAATGGGGCAGTAAATCACTAAGCATTACATCATGGTAATTAATTTTTTATAATCCAAAATAAATAATATATACTACAAAACAACCTTAAATCTCATCGTTAAATTATTTTGAATTTTAAGAACAGAAATTAACAAGAACTGGTTGATAAAGTATAAAGATGACTATTAGCAATATTTAGGCTGCACACAACTTGATATTTTAGGATCAGGAAAAAACAAAACTATTTTGAATTCACATGTAAAATACCAATGAAATTCATTCTAAATCTGTGTTTAAAAAAAAAAAAATTAACAAAACCTAATAATAGCTACATTTTTGGGCACTTTCATCTGCATTAATTGAAAATTGTAGAAATGATGTTATGAGAAATAAATAAAATCTTTAATACTGAATATAAAACATTCCATTAAGAATTATTCTGTGACTAGCAAAATACCCGCGCTTTGCAGCGGAGAAGTAGTGTGTTAAAGAAGTAATGAAAAAGAAAAGGAAACATTTTGAAAATAACGTAACATGATTGTCAATGTAATTGTTTTGTGAGTTTTACTGAGTGTTGCTGTCATCAAGGATTTGATTATCATTATTTCTTTCAATCAGGTTCATATTTGGAGGATGTGTTGTGTTCAAGTTATATTCCGTGTTTGTCAACTGTTGTAAAGATAACAGGTTTCATTCATTGATTCCTTTCTTACTGCATCAATAAATAGCTCGTCTTCATCTTTATTTGGGACATCACACACTGCATGCACGGGTTTTTTTTTACACTGTCTTCCTTTAGCTGGACATTGATTTTTTCCACCGTGTGCTTTATTTCCGCAGTAGCTGCACTTATGAATATGCTTGTATGCGTCACTCACTTCATATTCTTTTGCCGCCTTCTCAATTGTGTAATGCGTTTTTTGTTCAGCGCTCTTTGGAGCTGTTGCTTTTCGTCTGCGTACTGCGTTCACAGTCAGTTCACGTGAGCCGCTCGGAGTACATGCATCGAAGCTTCTCAGCTGTGCATGTGCTATCTCGTGCGATGTTGCGATGTTAGCTCAGACCCGGCAATGCGTCTTCTCATTAAACTTGTATCTCGCGAATATCGTATTCGTCGTAGGCATGACAAACACCAGCGGCAGGGTGTCTATGAACTTAATTTAAATTTAAGGTTTACACCGTGCTTTGTTTCCGCAGTAGCTGCACTTACGAATATGCTTGTATGCGTCACTCGCTTCATATTCTTTTGCTGCCTTCTCAATTGTGTAATGCGTTTTTTGGAGCTGTTGCTTTTTGTCTGCGTACTGCGCTCACAGACAGTTCACGTGAGCCGCTCGGCGGCAGAGTGTTTCTATTGGATTGCCGCTGACGGACGGCCTTATATGGACAGGCACTCAATTACGTGGGAGGCGTGACGATAAGGGACGCAACTCCGCCTCACACGGCGACCAAGCTGCAGGCTATGGCCGGTATATATGTACATAAGTAGGTTCCAGTTATGACCGTTACGCGTAGAATTTCGAAATGAAACCTGCCTAACTTTTGTAAGGAAGCTGTAAGGAATGAGCCTGCCAAATTTCAGCCTTCTACCCACACGGGAAGTTGGAGAATTAGTGATGAGTGAGTGAGTGAGTGAGGGCAGTGAGTGCCTTTTATTAGTATAGATGAACCGACACCCTGCCCATGAATGGTTTCAGGCCCTGGAATGGGCTCCTGCTCCCAGTGATCCTGAAATGGATTAATTATGTTATTACTAGTGGATCAAGTATTATAGATACAAAAAAAAAAACAAACAGAATATATTAAATATGTTACTAATCAATTCCCATAATAGTTTCACACAATAAA
This sequence comes from Polypterus bichir lapradei, assembly GCA_026402145.1. Classification (NCBI taxonomy): domain Eukaryota; kingdom Metazoa; phylum Chordata; class Cladistia; order Polypteriformes; family Polypteridae; genus Polypterus; species Polypterus bichir. Next base: position 3,243,263 of record JANRMT010062816.1, on the reverse strand, counting down.
GATTACCAAAAACACACAAGTTTAGCATTTGCAAACTATAAAAATCTATTTCCCAATGCATGGTAAATCAAAAAGTCATTTTAGTGTATATGAATTAATTATGAACTTAACTGAATTAATCAATTTCCAAAAGATTATTTTTGGCATTTTTTAAACATAGGGCTTCTATGACTAGATAAAACATCTTGTTAAATATTAAAGCAGTCTAATAAATGGCTTCCTAACAACAAAGAGTTAAACAACATTATTGATGTACCGGAACTCTTAAGGCCACAGACTCTTTGAAAGACAAACAGGCCATATTAGTGGTGAGGCTTTGTGACTAGATAAACAGGTTGTTAAACACTGACACATTCTAACAGATTATTTCCTTATATCAAAAAGTTAAATTACACAGCAGCATTACAAGTACTTTCAATTCCAGCAATGGTTGGTCAACTAACTAGTTTACTACTTATGAGTGATGTGTTGGGGGTCGTGTTATTACCCTCCATGTTTGCAGCAGGTTTGATTATAGCTAGTTGTACAATGAAGCAAACAAAAGTGTTTATGTAGCCAGCGTGCAAAGGCAGAAAAGGAAGAAAGAAAAAAAAAAACAGTAGTATATGATTGTCAAAGCTGCATTTTAGTGCAGTGGTACCAGTAACATATGTGTGGAACTGGACCCAGACACAGACAGGCAGACATTGTTTGTTCACCCAACACACGTTTATTATATACACTACCATTTACAGAGTTCAGTGCACTACCCAGTGCCGCCAGCACCGATCTCCCAAAGTCCAGGCCTCACAGTCACTCAATGCCTTCCTTCTGGCCGCTGCCACTACTCTCTCCGAGCTCCGTCCTCTCCCACCCGACTCTTGCTGATGAATGACGGGAGGCGGCCCCTTAAATACCAGCCCGGATGGGCTCCAGCTGCTTTTACCCGGCAATCCCCCGCGGACACACCCCCGTGTGGCGGAAGTGCTGGCTGCGCACCAGGAAGCCCTCCAGGTGTTCCCAGACTTCCTGGTGTGGCGGAAGTGCTGAGGTCCAGGGTTCTTCAGGCACTGGGGCGCCGCCTGGCGGTGGCCACGGGCCCCTACAGGGTTGGGCCCCCAACACAATCAGGGCGGTCACCCCCTTGTGGTTTGGAGGAGGCACAAGCCCTCCTCCGATCCTCCTGGGCGTCCCGGCTGGGCTCCACCATGCGACATATGTTAAATCATTACTAACATTGTATGTTATTTTGGGGTCATTTTTTGCCCTTTGCTCTCGAGTATTTTTAATGCAGAAACAATATATTGAAATAAGTCTCAGTTTTTTTTATTCTATATATTTCACAGGGTAAGCCAACACAAGAAAGCCAGGAAAAGGTGCAATGTGACGATTTATACCTCTAAGCATTTAACCAATATCTCCTAGTATTAAATAAATAAAAAATAAATTAGAAACAATCAGATATTAAAAAAAAAAAAGAAAACACAATGGGGTGAATGTTTGTTTAGACAAACAGGCTCCTGGAAACTTAATATGTAACATTTTAATAAAGTCTCTTTTCATCATTAATGTGAGTAGAGCTGGGCAATAATGACAAAATAGTAAATAAATGTTATTATCTCCATTAAGACTGCACCTCCAAAGCACCAGTCAAAAAGGTGTATTGCAAAACTTTCATACTATGTCAAAATTTAACCACCTGGGTTTGGATTGGGACCCGAGTGCAGCTGGTGACACCTCAGCACCACACTGGAACAGTGTGAGGTTTTTTACGGTGGCCGGAGTGCCAATCCTGCCACCAAGCCACCCCCAAGTTTTCCCTGTAAGCTGGAGGAGTCAAAAAAAAAAAAAAATTTCAGATAGAGAATTGGCTTTTATTTACTTTATGTTTTAGAAACCCATCCATCTATTATCCAACCCGCTATATCCTAACTACAGGGTCACGGGGGACTGCTGGAGCCAATCCCAGCCAACACAGGGCGCAAGGCAGGAAACAAACCCCAGGCAGGACGCCAGCCCACCACAGGGCACACACACACACACACACCAAGCACACACTAGGGACAATTTAGGATCACCAATGCACCTAACCTGCATGTCTTTGGACTGTGGGAGGAAACCGGAGCACTCGGAGCAAACCCACGCAGACATGGGGAGAACATGCAAACTCCACGCAGGGAGGACCCGGGAAGCGAACCCAGGTCTCCTTACTTCGAGGCAGCAGCGCTACCCACTGTGCCACCATGCCGCCTTGTTTTAGAAACTATTCTTTTAAAACAATCTTAATATCTGAACACATGGAAATAAAGGAATTAAAAAAAAGGGTCTCATACAGTGAGAAACAACTCCAAGTTGCAACTCACTCCCAGTTCAGAGCTGCATGCAACTGTGTGTCGTATAATCACCCTGAGGAGCAGTCAGTGGAGTCAAAGAGAAGTACTTTTGCTCAATTAGCTTTTTAGAATACTGATAGTGAACACTCATCTTGACATTTCTCTTGTATAACTCAACTCAAATTTAAAATGTCTTCACAGTTACTTGCCGCAAAGGAGAAGTGACTAATAAGCCTTTCCAGGAATAACTGCTCTTTCGTTTTGCACTTGTACATACCCTTTCTATACTGTATGTCTGCTTTGCAGCCACCCCTTGTAATTTGTTTACTGGCATTTCAGAGCTACTATAATGCACAAATGGTTTATTTAAACAGTTTTCTTTAGAATAAAATCTTTTACTTATATACTGTACACCACAATTGTGTTTCACATTTGAGTTATGTATCCACTTTCATCCATCCATCATCCAACCCGCTATATCCCAGCTACAGGGTCACAGGGGTCTGCCGGAGCCAATCTCAGCCAACACAGGGCGCAAGGCAGGAAACAAACCCTGGGCAGGGTGCCAGCCCACCGCAGGGCGTATCCACTTTCAAAAAACACTTAATATTATTAAAAAAAAGTTTTTGAAAATTATTATGGAACTGAAATGACCATCTTTATTTCTACATGCATTGAGCTTACAGGTCAAATTTCAATAAACAAAACAGACTTCATTCTAAGATTAAATCAGTACAAGATTACAAATAACTTTTAAAATTAAATTAAGTCACATTATACAGTCATTCACCCCTCTCCTAGACAATTCTGAGAGCAATGTTAATGAACAGCTAATATGTGGTAGATCCTCATGTATAATTAAAGATAAAAAAAAAAAAAACGATTACTGTTAGGATAACAACATGTGGATGAATTTAAAGAAACATTTCTTGATGTTATTGATGTAAATAATTTATTACTGAAATGACTTTCTAATTAAATATAATACACCAACAACTACAAATGCTGGATGCCATGGGAGTTGCTGCATCAGAACAAGGTGACCAGGGTTTAAGTACGGGTGCACCCTGGGTGGAACTTGTATGTTCAACCTGTGTTTGCGTGGGTTGGCTTCAGGCACTCCAGTTTCCAATCATATCCAGGTTAGGTGAATTGGTGTTGTGTTATTGGCCTGTGTGTTTTTACCTATGATGGACTAGCAGCCTGTCCAGGAGTTGTTCCTGCCTTAAACCCAATGCTGGCTAGGATAGGCTCCAGTTCCCCTGAAACACTGCTCTGGACAAGACAATATTTAGAAAATGGGTGGGTGGGTGGAACGAAAGCGTTACCTCAAAACGTGGGAGGCTAGAATGCAAACTCACCGCTATTTTAATCTTCTAACTCATTTTAGCCAAATGTGTTTAAAAAAAAAAAAAAATCTAACAGTGGCAGCAAATAAATAAAAGCCAAAACAAAGAGTTAAACAGATTGTGCAATCAGAAAATATACCTTTTCCAGTAAAGGGTCCTACAATCCAGAAAATATTTGAGAAATGTACCAAGGACTACCACTTGGCAGTGCGCCCAGTATAAACTCCAATTCAAATTTAGAAAATGCAAAAAAACACTGTTGCAGATGATAGCAGTGCAGTTGGAAGTAAAGACTGAAATCTTACATGAATTTAGAAAAATGGCAATTGCCAGGCCTTCATTTACAATAAAGGTTAATATTATAATATTTAAATAGATATCCATTCAACATTTTAGATATACCTAAGGATGCCCTTACTTTATTATGTGCCTGTTCACCATTAGTTCTGGTTTTGTCTCCGAGATGGACTAGCGACCTGTCCCGGAAATTGTTCCTGCCTTGCAACCTGTGCATGCTGGGCCAGGATCCATCCCACCACAACCCTGATTAGGTTTGGGCAAGCTTTGAAAATGGTAATGTATATTACCCTAGAATTCTAGCATTACATTTTTCCTCTCTGATAGTAGTAAGGCATCATATAATTGAAAACAGAAACAGTCATAAAATAAAAATGGGAGTCAAGCCAAACATTGCTATCCAAACTGTCTTCAGTGTGTAGTCTGCGTGTTTTCCCTGTGATCGCGTAGGTTTCTTTCACAAAATCAATAGTCCAGTAAACCACTCCGTTGCCAATGTGTTAATGAATTTAGTCGTTATTGTTTAGTTTGTTCAGGGTTGCTTGTGTCTTGCCTCGTTACAACTATTTTACTTATTGATTTCACTTCCCAATGAAAAAAAGGAATGAATGGTGTCCCTATTTTTTTCTGATAAGGCTTGTCGACAATGCTAAAAAATACATACACTCTAAAGACACTACATAAAAACAACAAAAACGATCAGTCACTTCAGATATGATATAAATAGGTAAAATGGAGGGGTCAGACGTAAATGTAAACTATAGTAATATCTAGTAGCCTGGTTTTCGACTGACTTCAAGATTCTACTGCATTGAATTCCGCGTACGGTTGGTGACGCCACAAATGTCAAATTTATTTTCACAGGCTTGCAGTTTAAGTTGGTTAAGAACTTACGGCTGCATATTCTCGACAGTCTGAACATTTTATTCTCACTTGTGAACAACCTCGTGATTTAATGTTGGATTCACTTAATGCATGGATCCACCTCTCTACCTGCACCCAGACACACCTATGATTCAGTTAAAATGGATCAAATTGATACTTGTCAGCTTTAAGGTACCAAGCAACAATCGCGTTAAAGGCTAGAAAAACCTTGGGTGAAATTCGATGCCTCCAACACACCTGTCACCTACAGTAATATGTACTACAAAAACGTGACTTCCTTTCCTACCTTCACTGAGATGCGTACAAATTTCAGAGATCTCGCCCACTCCGACACCTCAAAACGTTCGTCGGAATATAAAAAAATGGTCCCATGTAACAGCAGTCTGCAGCTGAGCTGAGGAATTGGTGCGCGCTTTCTGTACACGTCAAGTTGTAGCTTTGAAGGGAGGAGAGTAGTAAAAATGCTCGCAATTCAATAGGCCAGAAGTGTGTCACGTGACAGCGGAAGAGCGCGCGGAGAGGAGGACCCGGATTGCCGGCAATGCAAATAGTTCCCAGAAGAGTCAAAAGGCGAAGACCGTGCCGAGGTGAATGGAGAAAGAAGTACACAGACTACATGGATAAATCAGAGCATTCCCGGAAGCTTTACGTATTAGCTTAAAGTAACGAGTCGTCATCCTTTCCACGTGGAAGCAGTAACGAGGCGTATCCTGTGCCTTCAATACCTTTCATAGTTGTGTCAAAGTTGGTTTGATCCTGCTTTTCATGACAGGAAATGACTTGGGAATCTTATCAAATGATAGAGTTGCATAATTACCACTATGATAACGCAATCAATTCAAATTTTATTTGTCAGTTACAATTATGCATAGTACAATATGTAGCGAAATGCTTAGTTGTTGAGCTCTATCGCTGTGTATTAGATCAATATAAAAAAGACAGTAAATAGTAAATTCTCAGTTCTCTACATATTGTAGCCGAAGGGAATGCGGAGGCTGGAGACATTGACTCAAAAAAAAAAGCAAGCTTCATTACTGGCAGATGGCACAGGTGCTTTCAAGCCAACAACTCTAAAAGAAAGTCTGTCACTGTGTTTAAATGAAACACAACTGCACACCCTTTTAACCCAATCTCAAAAAGACAAGATATGCAAAGGGGATATGGAAAATAACAAGGCAATCTCCATTCACTATTTACTGCCTCCTGCCCAGGGCCAGCTGTCCTGGTGGCCTCAAACAATCTAACCAGACATGCAATAAAAGTCTTCCTGCTCCCTTGGGGGCTAACAAATTCACCCTGGCAGTGACCCTTTACTTCCCTGAGCTGGGGCACCACTGTCTATCTCACCAGTGTGAGCCCCGCTTTGTATCCCCCAAAGATTGTCCAGAAGCCCTTTGATCATTGTGAGGCAAGTGTGGAGCCAAGTGGTCTTGCAGCAGTACAACAGTTTAGTGCCTGGTTAAGAGCCAGACCCGATAACACACTTCCCTCAGTGCCTCCAACACCTCAAGTGGGCCTTGCCAGGCACTCTTAACTTTGGGGAAAATTCTCGTTTCCACTTTGGATTATACTCCCACATCAGGTTTCCAGGGTGCTATGCTTGACCATGGCATTGGGTATCATAGTGCCACTTCTGTTTGATCCTGGCTCTGGTGAGGTGTTTCACAGCAAAGGCATATGTCCTGAGCAGACGCTGCCTGAGCTCTGGTCCAGTTGGGGCCATCTCTATAGATTTCAGGGTACCCCAAAAGCCAGTTGCACAGGGGTATGATTCTTATTGCCAAAAAGCATAGAGACAGGGGTGCACAGCTGTTTGGTAGGACCACAAGTAGGTGAAAATCCCAACTTCACATCCGTCACCAATGCCGCCATACCCAACAATGAGGCTGAAGACAGTGACTTGAAAACAAAAACAAGCCTTAATATTAGCAGCTTGCACAGGTGCTTTCACAGCTAACATTAACAACACCAAAAGAAAACCTGCCATCATTTTTAAATTGCATACAACTTCACGCCTTTTTATTTTACCCCAGTAATAAAAAGGCAAGACACTCGAAGGTGGCATAGAAAATAACAGTAATCCTCATTAAACATTTACAAGAAGAGCTGCAGTCTGTCCAACTCCCCGAAACCCACCATGGTTACAATATCAATATATAAAGTTTATTTGGAAGTTCACAGCTTTATAGCTCCTAAACACAGGCAGATGCAAAGTACTTTCTTCTTAATTACGCAAAAAAAAAATTACCCCTCCCCATGTCCTTTTTCTGACACTTGAAAACTGCAGTTTTTAAGAAAAGATTAACATTTTTGGGGTAGTTATCTTATGAAGGGGACTACATAACCGTACCCATCCATATACAGTATGTATTTCAGTATAAAATACTGACTTGTTACTCCAAACCCTTCATTTTTAATAACCAAAAGTAGTAAACAATGCAGTTTGTTGGATTAATATCAACCTTGAAAAATAAACAACATACAAAAGTTAAATTTGACTATACCAATAAAAATTATTCTTTGTGAGCTTTCCAATGTGTTATAGGTGAGCCATGTAGCTTTGATAGGAAAAATGTTAAAGCTCATAAGAAAACACTCTAAATTATAATTTTTTCACTGGTAACAGTGAAGAAAAGTGCCTATACCTCAGGGATTTTTTTTAAATAAAGAAAGAACATTATCAGAGCTGTGGAAGGTAAATGTAATTCAAATGACAAGTTGCAACAAAAGCAAAATTGGAGATTTTTCTTTTTTAAAAATTTGTTGAATTAAATGGCAAGGATAAGTTTGGCGTTTTTCAACTCAAAGTTATTTCTTCACAATCACGGTGTATATTAGTTGGTATATTTGATACATTTTAAAATATAACTAGCCTTCTGTTATGTTTTATACTGGAGCTTATGGATAGTGACGTTCCATTTTAAAGGAAAAGCCTAAAACCTACCAAATACGTTCATTTTTCAAGCCAGGAATGTTACTGAGTGTCGATGTGTTTCTTGAGATTACATACTGTACATATTGCAAAGCAGCTTATCCATGTTGTTTTAAGAAGGTAAAAAAGTAAACCATTGTCGTGAGATTCAAGTATTTTAAAAAGATGGCCATGCGATTAACTTCACCAAATACCCCACTTGTCATTACATCTCCAGGAGGACTAACCTAGCTGCAGCATGCAGAACAGGGAAGAGATACTTGGCCTCAAGGGTGTGGATTCACCGCAGAAAGCCATTACTAAGCGCTATTTTTGGTGTTACTGAATGCTGATGCCAAGTTGTGAATTAATTTTTCTGTTCTGAAGACAACTAGTCAATAATAGCTTAAAAAGGCACACTCACGACTGCTTATATTCTGTCAATATCCAGAAGGTTATAATGTACACACATGCAGTGAGAGAGTGAACGCACATACAATGCAATCAAGTGACAAGAACTGAAGAGACGTTATAATCACCCGGTCATCCATCTAACCCGCTAATCCAGGGCTGGATCGCAGGACAGCTGGAGCCTATGACAGCAATCATCTGGCGCAAGGCAGAAACACTTCCTAGACAGGGAACCAGTTCATCACAGGGCAAACACACACACACTTAGGCCAATTTAGCAATGCCAATTCACCTGAGTTTATTCAGGTTAAAGTTTAGTGAGTTTGGGACAGATGGTTTGCATAAGCAGAGGGCATTGCTTCATTCCTGCCTCATCACACCAAGGTCTGCATGAGTTTTACATGTTCTCGGCATGAATTTATGGATAGATTGGTATGAGTGAGTGTCAGTGAGTATATTCACTCAAATACATTGTCCTAAATTCTTTTATTACTATATCCGAAGCAAGAGTGACTTATCATGCATATAAAAAAAAGTTGTAATTGTTTTTTGGTGCTTCAGTCAGCTCTATCACACTCAGTGTTTTTCATTTTCTGAGTATGTTTAGTGTTGTACAACACACCAGAGAAAGTGGAATGTGTGAGTGGCTTGGCTATTTCAAAAATCTAAGCCTTTTAAAAGAAAGAAAGAAAGAATGAACTTCATTTACCACAGGGGGAAATTTGGCTTTTTACTAATAGTATATGTACAGTTAGGTCCATAAATATTTGGACAGAGACAACTTTTTTCTCATTTTGGTTCTGTACATTACCACAATGAATTTTAAATGAAACAACTCAGATGCAGTTGAAGTGCA
>JANRMT010062816.1:3136078-3214242 GCA_026402145.1 Polypterus bichir lapradei | reverse complement strand
TGCACTTCAACTGCATCTGAGTTGTTTCATTTAAAATTCATTGTGGTGATGTACAGAACCAAAATGAGAAAAACGTTGTCTGTGTCCAAATATTTATGGACCTAACTGTACTTCTGAGGAAAGAGAGATGGTGACATGTTTAATATCAGTGCTAAAGCTGCCAGTGGACTTTAAAAGAGTCTTAGTACCTATCAGCAACGCTTCTGTCTTGTCTCCATTAAGTTTTAAATAGTTAATGGCACAGGCAAGAATCAATGTGACCAATGCACTCAACCAGGTCTGAGTGTCATCCGCATAGAAATGAAATCCCAGATCATGCTGTTTAATAATCTTACCCAAAGGGAGAAGATCAATATTTAAAAGTTGTGAAGGACATCAGGAAGCCACCACTGTTACTTGTCCTTATAACACAGTATGGCATATGTCAGCAAAGTCGCACTGGCTTTGGTTTGCTATAGCTACATTTGAAGGTTCCCATGCAGTTAAGTAGCGTTTAACCTGCATGTCCTAAAACCAACAGTGTGCTTGTTTTTCAGCGAATGAATTTATATAAACACACGTGTTTTACAAAAAAATCCTATGCTGTAATAATACTTGTGAACAGCAGAATAAGATGGCAGTGGAATTCCTGCAACTTCTGTTAAAATTTCTATTTTGCATTTGTACCAGAGGAACAACACATGAGAATGGCAAAGCCGTGCTCGCTGAAGGAGCTTAAAAGGAGGTGCGATGAACAGTGTGGCAGGTCGGACAGTCGGACTGAGACTTGGCAAAGGAAAAAAGGGTACCTGGCGTGGTGTGAAGGCTCACAAGGGTAGCCAGTGAGCCCCCTTAAAGAGGAAGAGCGGTGTCTTCTGATCCTAACAGTTGATCAGGGTCCTTTCTTAAAGGGACAATAAACGGTCTTTACAGCTGATTGTGTCTGCGTGTCTGTCCTTGCTCTGCCATACCTTGGGTTCTTACATTATATTTCATATTCTGTATGATGTGATTAAACAATATGACTTTTTTTTTCTCGTCATAACTTAAAACTCTCAATTCAAACTCACGTGATTATCACACTACCAATGCGCTTTCTATAGAATGCTTACATATGCATTTTACAAACATCCATCCATCTATTATCCAACCTAACTACAGGGTCCCAGGGGTCTGCTGGAGCCAATCCCAGCCAACACAGGGCACAAGGCAGGAAACAAACCCCGGGCAGGGCGCCAGCCCATCGCAGATATTACAAACATTTAACAGCTAAAAATAATGCAGAGATGAGCAAATCGGACGAATAAAACTACTACAAAACAAACAACAGTTTTTCTGTGCCGGCAACAGAAAATACATTTGTGATGTGATTTAAGATTTGCACGCAGATACTTTCCACAGTTTGATAATAACTATAAGGTAGTCCTGTTTTGACCTTTAATCAAAATAGGCACATGCTTAGGGCAGCAAAGGAAAGGGGGTGGCACAAAAGTACGAGAAAATATTAAGTTTAAATAAATTGTAAGTGGGCAACAGTAAGCATTATTTTATATCTTTTGATCTATGTATGTTAAAATGCTATATAGCTTCAAGGATAGAAAGCAATGGAATAGAAGATGTTTTGCTTGGTACAAATAAGAATATTTCTTAAATATTTTTAAAAATTGTCTGCTAATAGTGATTTCTGTAGAAAGAGGATTTTGAAAATTGAAAAGAATGCTGTCAAGAAAACTTCATGTCAGTAGTTTGACGAGCTGTACTGTGGGGCCTGTTTTCATTGTGAGTAGCGTGCAGTTAATGGAGATTTGCATTTACTTTGGTTCAGACTCATGTCTTAAAATGAGTCTTTATATCATTTTTCTTCATGTTCACAAAGATGTTTGGAAAGGCGATTTTAAAATCTACTTGGGCTTACCTGTTTGTGTTCAGTTGGAAACCAGTTAAATTGGGAAGAATAGATCTTTGGATACTTATTTTTAATTGTCAATCTTTCTTATTTTCTTATTGTATAGTCTATAGCAGTGATGGCGAACCTTTTAGAAACCGAGTGCCCAAACTGCAACCTAAAACTCACTTATTTATCACAAAGTGCCAACACGGCAATTTAACCTGAATACTGACAGGTTTAACCTGAAAACAACTCATACATTAGCATCTTTTGTCTTAAAAGAAAAACATAATAACAGAGCTTTCAATGATACAAAGAACTTTTTATTGAAAGGTAAAAGTCTGCATTCGGTATGGTTTTGAACAATTAATGTGATTTTTGCTGGTGTATGCATGCTGATAATTTGTCTAACCTTGGCTCACACTTTGTAAGTTTGAGAGCAACACATGCAGCACTCAGGTCATCTGTTAGTCTGTTTCTGGTGTCAGATTTGATAGAATTCAGCAGTTCTCAAACTGTGGGCCGCGCAAAGTAACAAAAAAGGGGGCACGAATGTTACCATATGTGGCGTAAGTTCGGTATTCGTAGGGAAATTTTAAACTTGTAGCGGTGTATTGGCAGCAAAAAATATAGGAATACATTTTATTACGGTTTCAAAAAAACGTTTGGGGGGTCGCATTTAAAACTGTTATGAAAACTTGGGTCGCAAGTACTTAAAGGTTGAGAAACGCTGATATAATTCAAAGCATGAAAACAGCATGCTCACAACCATAAGATGTTCCAAACAAAGTAAGGAAAGCAATCCCAAGTGCCCTCATTGACTTAAAATTATTTGACAGAGAATTCCACACTTTAAGGATTCCATTTTCAGAAGTAACTGTGCTGTCCTTTGTCATCCCTTCTATCTTCTCAAGTGTTTCACGCAGGTCTTTCCCATTAACCCCCGTTTCCATTTCCATTCCCTTTCCCGTGTGCGCGCTCTCTCTCTCTCTCTCTCTATCTCTCTCCCTTTCTTTATCCCCTTTCCATCCACCTTACGTTTCTCTTCTATATTACGGGGTCGTGGATCAGGTGTGGCGATTAGCATCTCCCGGCAACAATTACAGATTCGGACGACTCCTCACCTGTGCGCTTAAGCGAGGACCGCCCGCATCACAAAGCTCCCGGAAACCGCTTCGACAACTCTACCATAACCCCCTTTAAGCCGCGAGTGCGGCGATTATCTATTAAAACTGGCCTTTTCAATTTTGAGCTGTGGACCCGCTATACCACATCCCCTCCAACCCCACCACTGGAATCACAGACTCAACAGGCTGCAGTCCGTGCCGCACCCTCACGCCGCATGTGAGCCGCCCGCCTTACCCCAGACAGGAGAGGATGGAAGCACTCCCATTGGGCTGCTGGGCAGAGGGGAGGGTGATGTGATAAAAGTCCTCCGGCGCAGGGGGAGTTGGGAGGGGAGCAGCCCGGTCCCGCATCCCTCTGGCTTTATAGTAACGAACTCTGTGCTGGGTTGAAGGCGCGCGTGCCCACAAAGAGGGCTCTGAGTGCCCCCTTTGGCACGCGTGCCATAGGTTCGCCACCACTGGTCTATAGCAATAGTACAATATAATTAATCATGATCACGGTTATGGTGTATATCATGGTGTAATCTATGTGCATATATTTTTCAGATTGAATTCATTTGTGGTGCTTCTCTTGGCCCAATTTCACAGGTTAACAGTGAGTAGTTCTGCTGTGATGTTTCTTTTCATAAGGACCATTTTAATCAACTGAAGTAATTCAGAAATATCTGTACTGTGCCAAATGTTGCATACACGGCACGTCTTTTAAGACACAGAATCTTGGATAATATGTGTACTCTGCAGACCAGGGGTCTCCAACTCCAGTCCTGGAGGGCTACTGTGGCTGCAGGTTTTCATTCTACCTCTTTTCTTAATTAGTGAGCAGTTTTTCCTGCTAATTAACTGTTTCCCATTATTTTAATTTACTTTTCTTGACACTCTGACCTCTGAATTGATTCTTTTTTTCCTTAAACGGCACCTAAACATAAATTTGATGCGAAGTGAGCCAACAGATGACCAACTCCAAACCCACTTCACTGCATTCAGTTTCTTAATTTGTAGCCAATTCTCATTGCAAATTAAACCAGTTATTTAATTCCATGGCGCTCATTCTGCCATGGCAGACATTTGCAAAACTGTTGATTTTCTTTTTTGAGAGCACTGACAAAATGTTTTGTGGACCTGAGCAGATCAACATTACTGAGGCCTTCACCTTTCTTTATTTTCAGTTATTGTGTGATGGGCGCAGGTTGTTGTTTATGTGTTGGCACATTTTGTGTCTTAATATTATTTGGTTGCTAGTTAAGGAAAAAAGAAATAATTAGGGGCCTGAGTCTTTTGTAGAATTGTAGAAGTACAATTTTTTAAAAAAAGCTACTCAAGTAAATGTAACGGAGTAAATGTAACTCATTACTACCCACCTCTGGCGGCCCGCTTCTTCTCTTCTTTCGTCGGCATCTTTTTGTATTAAAACTGATTCAGTCAGTGTTTGTGTTGCAATTACTTAGTATGTTTTCTTTCATTTTTCACTTAAGTCTTCAATCTGCGTCAAGAATGATTTAAGATATGAAGATGTACGGGAAGTGATGGCGAAGGTGGTAGGGATGAGAACAGTGCCCATACACATGCACCACACAGCCGACCTACTGGCCGCTGCCAACAGTTGATTCTACAATAAAATAAAATAAAAATAAAAAGAGGAATAACCTTCGAGGTCAATCATCACCCCGAAAGCGGACAGTAGACGTCACCTAGTATATCTGTACCAAATTTCAGGTCAATAGGTCAGACAGTTTGCGAGCTACGGGTGATTTCAAATCCTGGACAGACAAATGGACAGCCACGGTAGCGTTTTATACAGTATATGAAGATTATGTTTTGTACTCTGTACATATTATTCTTTCACATTAGGTCATTACTAGCTGTTGAACAATCGAGTATATTTTATGCTGGTTTAATGACATTGCTCAGATCATTTTCTGATGAGACATCACCAAGTGATAACCTTTCATAACGATGAAGCACATTCTGCATTTTATAATGTGACACTTGAAGCCCTTCACTCCTGAAGCCGAATGGCACGTGTGCTGCATGGACAGCCTGGTAGTTCTCGACGTATTCACCGTGTAAATCATCCCATTTGACAAATGTTGAGGAAAAATGGGAAAATAATGAATAGTCAGTCTTGCTTCTATCATTACCAATTAAACATTATAATATAATAAAGAGGATATTTGCTTCCAAAATTCAAGAAGTAAATACAAGTGCATTAAATGCTCCATAAAACAATTTTAGAAGCATTCTGCACTGTTATGGGAATACAATAATTAAAAGAAAATATTTAAAACACACAAGTACCCAAATTATCACCTAATGATTTTATGCTGAAAAGAAACCTCCAAACACTTAACTTGCATTTGCATAAGAACAGATTCCATCACCAAGGAGCATCAAGGAGCTATTGCTGCAAAATTTAAAACAGTTTAGAAATAAGGAATGTGAATGATAGTGACAGCGTTTTTTAAAAACTTTTCTGCAATATCTATGTAGAGAACAGAAGCTTCAGAATTGCAGCATTTTAAATTTCATTTTAGAACATTAATGACATTATTGTCACAAATCACTACAATCTGTTTTCAGCACATTGTGAAATTAAAATGCAATATTTTGTTTAACCCTACAACAGAGCTGTAATAAAACATAATATTGGCACTTCAAAACTAAGATTATAGACAAGCAGCTCTGGCAGACTTTTATACACTTTTGAACGATTTTTAGTGTATTCCGTGGTATGTTGTCATACAGTTAAAAATACAGCGAGAGATTTAACACAACTGAAAATAAACCACGGCATTCTTAACAAATGTACTGCCAGTGGGTGGGGAGAGCCTAACATGGGGGCATCAGGAACAAGGCAGGCACCTACCCCAGTGGGAGCAACCAGCAGGCCTCATGCCACACACATGTGCAATGCCAATTTATGACCACTTATAAACCTCATGTGTACATCTTTGGAGAATACAAGAGGAAAGAAGAGAAAAATCCATACAGGCAAGAGGAGGACATGCAGATCACAGTTACAAAATAATCAAAACATAAAACGCATGTTCATGCCTTACACAGATATGTTTAAATACATGCATTTTCTTACATATGGTATTTAGGTACCTATTAACCAGCAGGGCCAATAAAAGTGCCATTATTAAAGCAGAACGCCAGTAAAGTTCAAATAACAGGGGCAAATACAAGTGACTTATATATATACCCCCACGCCGCCAGGTGGAGCACTCCCTGCAGCATGGAGGTGTCCCGTATGCCAGCAGGGAATTATGGACATTGGAGTTTTCCTCTACAGCCCTGCTGGATACCACAGGGGCCACTAGAAGGCGCTGCAGGAAGGAACAGCGATTATTTGCCTTACACCCCAGAAGTACATCCGAGTCACATGGACAAGAGGAATGACGTGCTTCTGGGTTGAAGGAGAAGGATTTTTATCTGACCCGGAAGTGTTCCTAGTCACGTGGACAGAGAGAGCGAAACACTTCTGGGTCAAGGACTATAAAGGACTGCGGGAAATCCCCAGACACCGAGCTAAGCTGGGTGGAAGGGTTGCAACACGTCTGGGAGTGTGGAGGATTATTGATTATTTGTATTGGATTTATTTAATGAGTATTGTGGAGAGGAGGGTGCTTTGTGCACTGTTGTCTATACTAATAAAAGGCAAAGCCCTCATTGACTGACTGACTGACTCACTAACTCACTCATCACTGATTCTCCAACTTCTCGTGTAGGTAGAAGGCTGAAATTTGGCAGGCTCATTCCTTACAGCTTACTTACAAAAGTTGGGCAGGTTTCATTTCGAAATTCTACGCGTAATGGTCATAACTGGAACCTATTTTTGTCCATATACTGCAATAGACTGCAGCTCGATGGCCGTGGGAGGTGGAATTGCGTCTCGCATCATCACGCCTCCCACGTAATTGAGTGCCTGCCCATATAAGGTAAATATTCGCGGGTGAAGGACTGTGCTTAGTATATTCATAAGTAAAAATATCTGGATCACAAACTGATGTTAAGTATATTTTGTCCATGAATACTTATTAAATAATTCCAAATAGTCTGTCCGCTTCCTTTCATAGCTTTTCCGATGGTCGTGCTGCTTCCAGGCATGTATTTTCATATTAAAGCATTTAACCAATCTCATTTCAGCCATCATTTGTTGCCAGGCAGAGAGGCTTTCACAATCTGTTGTGGAGGCACTCTAACATAGAATAAATGTCGATTAACCTGTTGCTTCAACCAATCAGATTTTGAGTTGGTGTCAGTAGGGCCCTCTAGCAGGCGTACGGCAACGTCACCGTATTCAGACCCATTGATTGCATAGAAGCTGATATGAGGAACTCTATGAGGCCACTGAACGCACCACAAGCGCTCCGAGCATAAGATCCTCGCGCGCACTACAGCCAGCTCCATGGCAGGATTCTGGACAATATTATTTGCCAGACACAGACCAGATTTCAAGACCACGAAAACCTGATGTTTGTCACACTCCTCGACCCCCAGAAGTTTCGGGAATACAAGAAAAATTTTCCGCATGCAGCCTTCTCCAGTTTAACACAATAGCCACAAAGCGGTTTTTGATCTGTCTCGGCTAAAAACAGAACTGACTGTAATGTATGCCATGGATGATTTTGCAGGAAAATCTCCCACTCATCTCCTTGACTTCCTTCATCAGAAAAATCTGAATGAGGGCATGGGACAGCTGTTCACATTGGTATATTTGGCGGTGAGCATTCCCGTGTACACTGCTTCTGTTGAGCGGACATTTTCAGCCCTAAAGCGAATTAAAACTTATGACAGAAATACGACAGGGCAGGTTCGACTTTCAGCATTAGCTTCGATGGTGATAGAAAGGGACTTTTTGATGGAGTAATTGAACTGTTTTTGAGGAATGAGAGGAGGATGGATTTTGTTTACAAATAATCCGAATTTTTGGTGAGTAATATGTTATGATTTTCCTAAATAATATTGCAAGTTTATGAGTTATTATTGATGTTTTTTATGTGTGTCGCGGCTGTGGCTTCAGTAGAAAGGAACTTGTTCACCCCGGTTTGTCTGTTCAATAAAGGCATTTATTGTGGCTACAGGAGTTATCTATCTGCGATGCAGCGGCTCTTTATACTGTATTTCTGCATATTAAGATGGTTTTTATAACCATAAATTAGTTTTTAAGGGGCAGGTTGATTCAGACAGAGCACTACTGAAGGCCTAGGTGTGAGATGCACGGTCCGCCAATGGACCAGATGATACGTAAATTTGATGAACATTAAAACCCGAAAATAAACAAAACTGTAGAGAGGTTCACATTATACTTCTCACAGTGCGTCTCTCTAAATCCTCCGTGCGAGAACATTATCATAAGGCTTAACAATCTTATTGTTACACCTTCTATGTGCACCGAACCGTCCTTATTACGAAGTCTTCCTTGCTTTAGCGCTGGCTGCTTTTTTCCATTCACCTTCCTAGCTCTTTATTTAAACACTTTTCCTTCTCACTTTTCAGCTCCTTCAATGTCTTCTCCCTTTTCGTTCAAAATATGCGCTTCCTTGCCTTTTTTCAGTCAGCTCCCCTTACGTCACACCATGGTATATTTAGCACAAGTTAATACTGGGAATGCCTGTTAAACATCTTCCATTCACGAGTAACGATTTGCGTGGTGAACACTTCGATGAATGAAACCTGTTATCTTTACAATGGTTGACAAACACGGAATGTAACTTCATAACAACACGTCCTCCAAATACGAACCTGATTGAAAGAAATAATGATAATCAAGTCCTTGATGACAGCAACACTCAATAACAGTGACAAAACAATTACATTGACTATCATGTTACGTTATTTTTAAAATGTTTCCTTTTCTTTTTCATAACTTCTTTAACACACTACTTCTCTGCTGCGAAGCGCGGGTATTTTGCTAGTTTATTAATAAAGTCAACTTTTGGACTTTTATCTGGTGTCTGGCATAGTGTCCGACGGTTCAAGGGAGCGATAGCGACCCCATTCTGTCACAATATATATATATACATACAGTATATATACTAGGGGTTCAACCCCACCCCCCAGTGCCTTCGGAGCCCAACCCCCAGTTGCGGCCAGAATATTAGTAAAATCTGTAAATATACAAAAGAAAAATTATTATTTGTTGGAGTCAAAATCACGAAATTCTATAAATATGTAAAAGAAAAATTAATTATTATTTAACTGAGTAAAAATTATGAAATGAGAATAATATATTTACTCTCTTACCGACTGGAGTATTCGCAGTAAACGGAGGTCCACTGTGCTCGATGAGTATTTATAAGAGACTAAATAAACAATCCATTCATTTTAACTGACATTCTTATAGATAGAAAAAAATTTTTTTTTAAATGTCTCATTTAAATAACAGGAAAAATCACGTGAAAACTAAAGTGGTATGCAATGGGTCATCGTAACTCGACCTTCAGCTAACTAAATCACCTAAATACAAACACTGGTGTTATGAATAGATTATTTTTTTTTAATAATTTGTTCCTGTGAAAGAAAGTTTACTCAATCAAAAATAAAAACCACAACTTTCTTGATATTAAAAACCACAACTTTCTTGATATTTTAGTTTATGATTTAAAAATGGAATAAGAATCTGACAATCTAACAATATCACATTAAAGATCGATAAATTCTGAAAAGAATGATACCAAACATATATATATATGTAGGTTTTAAAATAAGCCCGATTTAAAAATCATTGCACAAAATTGTTGTACTTTTAGGCTTAGGATTTTATATATAGAGAGTAGATACTGTATATCTATATCTACACCAAGAAAATATAATTTAATAAGCAAGAAATGCATTTTTTAAAATTATCTGTTGCAAATGTTTTGTGAACTCTCATAGGCTACTTTTTTTTGGAGTCATCCTGAGATAATAGTAAATATCTGGATATTCTGTCATACCAAAACTTTTAGAAAACAAAGCAGATATGGTGTTCTCTTCTGCAATAAAGTTGTAGACTGGAAGTCCCCGACGATGCATCTCCTTTGCCAGAAATGTGACAATTGCCCTCATACAGCCTTTGTTCCTGAACTCTGGAAGGATGTAACCCATCCTGAATGCGGACAGTTCATCAGTCAGACTCCATCCCATAAGACGACCCTCGTCATCAGACATGCAAACAGATGGGAAGAGTTCAATACACTTCTTTATATAATTCAGGCTCTGTTCACTTCCACCGTAGCTTATGTGTTTGTTAATGAGCTCTGCAAGGAACATGGTGTCACTGGACAGTGTTGATGATTTGTGAAACCTGCAAAGTAAACAGGGAATTACTTTAGTAACTAAGATTATTACAGTACATTATGTTTGAGAAAAAAGGGCAGATCTTTTGGAGGGGGCTAGGAGTGTTTATTTATTTTTCAAAGCTTATAGTGCTAGGGTTTTCTACTGTGTTAGCCATTATGAATGTAGTGAGGAGTCAAGCAAAATGATACCTTTTATTAGCTTAACTAAACTTTATTGGCTAACTAACTTTTACAAAGCTTAAAAACAGAATAGTCTAGTTCTAGGAAACAAATGTGTGCATATTTAGTCTTGGAGCCAGTAGAGCAATAACTTAAAATAATAATAACTAACTTTGTATGTCACATCTCGACCAATGGATGACAGCTATGGAACAGGCCAGGATGTGTCAAGCAGACAGGTGTCAGTACTTACCGACCATCGTCAGTAATGCTTTCTGGATTATGATGAATAAACACTTTGCTTGGTATCATGAAATGCTCCAATGTCAAATTTTTTGCATCAGCCACTTCTTGCAAAATTTCAAAGGAGGAACCTGGAACACCTTAATAAGCACAAAGTACATTAATGCAAATCCCAAATTTCATAGAATGTCTTAATGAGTGCTGCTTTCCTAACCACAACTTCTCACTTTGGACAGACACAGCAAAATGAGATAGGATGTGGCAGGAAAAGACCTGAAACTCTTTTGCCCTCATGGGCAATGCCACCTTCAGGAAAGAGCACAAGGAGGTGAGCAGACTTTGTGACAGACATAAAGACCGTGGCATATGAAGTGTGAATCTTCAGGTTCCTCTCCACTAGAATACTCTTAAAGCTGTACAGAATGTCTAAAATTTGATGTTACGTATTTCCCGATTCCACAACTCTTAACCACTAAGCCACAGAGCCAGTTTTCAGAGAGATGACTTCAGTTCACATATTAAAGCTTCTTAATTTATGAGATTAGGTTCCAGCTGTTAGCTCATTTTTGGCTGACTGAAATGGTCAGAAACCTACCGTTTACCAGAAGGCTTTGCTTCCAATCAATTACTTTGAATTCCTGTAGCATTCTCTTCAACTCAGCTGGCTCCTTAGCAAACATTGCATATGGATTGGAAAAGGCGTCATTGTCATCTGTAACAAACTGTTCAGCAATTAACAAGAGCAAGCAGTTAACAGAGGTCACTTTGGCGTAGTCATTTCATGATCACTTTGGTTCTGTGCTAAGTGCAATTGCAACATTTCAGATTCATTTTTTTGTCTCAAATTTGCTGTATATAATTGATTTTTTACTTGTTCTTACAAAAGAAGATCTTTACCTAGCTTTAAATATTTAGGAACTGAGCAGTCAAATTATTGGACCCACTTAGCGTTAATCTTACTTTGCTCTTTTTTCCCCTGCCTTTTAACCAAAACTTCATCAAAATATAAGAACATTAAAACTGAAATTGAGCAACATGGTGGTGCATCTCCAAAGGTGTGCAGGTTGGGTTAAACTGTAATTCTACACAGGCAAATTGTAAAGGTGTGTGTGTCCTGTGATGGGCTAAAATCCTGTCCAGGGTTGTATCCAACTTTGCATCCAGTGCTGCCATTTTGAAATGAATTAAGTGTGTATAAGAATGTATGAATGTAATTATAATTAGTAAAAAATTAATTATAAAAGCATCCATTAGCATTGGCAGTGGCTATAAATTTCAATCCAGGGGGACCCTGTGGTTGCTTTCCAATTAGTTTTGTAATCAGTAAGTCATTCCTATTTTTAGATGATTCTGTTGTTTAAATAGCTGGCCTCTTTATCTTTCTTTCAAAGTCAGAAAGTCATGGCACTACAGTATAAAACATACATTTATGAGCAACTTACAAACATTTGTTTTGTCATGACTTTAAATACTTAAATCTGTCTTGCCTTTTTCTTCTTTTTATTCAGTTTTCCTCTGGTGTTTACGTCCTTAATTGTATCCAGTTTAGCAAAGAGCAGAGAAGAAGCAGGTGCCAACAACACTCAAATTTAAAGGTGAGCAGCTAATGCTGTACTTCTCTGCCATAGCCATTTGTCTGCTCATTAGCAAGCAACTTAAATAACCAGAACATTTAAAAAATGTGAAAGCAAAATCTTTAAAAGTAAGATATACAACACCAATTTGTTTTATTCTTTAAAAAACGTATTCAGCCAAGTGTGCTATTTCTGGATTTACACAAAAGTGGAAATATCAGCTTTCTTAATTAAGGAAAGAGTCTAGTTACACACATAAGTTGGTTAGAATGGAAATCTGATGCCACAAGGGTCCCATATCAATGACCCTGATTATCATGGCTCTGTTATATCTGTGAATTTCTCCTTGGGATTAATAAAGTATCTATCTATCTATCTATCTATCTATCTATTATATAGTGCCTTTCATATCTATCTCTCTATGTATTATATAGTGCCTTTCATATCTATCTATCTATGTATTATATAGCGCCTTTCATATCTATTTATCTATCTATTATATAGTGCCTTTCATATCTATCTATCTATCTATTATATAGTGCCTTTCAAATCTATCTATCTATCTATTATATAGTGCCTTTCATATCTATCTATCTATGTATTATATAGCGCCTTTCATATCTATCTATCTATCTATCTATTATATAGTGCCTTTCATATCTATCTATCTATCTATCTCTGTCTGTCTGTCTGTCTATTATATAGTGCCTTTCATATCTATCTATCTATCTATCTGTCTATCTATCTATTATATAGTGCCTTTCATATCTATCTATCTATTATATAGTGGCTTTCATATCTATCTATCTATCTATCTATCTATCTATCTATCTCTGTCTGTCTGTCTATTATATAGTGCCTTTCATATCTATCTATCTATCTATCTATTATATAGTGCCTTTCACATCTATCTATCTATCTATCTATTATATAGTGCCTGTCATATCTATCTCTCTATGTATTATATAGCACCTTTCATATCTATCTATCTATCTATTATATAGTGCCTTTCATATCTATCTATCTATTATATAGTGCCTTTCATATCTATCTATCTATCTATCTATCTATCTATCTATCTATCTATTGTATAGTGCCTTTCATATCTATCTATCTATCTATTATATAGTGCCTGTCATATCTATCTCTCTATGTATTATATAGCGCCTTTCATATCTATCTATCTATCTATCTATCTATCTATTATATAGTGCCTTTCATATCTATCTATCTATCTATCTATCTATCTATCTATCTATCTATCTATCTATCTATCTATCTATTTTCATATTGTGATAAGTTGCAGTGTTGTATACACGGTGCATGATTTCTTCCAGCGATTTTCAGTTGTAGACTTCGTTTATATAATTTAAGTGAGTTTAGAGGCAGTTGCGGCACACTCCCATAGCTTTCAGTTTTGTAGTTTGTCATTACTTGCGACTCGGTCCAATCTGTCTGCAACTCTCCCTGACAAAATCAAACAATTACCTGAAAATACAATGAATGTAATGCTGCTACAAAGAATAAGGAACACAAGTATTTTGGGCCTCACAAACTGATGTTTCATGTTTTACATATGTACCGTGACAGAACAGAAACCAGAGAAGAAGGCTGTGATTGTGGCTGAACTTGCCATACCTGTAAAGTCTTCATACAGCACTTGTGCTGTCAGGCAGCATGTTACTGGCTGTCAGGACAAGGGGTGAGCTTCCAGTGTGGAAGGAATGCCCATGCTGGGCCAGTTTACAGTCACAAGTTAACCAAACACACGCGACTGCAACTGTTTCTCGGGTGCCAGCTTGCTCAAACTGATTTTGAAAGCTGTACAGGTGATGGCCTGGGTAAGTGTCTCAAGTTCTTAAAGCACTTATACAGTAATATTCTTGTGCTCTCATAGTAATACTAATACCTGTCTGAGTATTATGAAACCACTCATAAAAATACTGATGTCATTGTTTTGTTTACATAATCAAAACTGAAATCAAATCATTTCTTCATTTTTATGCAGTGATTGACCAGTCCGTAACTGGAATCTTACATAAAACCAAGGTCAGAGCCAAACCTGGATGTCACGTACATATCTTAGTACAGTTCAAAAAATGTACAGTAGAAAGAATCAGAATGCACCTCAAAAAGGGCATCCAAATACCTGTCTCTGACGCCGCAAGACAACTGTTCTGAAATCTGGCCATGAATCAACGCACACCTCCATGTTGAAAGGATTATTGTTTCGTATGTGCTGAAGACCTCCATAAACCTGGGAATGACAATAAGTAGCAAGGATTTCAGTGAGTATGTAAATACTTATTTTCTGCTTCAGTTTGGCCATCCATATAAGGATTTTTCATCATCAGACTTGAAGTACAAAGTGTGAGCTTTAATTCCCTCTCAGGATTTATTATGTCTAATTTAGATACCCTGACCGCTGGGAGTCACTGCATAGTGTGCGACATGGTGAATCTTCTAAAGATCACTCAATCTTCACCTTATTCACTGAATGTTCAGACAAATTGTATGTAATTATTTCATCAGTTTTATACAGTATGGCGCTCTTCACTAAAGAAAGTAACTCAAGGCACCTTAGAAACATACTCATAGAATTCCCAGTAACAAAACGAAAAACAAAACCATTTAGCATTCTAAGTCCCAACTAAGAACCCATTCTGTCTGTCAAAGGGCCGGCTTATACACAGACCCTCACAGAGCCAGTTTGAAATTGCCTGTTAAGCTATTCCCATCTTTACAATGCTGGAAGAAAAACAAAGAACCTGGTAAAACCCCATGCAGACACAGAGAGAACATGAAAACACAAAGACAGTAACCCGCCTCATTTATTGGTCAAGAATCCTGTCTTAAAATTCAAAAGCGTGATCCAGTGTGAAGAGGCTTCCTGCTTGTGGACTACTTTCATTTTCACGTGTTATTTATTTAATAGTATTTTAGCAAATAATTCATGCATTTTGTATGTTGTGAGGATACCACTAAATTATTTGATATGTGGAACGTGTGAGACGAGTAACGTGAGATTTTTTCATGCACACTTTTGATAACGTTTGCTGGTCTCCAGTGTTGGTAACCATTGGGTCCAATTCTATCAAAAACTTTACTATGCTATTTCTTAATGAAAACATGAGATTAAATATTTTTCTTGGCCATCACTATAAACTACATCAGGTAAGTAACATTTACAAAATATCATTTTGGGTGGAATAAAGGAGATTGCAGAGATGAGTTTTCTTCTGCAGACATACATGTATGTCTCTGTCTCTGTTGACAACCTTAAAGCAGAATGAGGTTGAAACTGTCTTTCCCTGTTTGAGTGAGCTCCTCAAAATGAATGCCATACTACCTGTCACAACAGCTTCAGTTGCGTGCCCATTTTCAAAGCTGACACTGGTGAAATCAAAACTACACACAGGGTCAGTTTAGAATCACATGTGTCTAACGTGCATTTCTTTTGGGATGTGGGAGGAAATTCTGTGTAAACATGAGGAGATAATGCTTATTCAGCGCAGACAAAGATTAGACACAGGAGTCAAACACATTACATTAACTGCAGTGACTCAGTACCGTACTGCCATCTTCCATTAAGTCCATTCTGATTACAAAATTGGATTAAACTCAAGCAAGCCAGGACTCAGAGAACCTTTGAAGTTCACCTGTTAAGTGAGAAATGCTAGCAGGACAATATCCTACAAGGCTTCCTGTGCCTCAAATTCCCAACATGGGCAACAGAAGTAAAAAAAAATAGTTGGAGACAGTCCCCAGTGGGCACTTAAAGGAAGAAGAAATCGCAGGTTGGGGACATGGCTGAGAAAGACCATTTTAAAAATACAGCCAGCACCAATGCAGCTCCTAAAGACCCAAGTACACTACACACCTTTTCTAGTGTTTTTCAGTTATTGACTTAATTTACATAACCTTAGTTAAAATGAGAGTAGCTTGCAATACTTTGAAAATATAAACTTGCACTAAAAAGTCATCATTCATGCATGTAGTTAGCCATCCCCTGTGACTCCTAGTTGTGTAATCTGACATCCTAAGGAGGTGAGAAAAGCAACAGCACTTGTCTAATTTGACATTCTCTCTGACTAATATGATGCCAGCTTCACTCTGAGGCACTCTAGAAGAGAGAAGAGAAGCTAACATTTATGAGACTAATGGCTGACTCAGATGTGACTTCTCTTTTAGCACAACACAGAAGGTTTCATGAGTGCCTGATCACCGGTCACAGAAGACAACTTCTTTAAGCCAGGCAAAGAAAGCCCAGGTAATAGGAGCTCATAGTTTTTAAAATCTGATACTCCTTAACATCCTTCTGAAATAACAGCTCCACTTCCTTGGATGACTTAACCTCTGGGGGGTCTCGGACTACATCAATAAGTTTGAAGGGTTAAAATAGGCAGTTTATTTCACAACAAGCTCCCTGTCCTATTTTCATAGGTTGCAAACTGTGAACTTGGACCCGGACACAGGCAGACGGACATCTTAAATTCACCACACACTGTTTATTTACACTGTTTACACAAATTAAAGTCACGTGCACAAACCCCAGTGCCTCTTGCACCGATCCCCCAATTGTCCAGGCCACACAGTCCTTTGTGCCTTTCTCTCTTGACCGCCTCCCGTCCTCTCTCCAGCTCCGTCCACTTCCACCCGACATCCACTAATGACTGGAGGGAGGCGGCCCCTTTTATAGGAACCCGGATGGGCTCCAGCTGCTTCCCGGCAATCTCCCGCGGACACACCCCCGTGTGGCGGAAGTGCCGGCTGCGCACCCGGAAGCCGTCCGGGTGTCCCCTGTCGTCTTCCCCCGGCACTTCCTGGTGTGGCGGAAGTGCCGGGCTCCCGGGATAATCAGGCACTGGGGCGCCGCCTGGCGGTGGCCACGGTTCCCTACAGGGCTGGGCTTCCAAGCCCTCTACCCGAGGCCTCCAGCATAACCAGGACAGACGCCCCCTCTCGGTCTGGAGGAGGCACAAGCCCTCCTCTGGTCCTCCTGGGCGTCCCGGCCGGGCTCCAGCCCCGGCCGGGGACCACAAAACAAAATCATTTAAAAGGCTTCTTGCATGTAAACATAATAGTCAGCTGACTCTTAGACCCTCAGTAATCCTCCATGCTCTCCTTAATGCCCCCAATCAGAAAGAAGGCACTAATACATTATAACAAAGCACGTAACTTATAACAAAGTACGTAACTCACCCAGTGGCTGCAGCAGTTTGTGTGGATGTTGCCGGGAAGTCTTCTCCCTCCATCCAACTGACTCACCGTCTGATGTTACTGACTCTGACTAAGATTAAGGCTTCTGTTTTTATTTTTATATCCTTTGTAAAAGGTTACACCATATGCGCATTGCGGGAGACACGCTCCAATTACATGATTAATGGATCCTGAAGCCTACGATAAACTGGAGACCAAAGACCAGCATAAGTAGGCAGAGAAGATCCTTCTAGTCCTGGCACGAAGACCTCAAAACCATTGATATAGAATGGGGTGAAGCAGAAAAAGTCCCCACAGACAGAAATTAGGTGGAAGAAGCTTACTATGCACTGAATAGTATAAGAGGAACTACTGTAAGTGATAATTTAGTGCATAACAGGCACACGTAACAATAATGAATCAGTGCCTCAAAGTTTTGCTTACCAAAGAGGTTAATGACTCTTTTTAGCTTCACCAAATCCAATTAAAAATTGATTTGTACATGTGATTTGGAAACTCATTTGTTCTTGGAAAATCTTCACCCTGTGTAGTAAAACACTAAGATGTGTGTGCATTCAGTCCCTCAGAGCAATCTGATTGGTCAATTCAGCTTTGGTGACTCGATCGAAAGGGTAAGTGCGAGTGTGACACAAACAAGGAGGAGTAAAGGTGTAGGAGGCATGCTGGGAGTCACCTTCAGAGACACAAAGTATAAAAGTGGACAGAAGGTGAGTGGGGTGCCGCAGAATGACAGAAAGTTTCAGGCTTTATATGAATGTGCTGGGCTAGAGAGGTTAAGACGCACGATGATACTGAGGCACAACGCCGAAGGTATGGTATATGTATGGCTAGAGATATCAAATATCCATCCATCCATCCATTTTCCAACCCGCTGAATCCGAACACAGGGTCACGAGGGTCTGCTGGAGACAATCCCAGCCAACACAGGGCACAAGGCAGGAACCAATCCTGGGCAGGGTGCCAACCCACCGCAGGAGATATCAAATATTTTAAATTTATTCTTTTACCTGGCTAGTAGACAGGCTAGTGACTAATAAATTCTGTAATATCTGTTAATCCCAATTAAAAGTTTGTTATGTGGAATGGTTGTGTCCAGAGGTCTTGAAACTTTTGCACTACCTACAATAATTTACGAGTCCAGCACAGCTAAACATGTAGTGTGGACTTGTTTTAATCTTGCATTGCCTTGTTGTTTATAGAGAACATCGCAGGAATCAAACCGCTGACCAACTTAATTTTTGCTCACTTTATTTTTGAAAAAATCTCGACATGGGCTGTCCTTTCTGTATACAGCAAAGGTTAGTCTTTTACTTAGTAGAAATTGTAGTATCACACACGTGCACATAGGAGGCAGCTAAAGGGCTGGAATAAGGGCAACTCCGAATCAGACCAGGATGTGGCAGAGTGTACTGATTCTTTTTCTCACTTCATGGGAAATTGCACCCGGCCCTGGTGACGTCACTTCCAGGTGCGAACCTATACATGAAGAACTTTCCGGTTCCAGCTCCCTTGATGTCATGTCCTGGCTCGAGCCTATGGTTGAAGACCCTTCCGATCCTGGCCCCTTTGACGTCAATTCCTATCCTGACCTTTAAAAGCCTCCACCTTTCCCCTACTCCCTCAGTTCTGTTTTGGACTCTGATTTATGCCCACCAGTGCTATCTTTTTTGTTTGCAATTTTGCAGCCAGGAAAATAATATACGAGTAGCTGCCACAAACCTTGCTATGGCTCGTGATCAAGTTCGTGATAGTAGACAGATCTGTTAGAGCTCATCAAGTTAATCACTTATTGGATCCATAACTGTCCAGACACACTATATGCATCATTATGGCTTCCTCCAAGGGTACCTGTAAACATTTTCAGGAGTCTAAGGCAGAAAGTCACATTAGAAAGAAAAGAATATATCCTACAGATATGGAGTATGGCAGTTCTTTGTGAAGTAGATGAGCCAAGGCTGATAGCTTTTTCACTGACTCCAGCAGAATCATGGTGGAGACTGAGAAGCCACTGCAACTACCAACAGGTTACTGGTTAAAAAGGTGTAGTTCCAGAGTGTGTCTGATGAGGAACCAGGTCAGCAGAAGGCAGCTCAGTACACCTGCTGGAATATAAGGAAATGTTATGTTCAGAAAGTGTTCATACCCATCACAGGTTGTATATACTGTACTGTACGTCTACTCAATGCCATGTAAGGCTATTTATTAGCCAGTGAAGTGCAGTTCTAGTTTCAATCCATACTTGCCTTTTCTGATTTATATTTGTGGGAAGCCATAGCCTATCCTGGCAGTTCTAAAGATAGGGCAGCAGCCAACCAAGAACATAATAAGGCACACTGGCGCAGTTACCTTTACACTCATACCTGGCCACCTTCCTTCCACCTGTTTTCTGACAATGTTTTTTCCAGCCATGTTGACATGTGGCACTGGATCCAGTCCTGGGCAGCATCTGATACAAGGCATAAACCAATGCAAGACAGGACACCGGTAGAGTGCAGGACACACACTATCATTCAGTGCCAATTTAAGTCTCAAGACACCAGTTTGCCAAGCATGAATGTGTTTGGAAAGTGTTAGAAAATTGGAGTGTTGAGAAAAAATGTACTTGGGCTGAAGGGAAATGTATTCGTGTAATGCTTACAAGTTTTAAGAACTTCATGAATTTGCCGGCAAGGTGGTGCAGTTGTTGGCAGTGATGCGCCCAGAATACTGGGAGTGAATTGGAGCTCAGTCACTGTCTGTGTGCATCTTGCACGTACTATGAAGTTTTGTTCCTGGCTCAGTCAGATTTCTCAGATTTCTTTTTTTTTTTCTTCATTTAGTTTTTTTGTTGTCTTTTAAATATTACTTTGTTATTGCATATAATTTTTCTTTTGTTTTAAGAATATTATTTTATTTAATATTTTATAACATATTATTGTGTCAGTTATGTATGTGTGACTTGTGTCCCTTATCTTTTACATGTTGAGCCCTAAGATGTTCCCCTGAAGTCACAGTGGTGAGACCCTAAGCAGACCATGAGCTGGCTGCTGTGTCATTTGTGAAAATTCTGTTGTTCTTCTCCTCTTCTGTTTATTTCTTTTTTTGGATTTATGAATTTTTGGCCGTTGTCTTTTTACATCTTTTGTTTATGGATTTTAGCTTTGTTCATTACTGAATCTAGGACTTCTTAGTGGTTGCGTTTGGTTTCAATTTTAGGCACACCTATTGATCTTCCTTGTTTCTGTTCTTGTATTTGGATTTTTAAATATAAAAGAACAATGTTTTTGTTATTATGGGCCAGAGTATTTTACGTTTCTCCTTTCACTCTTGGTGGTCTTTTTTGAGCTCTTGAGAATTTTCAGTTGTAATGACTGGGCAGGAATCATTACTTATTTTTGCCACATCTGAATGTGACTTCCTACATAGGTATGATAGTGTGGTGTCCACAAACTTTTGATTGTGTAGTATACGTGTTTGTTTATATATTATATATTATATACTGTCGCAGGTGGCTGGGGGTGGAGCCCAGCCGGGATGCCCAGGAGGATCGGAGGAGGGCTTGTGCCTCCTCCAGACCACGAGGGGGCGGCCGCCCTGGTTTTGTTGGTGGCCTCGGGTAGGGGGCTTGGAAGCCCAACCCTGTCAGGGCCCGTGGCCACTGCCAGGCGGCGCCCCGGTGCCTGAAGAACCCAGGAAGTGCTGGGAGGAAGAAGACTGGGGACACCCAGAGGGCTTCCGGGTGCGCAGCCAGCACTTCCGCCACATGGGGGCGTGTCCAAGGAGGAGTGCCGGGAAACAGCTGGAGCCCATCCGGGTTGGTATAAAAGGGGCCACCTCCCTGCATTCGAGAGCGGAAGTCGGGTGGAAGAGGACGGAGCTGGAGAGAGGACTGGAGGCGGCCAGAAGAAGGGCACGAAAAACTGTGAGAGGCCCGGACTTTGGGGGAATTGGTGCTGGAGGCACTGGGACGTGCCCTAATCTTGTAAATATTGTATATAGTTGTGGTGAATAAATGGGTGTGCTGGGTGATAAACCATTGTCCGTCTGTCTGTGTCTGGGTCCCGTTCCACAATACATATATTATATATATATATACTGTATATATATATTGTCACGCTTGGGTCACAGATTTGCACAGAGACACAGGAGGTCGTAGAAACAAGAAGGATTTTTATTCAAACACTGCAAACACATGAGCTTAAACGTGCTCCATGACAAGTCAGAGATGATAGTTCCGCTAGGAGCAGAGATAGAGAGATAGAGATAAAAGCAAACAATCAATTCCAAAACCGACAGGCGCTGCGCAAGGCTTTTAAGTTAGCGGAGTATCACGTGAGGCTTGTATTACGCGTTATAGCGCAAGTGAGAAGGTAAGGAGCAGTGTGAGGGTAGTCTGTGTTTCAGGGGTATTCCCAGGGGCGTCTTTGTCCTCTTGGGGTGCGATCACCCCTCCAGCTTACAAGATATATATATATATGTATATGGATATCTATAAAAAATGCTCTAGTTTACTGACACACCTTAAATGCATTTCTGAAAGAATGATTACAAAATATAAAATTAGACTGTAAGACTTAAAATTATATCTATACTAGCTGTGATACCTGGCTTCTCCAGTTAAATTTTCTAAAACAATGGGCCTCAGTTAATCAAATGTATTAGCAGTACCACGGAACACCACTGGGATGAGTTGGAATGCTGATAGCGAGTCAGGTCTTCTTGTCCAAAATCAGTACCTGACCTCACAAATGCTATTTTGGCTGAATGGACACAAATTCCCACAGATACACTCCAAAATCTGGTGGAAATCCGTCCCAGAAGACTGGAGGCTGTTATATCTGGAAAGGGGGAGGCCAACGCTACATTAATGCCCATTGTTTTAGAATGGGATGCCCAGCAAGCTTACATAGGTGTGATGGTGAGGTGTCCACATACTTTTGGTTGTATAGTATATGTGTGTGTTTTATATATATTGTGACAGACAGCCGTGTCCCATGCCCGGCCAGGACGACCCTTCAACACTGGATCCGAGGGAGCAGCCATGGGATGCAATCTACGTCCCCCGGAACGCGTGGTGGCAGCCCTCCTGGGTTACATTGGGGCCACAGGTGTGGGACTTCAGGACTCAGACCTGTTGGGCTCCGTGGCCACCACCCGGAGGAGCTGCATGGCCTAACGAGCCTCTGTGGGCTGGAATGCAGCCACACCCGGAAGTGCAGCCTAATTAGGCCAATCACCACCTGGAGCACTTCCGGGAGGGCTACAAAAAAGAGCCTGCAGCCACTACTCAAGAGCCAGAGTCGGGAGGAGGAGGAGGAGGAGGATGAAGCTGCCCTGGGAGGAGTGGTGGAAAGGAAGAGTGTGTGTTAGTGTGCTTTACTTTGGGTGTTGTTTGGGACTGTGTTGTGCCTGTGGGGATTATGGGGAAGACATGCCCCACAGGTGAAGAGAAATTAAAAGTCTTTTTGTTTATTTTACACGTGCCTCCGTTGTCCATCTGTGTTGGGTCAGGTGCCTATATAGCGCCTCTTTATTACAATACATATATATATGGATATTTATAAATGTGTAAATCATGACAGGCATATGAATGAAAGTGTATTGCATACATTTGAATTCAAATGAAATTCTGTTCTCAACAGCTTTAAAATTAACACAAAAATAAATATCCAGGCAAATTTCAGGCTAATAACCAAGGTGTTTTTGAAGCGCTGGTATTCATGGAGAGGCCCTGCATTTAGCAGTTACACTCAGCAGATGGCACTCTTAAGTACAAAAAATAGGAGACCCTTTAATCGAGGCTGAGGCATGTTTGAGATAAAATGTGAAGCCCAGTGGTTCATTAAAATATCTGCAGATAAAAGTAGCTAAAACTGTTAAAACATCTTTGAAAATGAACATTGCCTGAATCCAGGTAATATAAAGCAACCGGAGAGTGGAAAATAAACATTAATAGATTATCTATTGTAGAGAAAAGCCAAGCAAAATTGCCCCTTTTATTGGCTAACTAAAAAGATTACAATATGCAAGCTTTCAAGGCAACTCAGGCACCCTAGTACTATAGATTATCTATTTAAATTTTTGAATTTAACTGGCACTTTAAGTCTTTTTACAAATCACAATCTCCACAGTCATTTCCATACATGTGCCAGTGAAGTGGTGAGTGGTGTGCAGAGGTGGGTAGAGTAGCCAAAAATTCTACTCAACTAAGAGTAGCGTTACTTCAAAATAATATTACTCAAGGAGAAGTAAAAAGTAGTCATCCAAAAAATTACTCAAGTAAAAGTAAAAAAAGTATTTGGTGAAAAGACTACTCAAGTACTGAGTAACTGCTTGATCGTAATAAATGATTCATTTGTTAGAAATGTAATAAGACAGACAAAAACATAAAACAATGTGCAAATTCTGCTATTTCCAAATAACTAAATAAAAAATGAGTAAAAATAAATAACATCTTTACAAAATAAAGATGCACAAATAACACAAAGTTCCAAATCTCAGTTTTTCACAACAAAGCTTTTGAAGCCGATACCAACAGTAGGTAACATGTATGTCTGAACAGTGCAAACTACTTACAGTGACAAGATGACCTGTACACTGACAGTATAATACTGCATATGCACTTGCCCTCCAAATAGCACAGCTGATAGAAAATAACATTAGAACAAGACAGCTTGTGCACGTACAAGATGTCTCACTTTACATTGACTGTCTGTGTCTGTGTATGTTTGGTTAAAACGTGCTTGTTCTTCACTCAGTGAAGTGATGGTTAAGCTTCAGCAGGAGTTGGCTCTCAAGGTCCCTGCAGTGAAGCTGTGCCCGTTTAGCGGTGATCAGGAGCCCTCTATGACTAAAAAGTCTCCCACAGGCTGCAGACGCCTGTGTGTGGTCATGTGACTGCATGGCTACGTCTGATTGGTGAAATGGAGTCATGATATTATTATTGCTACGTCTGATTGGTGAAACGGAGTCATGTGATTATTATTGCTACGTCTGATTGGTGAAACGGAGTCATGTGATTATTGTTGCTACATCCGATTGGTGAAACAGTCATTCAGTAGATCCACTGGCGACTTCTCTCCAACTAAAATAAATCGTATATAATTGTGTAAATGAAAAAAAGTAACAATTTGAGTGTTGCCCAATGTAGCGGAGTAAGAGTAGCGTTTCTTCTTCACAAATGTACTCAAGTAAAAGTAAAAAATAAAGTGCATTAAAACTACTTGTAGAAGTACAATTTTTTAAAAAAGTTACTCAAGTAAATGTAACGGAGTAAATGTAACTCGTTACTACCCACCTCTGGTGGTGTGTATATGAGTTAGTGGTGGGAGTAGTTGAAAGTCAGCCATTTGATTTATTATACGATACTTTGAATCAATCAATATTTATTTTATATTGTTCCATTAATGCAGTACACCACCACAAGAGGTTTTATGTAGTTAACAGGGTAAATTTCAGAATAAAAGTAGAAACCTTTTAATTACACATTCTAGTTTTATGTACACTACTTAAAGTCACTGTCTGCTCCTCATTAGGACTGTACTTGTCAAACTGTACAGTACTTTCAGCTATTGGTATCTCTGGTGCTGCTCTTTCTTGGTTCACATCATACCTCAGTGATCGCCAGTATTACGTCTTCATTAGGGAACACAAATCTGCCACTACCTCCCTCACACAAGGTATCCCTCAAGGGTCAGTTGTCGGTCCAATCCTCTTCAACATCTATATGCTCCCGTTAGGTGAGATTATTCGTCAGTATGGTCTAAGACTCCTCTGCTATGCCAATGACACACAACTTTATATATTAGTGTTGATGCAACTGCAACATCTTCACCTGTTGCGCTGACTGATTGCATTCAGGAAATCAATCATTGGATGACAGTTAATCAATCCTGATAAAACAGAAGTCTTATGAGTTGGTACCAAATCTGTCATCTCTACCCTTCATGGGCTATAAATTGACATTGATGGGATCCTGGTTGAACCCTCAGCATCAGTCCGTAATTTGGGTGTCATCTTTGATCATCCTCTTACTTTTCTAACCACACATTAGCTCAATAGTACAGACAGCTTTTTTGCTTATCTGCATTCTTTCGTCAGTGTGAAGGATACTGAAACACTCATTCACGCTTTCATCACTACCCGTCTGGACCATTGCAATGCACTGCTTTATGGCCTCCCGACTAAATATATCATTCGATTACAATATGTTCAGGATTCTGCTGCTCGTCTAAAACATCTGCTCACATCACTCCTGTCCTTTATGATTTGCATTGGTTACATCTTTTCAAGAATCAAATATAAAATTATTCTTCTCACCTTTAAAGCCCTTCACGGTTTAGCCCCTCATTATTTGTCTGAGCTGCTGCTTCTTTGCTCTCCTGCCCGTGCATTAAGATCATCAGACGCTAACTTACTCAACTTAATCCTAAATACAGGTTAGGGACTATGGGTGGCAGAGCTTTCGGTGTGATAGCCCCTAAAATTTGGAATGCTCTTCTCTCAGCCTTTGCAAGGAAAAATCTATTATTCATTTCAAACTCCTATTAAAAACACATCTCTTCAATGAGTATTATTCATTTTCTTGTTTTTCATATTATTTCATTTCTATTATCGTGTTAATGTGTTTATTGAATTGTAAAGTGTCCTTCAGCGTATGAGAGGTGCTACATAAATAAAACGTATTATCCATCCATACATCCATCCTCTTCTGCTTATCCGAGATCGGGTCGCGGGGGCAGCAGCTTCAGCAGAGATGCCCAGATTTCCCTCTCCCTGGCCACAGGGGCATAGTGGTGAACACTACAGGACACATGAGTTGTGGAGGTGAAGCCCAGCCTGGGCACTGTCTGCGTTGATTTTGCATTTGCTCTCTGGGCCACCGAGCCGTTTCTACCAGTGTTTTGGTTGTTCTCCATAAAGACGTGTGTTAGATTATCTGGAGACTCCAAATTAACCAACTACAAGTCAGTATAGTTGTGTGTCTGTGAATGTGCCCTGTGCTGCCGTGATGTTCTGTCCAGGTTTGGCTCGTGCCTTGTGCCAGATGCTGCCGGGATAAGCTTTGACATCTGTAGCCCTCAGTTGGATTAAGGGAGTTTAATAATGGATAAATACAGTAAAATACAGAGACAATTTCTAAGATATTTTTACATTATGTGTGCCAACTGAGTTTCAGCAGTGTTTGCTGTTGCCCACCATCCACTGGTATAGCTAGCAGTTTCAGGTCCATGACAAAATATCCTCCCAGGCTCCTTTCCACCTTTCCCTTAACAAAACTGTATGTGCAATGCAATATAAAGCTGATACTCCACCCTTTACTAAAATAACAACACACAATTGCTCAAACATTTCTGTTCCTTTTACACAATGAAATATTCAGGCATCTAACACTCGTGTGGAAATGCAATCATACATCAAAATCAAAAACACAGTAAAGTCTACTGCAGGAAGCATAGATAGTCGGGGTACCTCTGTCACTACAAAATCTCAAAATTGACTTACCACAGAAGCCAAATGCTGCTGATCAATCATCCATCTCTGTTTTCAAAAGGAAATGCAGCAATTTTTAAAGAAACCTGTTTCTCAACACTGCTTAATCATTAACATTATCAGTTACATATTTGTACACATCCTTGGACTCTGCCAGCACCGGGGTCTCTAATCACCAGTTCTGACTTTCCTGCTAACTTCTGTTCCCCTTGAACCCTATTCACTTCTCCTATATAATAAAGCTTCTAGCAGGCTCTCATGACAATTAAGTCATTTACTTTGAGAGAAAATCAGAAGGATCAGAAGTGGAGAGAGCTGGAACTTTTCTCTGATATGGTTTAAGTGAGGCCACATGTCATGATGAGGAGGTTAGACCTATTTTTTTTTTATTTATTTGCAGCAGAGGGATTTGGATTGTGACGCAGGGTGAGAGAGTGGCATATATCGAGGGCGCCCCACGTCAAGTGGTAAAGCACAGTGGAATGGAGAGAAAGAAAGGAATTACTTCAGTAAATGAACCTTCACTGCTCTGCTGTTGGGAGTCAGCGGCCAGGGGACATCATGAGAGCTGAGATTCTGTCAATAAGGGCAGCTTTAGAAAATGTACACAATTGTTGGCAAAGTCTACTCATATACCTTGACAGCCCACTTTATCACTATCTGTGTTTTCTGGAATTGTGGCACATAATTGATTTTATTGATGCTTCTTTAGGAGATCGAGGATGCAGGGCCGTTTTCATGTATGGGCACAGGCTGGGGGGCATAAGGGGCCCATAATGTTTCTGATGCCTTTTGCTATCAAAACTTTACTAACATTATGCTCTACTTTGCACAGGGGGCTGTGATGCTGTTAAGATGGCCCTGCGGAACTAAGATGAAAGGAAAATCTTTTTTTAGGATGTAGATGACACAGCAGGCTCTTCATTTTGTATATAGCTGACCATTATAATGAGTCGTGTGAATATTGCTGGCTTAATTGGCAAGTGTTTTATTGGTTTCTTCAATGTGTGAGATGCAAAAACTGATTTAAAAACTCTGGGAAACTGACAAGATAATAAAAGTACTTGTCCAGATTGACATGTACAGATATAGATGAGGTTTGGTGTTACTTGTTTATTATTTACGTCTCCTTTGCTGATAGCCACACACAAAGTTAGCAGTCATGCTAATGTTCAGGAGACACATGCTCTATATAAAGAATTATTATTATTATTAAATGCAATACTTAAATAAATGCATACTTGCAAGTTAAAAATTCAAATGTAATGATTTTGTTTAACCTTCTGAATTGCAAACTTTATTTAATACATTGTGATGACACAATAATAATAGTAACTACAGTATGTCAGCTTACTATTATAATTTCAGCTCTATTTCATTAATTCACTGATAAAAAATAAACAAAAATGACGTTGTGGTAACTTAATCTTGTTGGTTGGGTGACATGATCTCCACGCACTTTCATTTCAAATGCGATATGTAAGTTCCCAACCACTCAACCTGTCTGCCCAAGTTAAATGGCATGCCATTATACCTGCATTGTTATCACTCTTTAATTTAATATTTTTTATCATCAGTATGCTGCTGCTGAAGTATATATCTATCTATCTATCTAACTGAAACGTTGTCATTAAAAACTTATATTCCTACTTTGTGATGCCGAGAGCCTCATGGCACCTTACACTCAGGTTTGCCGACTGAAATGGTTAGCGCCACTTACCCAGAACCCCCGTGAATTACAGGGGTCTTGTTCATTTTGTTAGTAGAGTTTGCATTGAACTGAAAGTGAAACGGACAAATATTTGCCTGTCAGCATTTGACACGTTTGCCAACTTGTGCACCTTGTTACGCAGAAAATGCTTCGTTAAAAACGGCGCCCTAGTCTTGTGTCTGCGGGCTGACAGACGGATAGACTCACCGGGAATTGTGTGGGGGGAAAGCAAAAGTTAAAGGGAACCCTGTTTCAGTTTTGATGTTGATTTGATAATCGCGCAGTCTATTTGAGTTAGTTTTACTCGTTTAGGTCAATAGTGTGTTTTATGTGTGTTAACTTAAGGGCTGCAATACTACGTGTGAATTTATAGAGGGTTACTCAGTTTGGCCAGTTTTCCCCTTGGAAAAGTCTGAGTGGAGTGCTGTGATAGTCAGGGGAAGATCGGGGCCTCCTTATAAACTCGGCAAGTCTGTCAGTATGGGGTCGACTGATCCAGCGGAAGACCATTTTGTGGGAGCAGAGACAGTCAGTGGGGAAAAAAAATAAGTAGAGATCATCAGTCTGGTGGCTCAGTGGTGCTGTGAGAGAACCAGTGGAGTAGCTAGCTTGCTGAAGGCTGCTGTGCAGCGCCCTTTGGTGGGCCCCTCCTGTCTAGCATAATTGTTCTTAAATTATTCACAACTAGATCCTAGGGGCCGGCTGGGCAGTGGTGTCCATGACCAGATCACATGCTGGTGACAAACAAACTGGCTCTCTGAATGGAATTTGTAATAACTTTTTTAATCGCTTTATTACACCAGCTGTAAATTAGCAAAAACAAAATAAATTGTGGGACATGAATGTGGGAGGTGTGGGTAATAGCAGTAGTACATAAATATATGTAAGATGTGGACCCGCTTGCTTTTCCAAGACAACTTTGTGAAGTAAGCTAGAAAGTAGAAACTGTCCTGTGCTATTAAATGAAGCAATTTCAGTTTGTATCAAATTAAAGCGACAACAGCGGCTGACAGGATACTAACTACTAGACAATCGACCTGTTTTACACAAGTTCTGAGAAAATGGACATCATAAAGGGAGGTGTCAATGGTTCCAAGAAATTTGCCTTGTTGGTAGGAAATTGCTTGGTTGTATGTATTGCTTGTTTGTCCATTTTTAACAGTTTTATCAGATAGCACCTGATCTGAAGCCGTTGTATTGCTATTTCCTAACTTGGTAGTTGTAACCCTTTCACTCACTGCACTGTCTGCATAACCTACTTGCGACCGTTGCAACAATTCACCAGCATCAGCATTCTCAGTTACCACCGCTGGCCCTTGCTCAGTTTTGAGAAAGGTAGAAATCTTGGTAAGCTTAGTAATTTTCAATTCCTGCTGCAGGCGTGCCTTACGTTTAGCAGCACCACTCATAATGTTTGCCGGATGGTGTTGTTTGGCGAGAGTATAAAAAGCATCAAATATCTATACTAATAAAAGGCAAAGCCCTCACTCACTCATTCACTCACTCACTCAGTCACTAACTCACTGACTCATCACTAATTCTCCAACTTCCCGTGTGGGTGGAAGGCTGAAATTTGGCAGGTTCATTCCTTACAGCTTCCTTACAAAAGTTGGGCAGGTTTCATTTCGAAATTCTACACGTAATGGTCATAACTGGAAGCTGTTTTTCTCCATTTACTGTAATGGAGATGAGCTTGAACGCCGTGGGGGCGGAGTTTCGTGTGACATCATCACGCCTCCCACGTAATCACGCAGTACATAGAAAACCAGGAAGACCTCCAAAAAGCGCTGATGAAAACATGCATTATATAATTGAGAAGGCAGCGAAACAATAAGAAGCGAGCGAGTGACATAGACAACCATATTCATGAGTTCTGCTACTTCGGAAACAAAGCACGATGTAAACCTACACTTTAAATTAAGTTCATAGACAGGCTGCCGCTGGTGTTTGTAGTTTAGTGCCTGCCCATATAAGGCCGTCCGTCAGCGGCAATCCAATAGCAAACTGCCACTAAATATTCACGGGTGAAGGACTGTGCTTATGCAGAGGAAGATGAGATGGTCAGGGTGGTGTTTGGCACAAACTCAGCGAAACTGCGAGAGAAAGTTTTAAGTGCCAGGACTTCGGTAACATTAAATACAGCCATGGGCATAGCACGAGATGGCACCAGCACAGCTGGGAACCTTCGATGCATGTACACCGAGCGGCTCACGTGAACTGACGTAGTGCACAGACAAAAAGCAACAGTTCCAAAGAGCGCTGAACAAAAACCGAATTACACAATTGAAAAGGCAGCAAAAAATATGAAGCATCTGATACATACAAGCATATTATTCATAACTGCAGCTACAGCAGAAACAAAGCACACGGTGGAAAAAGTCAATGTCCCGCTAAAGGAAGACAGTGTAAAAAAAAAAAAACCCGTGCATGCAGTGTGTCAGGTCTCAGATAAAGAAGAAGACGAGCTGTTTATTGATGCAGTAAGAAACGAATCGATGAATGAAACCTGTCATCTTTACAACGATTGACAAACACGGAATGTAACTTGAACACAACACATCCTACAAATACGAACCTGATTGAAAGAAATAATGATAATCAAATCCTTGATGACAACAACACTCAGTAACACTCACAAAACAAATACTGTATATTGACAGTCATGTTACGTTATTTTTAAAATGTTCCCTTTTCTTTTTCATAGCTTTTTTAACACACTACGTCTCCGCTGCGATACGCGGGTATATATATATGTATATATATATACCCCGATCTACATACTCGAATAATGGATACTTTATTCGCCATCAATGATTGTTTTGGTAAAGCCATACTCAGTGTATTCATTAGATGAACGGTAAAAAAGTAAGAGCGAGGGGAGGATGACTTATTGAGGCATGCAGGCTGTAGTGCGCGTCAACTCTATCTGAATTGCGCGATCACATTTGAAAAAATATACCTTTTCAAGTTCTATTTAGTCCATATGTGTCAAACTCAAGGGCCGCAGGCCACATCCGGCCCGGCATGTAATTATATCCGGCCCGCGAGATCATTTTATATACTGTATTATTGTTATTAATGGCCCGGGTATATGAAGCGCTGGTAACACAATAAACTACAGATCCCATAATGCAGCGCTTCAGCTGCCTTGCCGAACACTTACCGCGTTAATCAAGTCTAGCTTATGGTGCTGCAAGTTATTGCGAAGCTAGCCCACACGATGCTGAAGAGAAAAGTTGATTCTGAAAATAGAGCCTTTAAAAACCGATGGGAGGCTGAGTATATGTTTACTGACATTGTCGGTAAACCCGTGTGTCTCATTTGTGGAGCTAATGTGGCTGTAATTACAGAATTTAATCTAAGACGGCACTATGAGACAAAACATCAGGGTAACCTGAAAGACCTGAATGCAATGCAGAAGATACAGAAAGCAGAAGATTTAAATAAGAATCTGACACTTCAGCGGACGTTTTTACCCGTGCACAATCACAAAGTGATTTCAAGTGAAGCTGCTTTTATGGGAGACACAAATGCACCAGTGCAACTTGCCCCACTTTCCCTGTTGCCAAGTAATGTTGAACCAAGTCGTCACTACGGTGTTCCCAAATACGCACTTTGCTGATAAACTGAGCGCACTGAGTTTGCACGGCGCTTTGGTGACTTTGAAGAACAAAAAAAGACCGTCTACATGCGGCTCGAACCTTGTGCATGTTTGGTAGCACATATCTGTGTGAGAAGCTCTTCTCAGTGATGAAGACTAACAAAACAGCACACAGGAATCGCCTCACTCATGAGCACCTGCAGTCCATCCTGAGAATCTCCACAACACAGAACCTCACACCAAACATAAATGAACTTGTTGCCAAAAAAAGATGCCAGGCGTCCAGCTCTAAAATGACATATGAGCAAAGACAACTGAATGATTTGATTTGTTATTGCTGAAAGGAACACATTTTATTTATATTTCCAGGTTTTGTTATGCAGCATGTTCATATTTGAATTTGTATAATTTTGACAGGATATATTTTTATGGAGAGCAAAATCTTTTGGGATATTTAAAATCTAAGTTTATTTTTTATATAAAATTACATAAGAGTAAAGAAATTTGAATGTTTGTCCTTTTAACGTTTACTTTATTTCAAACTTGTATAATTTAGACAGGATATATTTTTATGGAGAGCAAAATATTATAAGTTGTTTAAGGTTTGAGTTGATTTATTCAGGAATAATATTCCTGTCTGTTTTTACCATTCCTACCAAAGATATTTCTGTCGACTAAATAAAAATTCCTTCTATTTAAAATGTAAATAGAACTTGAACAAATACGATAGTTCATAATATCCACGCAGACTTGCATGTAAGAGCGGGAGTTATCCGTTTTAACAAGCAGCGTATTGCACTGATACGAAATAGCTGTGTGTGTATATATGTAGATATGTATGTATATGTATATATATGTTTATATATGTGTGTGTGTATGTATATATATATGTATTTGTGTGTATATATGTGTGTGTATGTATGTATGTATGTGTGTATGTATATGTATGTGTATATATGTAGATATATATATATGTATGTATATATGTGTGTGTGTGTAAATATATATATATTTATATATATATGACAGCAACACTCATCACTCACAACAGTGACAAAACAGTTACATTGACAATCATGTTACGTTATTTTCAAAATGTTTCCTTTTCTTTTTCATTGCTTCTTTAACACACTACTTCTCCGCTGCGAAGCGCGGGTATTTTGTTAGTGTAGTATATGTGTTGTCAGGGATGCCGGGGCAATGACCCGGTCGGGATGCCGCGAAGGACCGGAAGAGGGTCTACACCTGCCTTGGACCACGTGGGGGCTGCCACCCTGGTTGCTTTGGGGGCCACGGGTAGAGGGCTTGGAATCCCAACCCTATAGGGGCCCGTGGTCACTGCCAGGGGGCGCCCCAATGCCTTGGGAACCCTGGACCTCAGCACTTCCGCCACACCAGGATGTGCTGGGGGGAAGAGAAGTAGGGACACCCGGAGAGCTTCCGGGAGTAGAGCCGGCACTTCCGCCACACAGGGGAGTGTCGGTGGGTGATTGCTGGAAACCACCTGGAGCACATCCGGGTGCTAATAAAAGGGGCCGCCTCCCTTCATTCGAGGCTGGAGTCGGGTGGAAGAAGGACAAGGTCAGAGATGAGAGAGAGTAGGAGGCGGCCCGAAGAAGAAGGCATTGTGTGGCCAGGACTTTGGGGGACTTGAAGGGGTTTGTGTGCACTGAGCTTTATTGTAAATAGTGTAAATAAACGTGTGGTGGTGAATTTACAACATGTCTGCCTGTCTGTGCCCGGGTAACGTTCACAGTGTGCCAAATTTCAGGTCAAACGGTTTGTGAGCTACAGGTGATTTAAAATCCTGGACAAACGGACAGCAACGGTAGCGTATTAGATAAGAAGATATGGAATATAAAAGTTGGTAAATCCATTATCACACACATGCGCGGAGAAGGCAGTCAATGGGCTTAAATAAATGTACTTATACGGCAGACCAGGGGGGTGGCGAAGCACACTAACACCTTCTCTCATTCCTCAGCAGCCCCTCAGAAGGAAACCCCGCGTGAACTTACTTCCGGTTCCAGCCCACGAAACACACCCCCTCCTGTCAACCCACTATAAAACCACCGTATTGTCTCATATATTTCAGTGCAGCCGTGGACTGGGTCTGTTGCGACTACTTGTATTGCTAAATATTTCCTTTCTTTCAAGTATACGGGGTGGACATCTCAAAGCTTCATCTTGGTGTTTGTTGTTTCTTCTTATACCTTAACATGTTTAATGGTGAATGTAAATTCCACATTCATAAATGTAAATGGTCCAAGAAGATGCCTTGCACAATTTAAAATTTAATTTTCTCTCCTAACCCCTCTCTTATATTAATACATTTAAAGGAGGGAAAGGCAATGCTGAAAATGTGTATGGTAAAGCTATGGATCTTAATTTATTTGTTATTTATTTTAATGTTATTGATATATAACATTTACAAAAAATCCCTATGTATGTATGTACATCGTTTGTACGTTTCCTATTTCATTTTTTAATTTGAATTTTTCAGCCAAACTATGCTGAATATTACATCAATAAAGATATATATATATATATAAGTGGAAGGATTGCCTGGGAGGAAAATAAAGTGTTTTTTTTTCAATTGTTTGAGAAAAATAGAATAAAAAAAACACAACTTTAAAAATTAAAATAAATTAACAAACAACGAAGACTCACTAATGTGCTTGTCTTGTGGTCTTGTATGTATGTTATCATCCAATTGACACTCAGATCCAGCCAATTTTGTTTACAGTAATTTCAAAAGCAACAGTGGCGCAGTGGCGCTCAAACATAAAGAATGCTGGCAATGTCCTCCAATTTGCCTTCTGGTGGTCATTCCGAGTGTCAACTGGAAGATAACATGCACACAAGACCGCAAGATCAACCCCCCA
Source organism: Polypterus bichir lapradei (assembly GCA_026402145.1). Lineage (NCBI taxonomy): Eukaryota > Metazoa > Chordata > Cladistia > Polypteriformes > Polypteridae > Polypterus > Polypterus bichir. The sequence goes on along the minus strand of JANRMT010062816.1, from coordinate 3,179,101 downwards.
AACTACCTATGAAGGGGGTGGGTTAGGGTTGATTTCACCCTACAGTATTTTTAGATGACCAATGAGAAACATGTGTACCAAATTTCATGAAAATCGCTCCAGCCGTTCAGACGTGATGCTGGAACATGCATACATACACACACACATAGACTTTTATATATATATATAGATATATACTGTGTATATAGATATATATACAGTATTATATAAATATAATATAAACTCTTTTTTACTTTTGTAAGTTTTATCTTTTGTTTAATGTTTTGTTAAATTGTTATTACTAGCTGTGGAAGAATGGACAATCAAGTACATTTTATGTAGGTTTAATGACATTGCTCAGATCATTTTCTGATGAGACATCACCAAGTGATAACCTTTTATAATGATGAAGCACATTCTGCATTTTATAATGTGACACTTGAAGCCCTTCACTCCTGAATCTGAATGGCATGTGTCCTGCACAAGGCAGCTTTGTAGTTCTAGACTTATTCACCTTGTAAATCTTTCCACTTGACAAATGCTGAGGAAAAATGGAAAAATAATGAATAGTCTGTGTGGCTTCTATCATAACCAATTAAAAGTTCTAATACAATAAAGAAGATATTTACTTGGCAGCCTTTTATTCCATTAAACACTCCATAAAACAATTTTACAAGCATTCTGCATGGTTACTGTGAATACAATAATTCAAATAAAATATGTAAAACATAAAAGTACCCAAATTATCATTTAACAATTTTATGCTAAAAAGAAACCTCTAAACATCTGATTCATTTACATAAGCACAGATTCTGTCACTATCTAGAAGCTCTTGCTGCAAAATTTAAAGCAGTATAATAAAAAAGAATGTTGAAGATATCAATTTTTTTTATATATTTCTGTAATATCTATGTAGAGAGAAAACAGAAGCTTCAGAGTTGCTTCATTTTAGAACATTAAAGGTCTAAGGGGTCATTATTGTCACAAATCACTGTAATCTGTTTTCAGCACATTGTGAATTACAAATGCAATATTCTGCTTAACCTACACTAGCGCTGTAATAAAACATGATATTGATACTTCAGAAATAAGATTACAGGGAAGCAGCTCTCGAAGACATTTATAGAATTTTGAATGATTTTTGGCATATTCTATGATATGTAGTCATACAGCTAAAAATAAGGCCTGAGATTTAACACAATTAATACAATTAAAGATAAGCCACAGCTTTCTCAACAAACCTAAGGTCAGAGTGGGGGGGCTCCTACCCGGGATGGAGCAGCAGTCTATTGTAGGCCTCACTCCACACACACACATGCATGTGCAATGCCAATTTATAGCCATTTGTAAACCTCATGTGCACATCTTTGGAAATTACAAGACAAAAGCAGTGAAAAAAGCATGTAGGCACAAGGATTGCACATAAATTACACACAACCACTGGGCATGGAATTAGAAAAAGTAATAAAAATATTGATCACACATTCATGTCTTATACAGATGTGTTTTAAATAAATGAATTTTATCTAAACAGCATATGGCAACTTTTTAGCTAGCAGAACTATTAAAAGTGCCTTTATTAAGCATAACAACACTTAAAGGAAGCAAATCATGGTAAAATAATACAGGCAGTCATTCATTAAGCGGAGTTGTTTTTCAATGAATTATTCAATGTTTTATTACGTGGCAGGCTTCACTGAAGAAGGGCTGAGTTTTAGGCTACATTGACAGTACTGTTTTTAAATGAACACAACCTCCATCCACACTTGTGTTTTCACATCCTCTACAAAAATATCTCCATAGACACTAAAATGGCTGAAAATGCATATGACATAGAGGTTCACTTACACTGGACATGGACGCTTTGGAGGAAAAGCTCTTAAAGGGGTGGTAATGCTGCCAGCCATTAAACTTATCACAAAGCTGTAGTAACCGGTAAATTATTTGTCTTAAGTGCTTGTATGTAGCATTCAAACTGTACAAAGCATAGTTTAGATGCTTACGGGTTAACAAAACAACAAACACCATGGAAAGCAATTCCTGCATGTCTGCTATGTTGGAATTACAGTTTTCTATCGTGAAGGGTGGCTAGTCGGGGAATGAGACATCAGGGAAGAGCTATGTAATAAGCATGAGATAATCAGAGCGTGATTAGACTTTGCATTTTTAGTCTATATTTTTGGCCATCCACATTGCAACACTGAGACGGAGTTTTCTGAAGTATGCAGGCCTATAGAGCGGTTTTAAAAGTTACCATTATTGGGGGTTAAAAACCCCAGTGTAGTGTAGAAGAAGGGTAAAAACGGAGATTAATGTCTGCATTTTTAAAATGAAAATGTAATAATGTGGAGGTAGCATAAGTTACAGGTATTAAAAATATGGGAATGTAATTATTTTGAAAGTGCGTCTTAATTATATTGTTTTAGATAGTATGGTTTATGCTTATGTTCCTAATATAACTCATGCTGGTCATGTAGTGAGAGTCAGTGGCAAAAAATAAACACAGTTTAGATTGAAGAGTTATATGGCAACAGGAAAATTACATTTATCTCAACAGACAAGGTTGCTCATATTTTAAATTAGCAAGTGAGATAAGTCCATAAGTGTTGAGTTTTTATGATCAAAAATCTTCAATTTTGGAAAATAGAGCATTGTACAGTTCCATTTAGTGATTACAAAGATGAGCAATATGACTTTACAAGGCCATATGGTACAACAGAGCTTGTGATTTTAAAAGGGATAGCTATAAAGAGGTACTTATTGCATATATGTTGTAGACCTAAAAGGACAAAAAACGATTGAAAATGATATGCCACCCCACCTCAAATTTGAAATCCTGATCCAGTAGGCTATCTCAGTAGGCTATGTATTCTTGTACTGTTTATCATACATGTATACCTATTAAATTTAATTTAATCAGCAAGAAATTAATTTTTTTTAATTATGAGCTCTCATAGTCGACTTTTCCTTGGAGTCATTTTGAGATTATAGTAAGTATGTGGATACTCTGTCATTCCAAGAATTTTACAAAGCAACTGCGATATGGTGTTGTTTTTTAAAACAAAGCAGTAGACAGGAAGTCCCCTTTGATGCATCTCCTTTGCCATATATGTGACTATTCTCTTTATATGACCTTTGTTTCTGAATTCTGGAAGGGTGTAAGCCATCCTAAATGAGGACAGTTCATCAGTCAGACACCATCCCATAAAGCGGCCCTCGTCATCTGATATGTAAGCAGATGGAAAAAGTTCAATACACTTCTTTATATAATTCAGGCTTTGTTCACTTCCACAGTACTTTGTATTTTTGTTAATGAGCTCTGCAAGGAGCATAGTGTCACAGGACAGCTTTGATGATTTGTGAAACCTGCAAAGTGAAACAAGAATTTTTGTTGTTAGTTACTTTAGTTACTTTACTAATGTGTGATTTGCTGTCATATTGTTTCTTGATTATAGACTATGCTATGGAGCAAATGAAATTACAGCTAAAGGATGCAATATAAAATAATGTACAGTCAGACAACTTTCAGTTTTGTCCCCTCATATTATACAATCCAGTTGACCCAAATAATCAAGGTCTCTTAGATGTACAGTATATGGAGGGATTAAATAATTCATGAATAAATAAATGTACTCACAGTCAAGGTCTAGGCAATCTAGGTCTTTCCCACCTATGCCTGCCACTAAATTGGCATCCAACCCAACCCTCACCCATCATCTTACAGGTGGTGAGCCCACATCCTCGGCCACTATCACCTATGGGGTCCCTCAAGGATCTATTCTGGGGTCTGTTCTTTTATCACTGTACGTGTTGCACTTATGATCCGTTTTTACATTTCCTTCCATTGCTACGTAGATCATACACAGATATATTTTCCACTGAAACAGATCAAAACAAAATCTCTTAAGCCATTATTGGAATGTCTAGAAGATATTTAAACATGGATGTCCCTAATTCTTCTTAGTCTAAATGACAAAAAAAACAGAGATTGTGTGTTTTGGACCTTCTGATTTTACTTGTGCTCCAGAAATTAATCTTGTCCCTTTGACAACTTACTGTAAATACTTCAATGATTTTTGGTAATGCCCTCAAATTTGATAAACAAATTAACTCTTCATTTCAGAGTACTGGCTAAGGTTAAGTTCTTTCTTTCTCTAAACGATTTTGACTCATTTGTTTGTATCTTCTCGTCCTGACTACTGCAACTCATTATACATTGGAGGTAATCAGTCATCCCTTACCTGTCTCCAGCTCGACCTGAATGCTGCTGCCAAATTTCTAACAGGCACACAAAAACAGAATCACATCACACCAATCTTAGCTTCTCTTCACTGGCTTCCTGTTTGCTACAGGATTGAGTTTATTACATTTTACTCTTTGTTTTTTAGTCCCTGAGTGGATTAGCAACATTCTATCTTATTGACCTCTTGCTGCTTTACTCTCCTTCATGATCACGGAGGTCCTCTGACCAGAAGTTATTGGTCATGGTTAGAGGGGGCCGTGTCTTTGCAGTAGCTGCCCCTAAGCTTTGGAAGAGTCTACCTTTTTATATAAAGGTCAGCACCAACTTTAAATCCTGCCTGAAAGCTTATCTTTTCACCTTAGCTTTTTAAATTTGTATGTGAGCATTTATTTTTGGTGTACTAGGGGGCTTTGTCCCCTGCTCGCTTCGTTCACCAACCCCCCGGCTGCGCTATGTGCCAGCCACTTCGTGTCTCTGCCACTCGCGTATGTGGATTTCACTTTCACTAAACAACAAATCTTTTAATACTCACAGATATGCCTCTTCTTTGGGAAGAAACACTACTTTTCCCTGATTGCAACACAAATTAGACGATCTACAAGTCTCCGACTTAACCTTTAAATCCGAACAATATGTTTGATTTCTTTTCGCTGTTCCGTTATTTCACTCAGTAATAATTTCTGGAAGTTTGTGCTAATGCGATCTTTAATATCAGTTTTTTTTGAGACTTTTGAATTTTAGTACTTTCATCATCTCTAACTTGCTCTGCATGTGTATCACGCCAATGTTTTTGAATTCTTTACAACATTCTACTTTGTCATCTACTCTTTATCTTTTATTTCTGGCCCCGGACGTAGTTAAATCTCTTGGCATAAGGTCTCATCTTGCGGGGCTTGAAAGTATCTCTCTGAAAATGTCACGTCTCATCCCAGGCTAAAACGTTTTGTCTCGTCCCCTGTTTTTTTTATATAATAGAGAGACTTTTTCATTCTAGAAGCTGTACAGCACTTTAGTCGACTTATTTTGTTTTTAATTGTGCTCTGTAAATAAATTTGACATGACTTGAACATCACTGTTTAAGTATGAGCCCGGATGAGTTATGGTGGTTGCTCAACCACCCGCTGTCCTCTGGGGAACGTCACTCCCAGGCCTGGCTCTAGAAGTGGATCCCGGTTGTTATGATTTGATATACAAAACATGGCAGATGAGGTAAGGTCTTCAAAAACCTCTACAAAAGGCAGACCAGAACTTTCATGGGCCAACCCAAAAGAGGCTTATCTCAGACCAGTTTGTCCCAGAAATCCACCTGAAGGCCCCATATTGGGCAGCTGGCCTTGAAAGTTTGAAAAGACTGTGATGGACAGCAGGGCTGGACTGATATCCCAGCTGGGATAAAATCCCACACCCTCACATGGCAGGGAGGCCAGTGTAGTGGATGGACAGGGATTGATGGGCTGGAGGGTGGAGGGGTAGGTACTGCCTCCCAAGAGTACATGCACACTGGATAACAACATTCTTGTGCCAATATGCCCATTCATGTACCTGCAGGGCATGTTGGGAGTTGTGGTCCCCTGGGTCGGCATTGCTGGGTTCCTTGGGCACTGACAAGGTAAGCTGTTGGGGAGGGCTGTCACTACTTTCAGGGGCTTCTGCCTGACTTGGGAATGCTTCCTCCTGAACACAGGAAGTATTTCTGGGTCCGCATAAAAGGGGGCACCACTGTTCTCTCAGTAGTCTGCGCCTGGAGGAGGTGGATGAGACTGCCTGGGAGGTGTAGAAGGAAAAAACCTATTGCTTGGTGTGGGTCTAGAAAGAAGGAAACTGAAGCCCTGTGGAGCAATTCTGCAAAATAAACATCTTGCATATGAACCCAGGACTGTAGTAGTAGTGTAGTAGTGCCTGGGAGTTTCGGGCACTGCAATACCCCCCACAGGTCACAAGACTAAATGTTGCAAAATATACGATGGAGAATAAACGGTGAAAATTCTGACCTGTAGAACAATCCCAGACTGTATTTTAAATTGAGGTTTATGTACATAAATAGGAAAATAACAAAAAATGCTCCAAATAGCAAAAAGGATGTGCATTTAAAGAAAAACAAAAACCAAAGTCAAAGCAGAAAAATCCACACAAAAAACAATACTTACAATAAACTCCTTCACACTAAAGTGTTCTTCTGATTTTACTTGTCCCTACTTATGGTCATGAGCTGTGGGTAATGACCAAAAGAATGAGCTGAGCTGACACTCTGTGATAGGGTTTAAAGTTCAGTAATTCCGGAGAGCACTTAGAGTAGAGTTGCTGCTTGCCAGATTGACAGGAGACCATTCTGGTGGTTTGGACATGTGGTAAGGACGTCCTCTGGGTGGCTCTCTCTAGAGCTGCTATGGGAACATCCCACTGGATAAAAACACTGTGACAGACACAGGACATGCCAGAGGGATTATATCTCTCAACTAGTCTGATAACACCGGGAAATTACCCAGGAAAAGCTGGAATCTGTAGCTGAGGGCAGGGAAGTCTGGGTTGACCTGCTTTGACTGCAACCCTCAATAGACAAAGAGGTAAAGAAGATAAGTGTAGTTGTTATATAAAGCAGCACATTTTGGTAAATCATTTTATTTGTATCGATCCATCCACCCATTTTTAAGCCCTCTTAATTTCAAACTTTCCTGGACCCAAATCCTGTCTCATCTACTCTATCATTACAGGCCAATTTTGATTCAACAATTAACCTAACACAAAGCTTTTTTGGATATGAAGGCAAAACATTTTAGAGAATGTGTTTAATTCTGCTGCATTCTGAATATTTTTTTCAGAACTAAAGTACAGAAGCAACATCGTTATCCTTTGGATTTCATCTGTGACAACCATGTTGAGCTGAGCAGAAATGCAAATGCATTTTGTCTACACTTACAACAATGAAGTCAGCAGAAAACTCGAATGAATTGTGCAAAGTGGTGGCAGCAGTCAGGTAAACATTTTAATGCCAGGAGAAAATGCAATCCAGCCAAACTATATACAAATAAAGTCTATATATGAGATGCACTTTAAAGGGGCTCTTTGAGAAAACTAACAGTCATCATTAGCCATGTTTAACATGTGTTGAATACAAAAAAAAGAATAAAAACAACCAGGACTCTGGAAGTTCACCATTAACATTTGAAATAACATTTGAACCACAGCAATATAGGGTTAGCTAGCGGCTACACCAGCAGCAGGCAAAGGGCAGGGACCAGCCATGAACACAGTATGACTCCATTGGAGGGCACAATCACTCACAAAACCACAATCACTCCTACTAAACCAATATACCATTTTCAGTCAATCCACACTTATTCTGGATGGTGGGGGGGACCAGAGCACCTTGTGAAAACCAAAAAAGACATAGAAAGAAGGTGAAGAATTCATAAAGATACCAAGCTACTAAACCTGGAAACCCATGAGAAATAAATACTTCTGTTTTTCTGAATTAGACTATGCATAAAGAAAACTTTAAAGAAGCACTGGTTCAGAGATTCTATTTGGTTAATTCCCAAACTGTATTACAAATGCAGCTGTTTCTTTAGTTTAGAAAAATGTGAAAAAGCATTTAATGGAGATTAGGACTGAGTTGAAAAGATGTGAAAGTTTCACTGCGTTGTTTAAAATAGTTTTTTTGTATATATACTGCATATGTGTGCATATACAGTAATTTTGCTTAAGTACCTCTTGTAAAAGAAAGACAAAACGATCATAAAGGTTTGGGGTTTCCGGCCCCGTATACTGTAAAACAGTAGAAATATGACAAAAATTGTCGTCAAAGGTCAGTACACTTATGCAGTACACAGTTGACAGTTAAACATGGCGGAGGAGGAACATTTATGAAGAGGGACCGGAAGTAGGGAGGTATGCTGGGTAGGAGCCGAGATGGATGGTGGGATTGCTGACGTCATAAGGAGTTGACAGAGGAAGGGCGGAAGTAGCCGTGTGTGGGTACTGATACAGGCAGATTCATGGCGGTGGTGCGTCTTTCTTTCTGCAGGAAACAAAGAGAGAAAGGTTAGTACCCCGCCATTCCCTTCTGGCATATGAGTTTACGATACCCTTTAGGTCCGTCCGCGGCCCCCTACTCGCATGTGCATGATACGACCCCCCCCTCAGCCCAGACCCGTCAGGTCGGGCGGACCGAAACGAGAAGTCCTGAATTCAGGAGAGGGCGTCGGCATTGGCCTGAAGGTTGCCCCGACGATAAGTGACGGTGAACTTGTGTGGCTGCAGGTCCAAAAACCACCTGGTGACTCAGGGATTCGACTCCTTATGAAGTGCCATCCACTGAAGAGTAGCGTGGTCAGTCACCAGAGTGAACTCGCAACCCAACAGGTAATACTGCAGATGGGTCACCGCCCACTTAATGGCCAAGGCTTCCCTCTCCACTGCCGCATACCTGGTCTCCCGGTCCAGCGATTTCCGGCTCAGGTACATTACGGGGTGCTCGACACCATCGATGCTTTGGCTAAACACGGCGCCCAGGCCTGTGTCCGAAGCATCGATCTGGAGAATAAAGGGCAAAGAAAAATCAGGGGTTTTTAATATTGGTGCCGAGGTTAGGGCCTTCTTTAAGTCACTGAATGCTCGTTCCGCTTTTGTCATTCCATACCACATATAAAGGAGCGCCCTTCTTTGTTAAATTAGTCAAGGGTGCTGCTGTTTCAGAGAAGTGGGGCACGAACCGACGGTAGTACCCCGCTAGCCCTATGAAAGCCTGCACCTGTCTCTTGGTATTCGGACGGGGCCATTCCAGGATGTCTTTCACTTTGGAACATTGTGGTTTCATTTGTCCCCGTCCCACTAGGTAGCCTAAATATTTGGCCTCCTTCAAGCCAAAGAAGCATTTACGGGGATTGATGCGGAGGCCGGACTTTGCTAGCGTCGCGAGGACAGCGAATACCTGAAATAGATGCTCCTCCCAGGTGCCGGAATAGATGACTACGTCATCCAGGTAGGCGGCACAATAGGACTGGTGGGGCTTTAGCACTCTGTCTACCAGACGTTGGAAGGTCGCTGGTGCCCCGTGCAGCCCAAATGGAAGGACCTTATATTGCCAATGCCCACTAGGGGTACTGAAGGCAGTTTTCTCTTTTCTCAAGGGTAGTCAAATATCGAGCCGTACCCAATCGTTCAATGAGGTCATCTACCTGGGGCATCGGGTAGGCATCGAATTTGGAGACCTGGTTAAGATGTCTAAAGTCGTTACAGAATCTCCAGGAGCCATCTGGCTTGGAAACGAGAACGATAGGACTAGATCAGGGACTATGACTCTCTTCAATAATGTCCATGTCCAACATCCGTTGGATTTCGAGTTCTACCTCTGCGCGTTTTGCTTCCGGGAGGCAATAGGGTCTCTCCCGGACTACCACCCTAGGCTCTGTGATGATGTCGTGCTCAATCAGTGAAGTACGGCCCGGTGACTCGCTCACCACTTCGGGAACGGACAGGATAGTTTGTTGTAGCTCCTGCCGCTGTAGGGGCGTTAGGTCTGGTCCGAGATTAAGGGCTGATGTGCAAGCGAAAAGGGAGAGGGCTGTACCAGAGTCAGGAGATTCCTCCCTGTCTTTCCAAGGTTTTAACAAATTCACGTGGTGAATTCGGCTGTTTCACCAAATAATCAACGAGTCCCTTTCTTTCCTTAACCTCGTATGGCCCTTGCCAATGAGCCAATAGTTTGGAGTGGGAGGTAGGAACAAGCACTATCACTCGGTCCCCAGGATGGAATTCTCGGAGAGTCGAGTTGCGATTATAACACCGTGCTTGTGCGCGAGTCATGTAATCTTTTAGCAGAGGTCTAATTTTGTTTAGTCTGTCACGCAGTTGCACCACATACTCTAGTACATTTGTGGAGGGCAGAGCCTCGGCTTCCCATCCTTCTTTTATTATATCCAAAAGTCCCCGGGGCTGGTGTCCATATAACAGTTCAAAAGGGGAGAAACCCGTAGAGGCTTGAGGTACTTCCTGGTAAGCAAAAAGCACGAGAGGCAAGAGCTGATCCCAATTCCTACCGTCCGCGCTGACTGCCTTGCACAGCATCTGCTTGAGTGTCTGATTGAAATGTTCCACCAGCCCATCTGTTTGCGGGTGATAGACAGACGTCTTCAGATGCTTAATACGGAGTAACCTGGCAACCTCCCTGAATGTATCCGAGGTAAAGGGCGTACCCTGGTCCGTGAGGACTTCTTTGGGTATTCCCACTCTAGAAAATAGGTTGACCAATTCTCGTGCGATGTTTTTCGTGTTAGCGGAGCGCAGCGGAACCGCCTCTGGATATCGAGTCACATAATCGACCATGACCAATATATATTTATGGCCACGGTTCGAGGGCTCCAGGGGTCCTACAAGGTCCACACCTATCCTGTCAAAGGGAATGTCAATCAGGGGTATTGGAACGAGAGGAGCACGGTCCCTCCTAGGTATCTGACGGGTCTGGCATTCCGGGCAGGACTGACAGAAACGTCGGACCTCCTCATATAATTCCATGCCAATAAAAATGGAGCTTTATCCTCTCCAAGGTTTTTTCGGCCCCAAGGTGGGCGCCTAGGAGGTGGGCATGAGCTAGTTCGCAAACCTCCCGCCGGAAGATATGTGGTACTAGCAACAACTTCCGTACCTCGCCCTCATGCGTCGCAACTCAATACAACAGCTCATTTTCCAAAACAAAGTAGGACTCCCGAGGTATGGAATGGTCAGCCGGGTTGGCTGCCGGGGAAAACAATTGCATTCCGGGCAAACTTTAGGGAATCATCATTCCACTGTTCCCTTTTAAATGACGCAGGCGTGGATCTAAATTGATGATCCATGCTTTCTAGAGGATCTTGTGGCTCGGGGGTAACAATGGCTCCTCGGCTCGTGCCCTCACCGGCGGATACTTCCGGGTCTGGGTCCGTCACCTGAGATTCTTCCCCCCGGCTTTCTACGTCATCACTGTCTGCCTGTGTGCACGGCGTGGGGGTCGCGGGGAGGGTGCCCCGCCCATCCATAACCAGACCCAACGAGGCCACAAGAGTGGTTGTTATTCTACCGCTAGTTTTATGTGACCAGTCGTGTCCCAAAATCACTGGAAAAGGGGGCTCAGGTAACACAGCAACCGATAACCGACTTAAGTCCCCTTTCCAGGAAATATAACACTCCGCGGAATGATACGATCTGGTCTTACCATGTACACAAGTGACCTGTAAGTGCTGTTTTAGCCACTGTCGCGGCAGAATATAACGGCGAGCCACAATGGTTATGTTGCTGCCGGAATCAAATAGGGCCACAACCGAGTGTCCGTTCACCAATACCACTCCCGTATTAGGGATCGCCAGAGGCTGTGACAGAGTACAGTACTTTTCAGTGGTGGCCCAACTGCAGTCCATAGACTCGACGTTTAATGGGCAAGCTGATAATAGATGTCCGGCCTCACCACACTTGAAACAGCGCAGGAAGGCCGGCTTTTCTCTGGGCTTTGTCGGAGCTTCCGCAGCGCGGCGAGTGGGCTCATGGGGTAACGGCACGTCCCTGTTGGGCCCCGCAAGCTGACCTTTCCGACCCCCCGTGTGTACCGCAAGCTGACGCTCCAGGACGTCCAGGAGACCCTTCATGTCCTTGAATGGGTGTCGTCGGACCTGCTGGGCGAGGTAACTGGGCATGGCATTGACTAGCCCCTCACATGCCACTTATTGGACAACTTTCCGGGCTTGGGGACCTTTGGGCCGTAGTCAGCGCCCCATCTTGCCCCAGAATTCAAAGGCTTGTGTTCGGGCCGGCCAATCGGGGTCGAACTGTCAGTTACGCCACTCGCTCGCCTGCTGGTCCTACGTAATGCCGTAGCGCCCTAGGATCTCCGCTTTCAGGAGGTCATAATTCGCGGCCTCCTCCTCAGGGAGGTCATAATAAGCTCGCTGCGCGGGACCCTTCAAATACGGTGCCAAGATGGACGCCCACTCGGCCTGCTGCCACTGGTTCCGGGTGGCCGTCCTCTCAAATATGCCCAGATACGACTCAATATCGTCCGCCTCGGTCAGTGGAACGATCAGAGGAGGTGGAGGTCGGGGCGGATCCGGTCTTATTGTCTCTGCTGTGGCCAACCTGGCTTTGGTCTCTTCAAGTTCCTGCTTTGTTGCGGCCTGCTCGAGTTGGAGGGACTGGATTTGTGATGCCATCCCTTGCAGTACGCTGTTTAGGTCCTGTTCTTCTGACATTTTCGGACGTTCTCTATCCTGCCGACTACGCCACTGTAAAAGAAAGACAAAACGATCATAAAGGTTTGGGGTTTCCGGCCCCGTATACTGTAAAACAGTAGAAATATGACAAAAATTGTCGTCAAAGGTCAGTACAATTATGCAGTACACAGTTGACAGTTAAACATTTATGAAGAGGGACCGGAAGTAGAGAGGTATGCTGGGTAGGAGCGGAGATGGGTGGTGGGATTGCTGACGTCATAAGGAGTTGACAGAGGAAGGGCGGAAGTAGCCGTGTGTGGGTACTGATACAGGCAGATTCATGGCGGCGGTGTGTCTTTCTTACTGCAGGAAACAAAGAGAGAAAGGTTAGTACCCCGCCATTCCCTTCTGGTATATGAGTTTACGATACCCTTTAGGTCCGTCCGCGGCCCCCTACTCGCACGTGCGTGACACTCTGTACTGTCTAAATTTAGCTTTCAAGTATTTATTTTTTTGTCAAAGAGAAGACACATTATGCAGGCAGTATTAATAAATGTGCACAAGATACCTTATGTGTCAAGCAGACTGTTGTCAGTACTTACCAACCATCCTCAATAATTTCTGGATTATGATGAATATACACTTTGCTTGGCATCGTGAAATTCTCCAATGTCATATTTTTTGCATCTGCCACTTCTTTCAAAATATCAAAGGTGAAACCTGAAATGCCTTAACAAACATAATGTACATTATAACAAATCTAGAATTTCAACAAGTGCTGCAGGTCTGCTTTTCTCTCCACATTTTTTCTCTTTTGATAGGCACAGTATAATGAGATAGGATGTGGTAGGCAACAACTTTAAACTCATTTACCCTCATGGGTAATTCCTTCAGGAAAGAGTACAAACAGGTGAGATGACTTGGCTTTATGACAGACATAAAGACAGTGAAATTTGAAGTATGAATCTCCAAGTTTAAAAACTTCTCTCCACTAGAATACTCTTAAAGCTGTACAAAATGTCTAAAATTTTATCTCAGATGTTTTCTCAGTTTAACCAGAGAGCCACTTTTTGGAGACGTGACTTCAGGTGACATATTAAAGCCTCTTACTTTTTATAAGATTAGGTTCCAACTGTTAGCTCATTCATGGACTGTCTCAAGTGGTCTGATACGTACCATACAGCAGAAGGCTTTGCTTCCAGTCAATTACTTTGAATTCCAGTAGCATTCTCTTCAGCTCAGCTGGCTCCTTAGCAAATATTGCATATGGATTGGAAAAGGCGTCATTGTTGTCTGTGATAAACTGTTAAGTAATTAACAAGAGCAAGCTGTTAAAAGAGTTCACTTCTGCGTAGTCCTTTCATGATCACTTTGTTCTTGTGCCACTTGCAGTGTTCTGTCATTTTCTTTCTGAGTGATAATTGAAGGTGCAAAATTTCTGATTCAATTTTTTCCTAAAAGTTTCCAGTATACAATCAATTTATTTTTTCGTCTTAAAAAAAGATCTTTACCTATTCTGTACATATTTAGGTAATGAGCAGTGACGTATTGGACCCACTTAACGTCTTTGCTTGATAAAGTTACTCTGCTCTTTTTCTTCAGCCTTCAAACCCAAAATTCATTAAAAGGGAAGAATATTAAAATTGGAATTGAACAATATGGTGGTGCATCTCCAAAGGTGTGCATGATGGGTTAATGCTACACTGGCCAAGTATCAGTGTGTGTTTGTGTATGTGTCTCCTGCGATTGGCTGGAATTCTGTTCAGTTTTGTTTAAACCTTGCATCCAGTGCTGCCAGATTATGCTCCACCATGACCTTGATGTGGGTTTAAGTCTATAAGTATGTATGTATGTAATTAATAATTAGCACAAAAATTATAAAAACATGAATTAGCACTGTCTATTTTAGTGGTTCTAAATTTCAATCTTGCGAGACTATTTTGATGTAAAGCAATGTATCCTTTTTTAAAGTACTAAATCTTATTATGCATAAATAAATTAAGCATGAAATTGGTCATTAAATATAAAAAGAGCACTCTAAATCCTGATTAATCCAGTTAAGGTTAATGGAGCCACCGACTGTCCCCTCAGCATCAGATACAAGTCAAGAACAAACCCTGGGCTGTGAGCCATGCACATATCTGTACTCCTGCTCAAATGGAGAGAAGTTAAGAGTCGCCAAGTAACCTAACCTGAACATCTTTGGGATTTGGGATGAATGCCCATACCAGGCCAGTTTACAGTCACAAGTTAAGTTAAGTTACATGGCTGTAGCTGTGTTCAAGCTGACTGCTTTCCCAACTTGATTTTGGAAATTATACGGTAAAAGTAATTTCCTGGGTAAGGTGTCTCAGGTTTTTAAGATACAGACTATACAGTACAGTAAAAGTCTTGTGCTCTTATGGTCATACCAATACCTGTGTTAGTATTAAGAAATAATAAACAAGTCATTTATGTCATTGTTTTGTTTAGAGAGAGAGAGAGAGACATGACTCTTCCTATGAAGTCAGTAGACGGATTGGGAGAGCGTGGGGGTCATTAGGTCGCTGGAAAGGGGTGTGTGGTGCTCCCAATCTATACAAAAGGACAAAGGTTCAAGTCTTTAGAGTCCTGGTGCTTCCTGTCTTGCTATATGGTTGCGAGACATGGACGCTATCCAGTAACCTGAGACAAAGACTGGACTCCTTTGGTACTGTCTCTCCAGAAAATCCTTGGGTACCGTTGGTTTGTCTTTGTGTCGAATGAGCAGTTGCTCATGGAGTCCCAAATGAGGCACATTACCTGCATTGTGAGGGAGTGTCACTTAAGGCACTTCGGCCATGTGGCGCGTTTCCCCGAGGGTGATCCAGCTCATAAGATCCTCATTGTTGGGGATGTGGGTGGCTGGACCAGGCCAAGGGGTCGTCCACGTAAAACCTGGCTGTGGCAGATAGGGGGTCATTTCCGGAGGGTGGGACTGGACCATGTGTCTGCCTGGGGGTTGCCAAACAGGATCCCAAGTTGTTTCGTTGTGTAGTGGGTGCGGCAACGAACTGTACCAGTGCATGCTCCCCTACTTGACTTGACTTAACTTGACTTTGTTTACATATTCAAAACTGAAATCAAATAATTTGTTAATTTCTGCAGTGACTGACCACTCTGTATCTGGATTCTTCTGTAAAACCAAGGTGGGAGCCAAGCCTGGATGTCATCTACATATCTTAGTACAGTTCAAAAAATGTACAGAAGAAGGGATCAGAATGCACTTCAAAAAGGGAATCCAAATACCTGTCTCTGACGCCGCAAGACAACTGTTCTGAAATCTGGCCATGAATCAACGCACACCTCCATGTTGAAAGGATTATTGTTTTGTATGTGTTGAAGACCTCCATAAACCTGGAAATGACAGTAAGAAGAAAGGATTTGAGTGAGTATGTGAATACTTACTTTCTGCTTCACTTTGACATACCTACAAGTACTTGTTTTATAGATTTTCATCATCAGAGTGGAAGAACAAAGTGTGAGCCTTAATTCCATCTCAGGAATTACTATGTCTCGTTTAGATACAGTGACCACCGGGGTCACTGCGTAGTGTGTGACGTGGTGAATCTTTTAAAGATCACTCGATGTTCACCTTATCTGTTGAATGCTCATACAAATTATGTGTAATCATTTCTTCAGTTTTATATACAGTAGGTATCTTCAATGAATCAACCATCACAAGGCACCTTAGAAATATACTCCTATAATTCACAGTATCAAGAGATAAAATACATTACAAGGCCATTTAACATTCTCAGTCCTAATTAATACTGCTGTGGGGGGTGGTGGGGGGCAGAGCCTATCCAGTCTATCACAGGGTCAGCTCATGCACAGACCCTCACCGAGCAAATTTAACCAATTACCAGTTAACCTAGAAAGCACATCTTTGTAATGCTAGAAGAAGAAAACCCCATGCAGACAGAAAGAAAACCTGAAAACACGTAGACATGTACAAATAACAACCATGTATGTTATTTGAACTCAGGACACAAGATCCATTTTACCACCCACATGATCGTAAATGTTAGTATTTATTTGTTGTTTTTGTTTTATTTTTTGTTTTAACTTGGGCGCTCTTTAAAATTTAAAGAGATTGTTATTTTCATGGGAATTGTCACACATTGTGAAGGGGGGGGCGCGGCTGAACACACGCTAAGGAGCAGCAGTTGGATCATCTGCTGGCTTGTTGCTGCTGCTGGCGGGCTGCATCTTCTGCTTGTTGTGCTGCACGTCGATCATTTAAAAGCCTGTACAGCAGCTGTCCTTTTGCCACTTCGCGTCTCTGCCGCTTGCATTGTGAAGGGTGAAGGGCTGAACGCACGCTAAGGAGAAGCGATCGGATCATCTGCTGGCTTACTGCTGCTGGCGAGCTGCATGTTCTGCTTGTCACTTGTTGTTGTTTTAAGAGCTGGGAGCACATGAAGTGTGTCTGCCAAAAGCATTCCAACAACTGCTCGGTTAGATGTCCGTGAACTTGTTTTAAATGTTGTCTCACTGCCTTGACTCGCTTGACGTTAAAGTGTCTCTCGTGGGACGTCAAATTGTCTTCCACGTCTCGTCTCTCTAGTCTCCCTCCCAAGATTTTTTTTCATAATAGAGAGATATTGTTTTTGTTCATTTTGAATTATTTTTCATGTTTTGATTTCATTCCTGTTAGTTTTGTTTATTATTTGCTAATGATATACCGTCTTTTTAAAGCTGTACTTTGGAATGTACCCAGGAGGTGGTGCCACTCTGATGTCATTGATGCCTTGTCTTCATTCTGGCTCTACCATTGAGGCACAAAGACTGGACCAGCAGTGGATCATGAAGCTTGTGTAGGAGTTTGCAGTAAGTATTGTTGTTCTTGATTTTTTGGTTTATACGATTTATTTTGCTTTTGTCTTTGGCTTTTGCTGTCGGACTGTGAATTGGACTATTTTGCCGTTTTGGATTTATTTTTGCTTTATTTTTTCTACATTTGTTATATTTCTTTTCTTTGTCAATAAATATCTTCATTTATAAAGATTCTTTGTGAGAGTTTTTTTTGAGTTTCACATTTTCTCTCTCCATTGTGAGATATTTTGACATTTCTGGGACACTTGTGATGTTTTGAACTTTAAAGGTCAGCTCTTCATTTTTGGGCCTGTGCATTCCAAAGCCTGTTAGTGGCAGTTGGGAACATCATGACCTGGGGTGAGCCTCACCTGAGTTGGCTGGTGAATCTCCTGGTCTTCTAAATGGAACATTTTCAGAGGCCATACACCCTTTCCACTGTGTTTGTGACTCTATGTTTGTCTTGTCATATTGGGTCCCATGATTACCCTATTTTCCCTTTTATACTATTTATTATGTACACTTTACTAAAATGCCTCAAACCACATACACTTACCAGTCTGTGGTCAAGTACTGTACTTTAGCATTTCCTCCTCCCTTTCATTCTTCATGTATAATTTCAGGCAATCAGAGTGAAAGAACAGGCAGAAGAAAGAGCTACACATTTAATTAGTTATATATTATTGGTTAATATAGCCAAAATAATAAGCAAAATAAAATGAATGTGACAAAAATACCATCACAGCCTAAGTAGCAGTGCATCTTCTGTTGACTTATATTCAGTGTAGCTTTGTCTTTGTTACCATGTGGCCTTTGAATAGACTATTGAAACAGGCTTGTCTCAATATGGGTGCCAAGATAGAGTTGTCTTCATCATGGAAAAGTGGTAATTAAGGGAATTGATCTTCTCGTCACAGCCAAATGGCAAGAGGTAAAGAGAAAGTCAGAGTGACCAGCTTATATCATTCTTATCAAAAATCATAAACCAATGGGGCGTCATGGTACAGAAAGGCATCTGAGTCAAGACCAATAAACGGCCATAATTTAGGCCAGTAGGTGCACTGCCTTTTCACACCTGCCCTAAAGTCTTATCTATTCCTGTGGGGAATGGCTTATAAAATGTCCTGCATAGAATCACCCCTGCCAAGCTGGTCCAAGATGCGCCCTAACCCAATGCAATAAAATGCACTTCCAAGGCAGCACTTAACAAAAAGTAATGGCATTCCTAAAGCTTTGGGGGAAGGAAATTACTACTGCTTACTTAAAGAAAGCCACTCTATCTTTTAATTTACTACTAATTCTTAAATGACAATTTACAAACAATTATCAGAATATTAAATATTAATCTCTATAACAGTATTACAATATAAGTAACGAGAAACTTATCCCAGCAATGAGACGGTAGACTATACAGTACACTATAATCAGGAATAGTACTGTTGATACTGGTGAGACGTAAGGCAGATTTGGGAATAATTTTGCAGATGTGGTTGATTTAAATGTGCTAGGAAATGTTCACTTTGAGAATTAATTTTTCTAACCAATAGTAAACATCAGAATATGGGTTTCTTTACATTAGGTACATTTCTGTGCAGTATAATGTTCCTGACCTTAGTGATTATTTGGTTTGTGGTGCCGCAATTATATTTTGTTTTGTTAATGGATGCCACCATGTTATAATTCCTGTTACTGGTACGCTGCTCCCAGTTATCAGGTAAAGTGGCTTCAGATGGCACCATGTCTTACATCATCAGTACCACTTAAATACCAGAGCGATGATTCATTTAAATCCATGATTTAGGTAGAAAACTCAAACAAATGTAGTGCAAATTTCTTTCTCAAGTTTCTGATTTCCAAACTTTCAGTTTTCCTTCTAACTTCGATTTCTGAATATTGATTAGGGTTTGGTGGAAAAGGTTTTATCTTCACTGTTTCAGCTTATTTCTGGTTTTGACTAAGTTTCGCCTTCTGGGATCTCATGTATAATGCCTTGCATAAAGTTCATACTAAAACATGACATACAGACAAAACTAGAAATGTGCGTAACATAAAAAAATCAGGATGCATAAAACTGCATAAGCAAAGTTCCACACACTTCCCCTTTATAAATCTCAATCAAAGTCAATTTTAACACGCATGCCTACAGCCTATTTAAATATGCAAATCAATATAAATAGCCCCTTCTGTTTAGAGTTTTGTTAAAAGACAATGGCAAAAGCACATGTAAAAAAGAAGAATTTCAGCAAATGCGAAAAGGAGGTCCTGCTCAGTGAAGTTAACAATTTATCTGTAAAATGTAATATACATACTTTAGTACCTTTCATCATAAACATGGCATCAAGTATACATCCAAGTATTTTAACAGCACACAGCTCTAAGAGGATAGCTCTTGGAAATCTAAATCGACTTTGAAGGCAGTCATCATCATGGGACAGGAAATCAATATAATCTCTAAATACGTGCTTTCTTCTAATTCTTCCATTTGCAATGTCTTCTAACAACGCTAAAGCAACCATGATAGTTGATATAGTTTGGCCATTCTGTGCAGATTGATTACAATCCAGTGTCTTCAATTTGTAAGCAATATGCAGTTAATTTCAGTGTATTTAGTAAAGCCCACGTCATGGATGAGAATATGAAACAGAAAGGGAAACTGCACAGAAACAATATCACTGCTTTGATGCTAGCTGCTGCCCGTTTACAAAACGAAGCAGAAACGTGTGTACGTGTGGTCTGAGGCTGCCATGAAAATGTGTAGCTTTACTCCAAATTTAGATTTTATAAATCTTGATGTGAGCATGGAAACTGGTGTATACAACATTTTTGTGTATACACACCTTTTATACATGAGGCCCCTTCCAGTGTTAAGTCTAAAAAAATGCAAGGGGAACAAAATGAATTTTTAATTGTCGCATGAATGTTATTTCTAATAGAGATTCACAAGCATGCCTAGAAAACAACAGTTTCGTAATTTGGAAGCCACAAAGTTATGTGAATATTGGCAAAGAATTTTACAAGTCCTCGAAATGATGAGAGGAGTTGTAATGTCTGGCAGGTGTGCTCTGAGGCAATCGTCAATGCCAGGTAGTCTTGATTTTTAAGTCAGTAAGAACATTTTGAATGTAATACAGTATCACACAGGAAACCAGTGTAGTCCATCCATTTGAAGGATGATGTGTTCTTTATGGTTGATCTGTGTCAGACTTTAAAAGAAAGCATTATAAAATTATTGAAGTTAGTTCTAATTGAGAAGTGAGGAAGGTGGGGAATTGTACTTCTGCATCAAGTATGAGGAAGGGCCATAAATAAGGATTTAGGCAGATGTTCTGACAGCTGCGGAGATATGACTTTTAAATCTCAGATGACTAACCATGATATATAGGCTGGCAAGTTTGAATGATGAGAAAAGTTTGTAGGACTGAGATGTGTAATAGTAACAGAGAAATGTGGTGCTGATCTTCCAGTTGTGTTAAGACTTTAAAATTTAGAAGACATTGTGACAGGCGCCTGGCGTCCATGCCCAGCTGGGACGCCCCTGCACACTGTATTCAGGGGGAGAAGCCCTGGACAGTGCAATACCTCCCCCTGAACGCTAGATGGCCGTCCCTCCTGGGCTGGTGTAGTGCCTCGGTTTCCCACAGGGCTCCCTGGGAATTGGAGTTGGGGGAAGCCCTATTGGGTCCCGCAGGTACCGCCAGGGGGTGCTGTGTTTGAGACTCCTAAGCCCATGTGGGCAACAGCTTCATCACACCTGGAAGTGCCGCCTGATCTTGGTGATCAAACACCTGGAGCACTTCCAGGTGACCTATAAAAGGGAGCCAGCAACCACCACTCATCAGCCAGAGTCGGGTGGAGGAGGACAAGGTTGCGAGGGAGGAGTAGTGGTGCCAGGGAAGAGAAGAGTGTTTGTGCTTGTGCTGTACTGTACTGGTGTTTGGGACTGTGTTGTGGCTGGGGGGAGTACGGGGACGACGTGCCCTCCAGCTGAAGAATAATAAAAATCCTTTTATTGTACACGTGCCTCCGTGTCGGGTCAGACACTATATAGTGCCTTTCATTTATACATTGATGTCATTGTGACAGGTTTTAACATAACAACAGTCCCAAACACCCTTAGTCCAGCTAAGATTTGAGTGAAGCTGGAGCCCATACTGACAGTATTGTTTAAGAGTAAGGGCCAAATCAAACTGGGACAGTCTTTTATGATTTGAGAGGAAAACTGGAACATCAGAAAGAAATGCACAGGGAAATTAAGAGAACATAGAGACACCACACAGAGAACCAAAAAGCATAGGATTTGAACCCAGGACACTGTATCTGACCACTTTGCTGCACATGTGTTATGCATCCAGGAATGATCTTCATGAGCATCATGAACATGCAAGTACAATTTGAGCGAGTTTATCTTGTACTCCAATGGCACCATGCAGATACAGAACAAAATTCTGCTGAACATCAAAACCTGAGACAAAGCAATAGGAAAAAGCGGCAGAAATGTTAGTTCACCAACATACACTAAAGACTTCATGCTTGTGGAAATTTATGAGCATAGTATTACATAGATTCTCACTGTATGACAGGGGCATATTCAACAGTGAAGTCAAGAAAAAGATAGATAGATATATAGATAGATGTGAAAGGCACTATATAATAGATAGATAGATAGATAGATAGATAGATGTGAAAGGCACTATATAATAGATAGATAGATAGATAGATAGATAGATAGATAGATAGATAGATAGATAGATAGATAGATAGATAGATAGATAATTAATCCCAAGGGGAAATTCAAAAAATTCAAAAAGTGAAGTAAAGGGACATCCAACATCAGAAGTAAGGAGGAAGCCATTTACAGTTTATGGGGGAGCTCACTCGGGAATTCGGTGAGACAAAATGTCAGCCTGGCAACATTGGTAACTATTGTGTTTTGTGTTAGGTGAGCAGAAACAATACTTTCTACGATTTCTGACAGAAAATGAATATTTGTAATTGGAGAGGTGTTATTTACTTTACACATTTCAAGATTTTGCTTCTTCAGAATAGGAATAGCAATTGTAAGCTGGAGCTGTCAACAGCAATGGAGACTGCAAAGATCACTTTTACTCTGCAGACATACATACACATACGTATATTAAATCTGAAAATTATACTAATAGGGACATCCAGAGTTGTCCAATTAAAACTTAAGGAAGATTGTGAATACATTGATCATATGTTTTTCAGTTTGCGCGCCCTAAAAATCCTAAAATCTTAAGAGTAGGAATATGCAGATTCTCCTAAAGCCACTTCTCTAGGTGCACCACTATGGACATGCACATATACTTTATATATGTGGAGGGCAAAGAACAAAATGCTGACATTGACCTGACTTTAAGCAAAAGCAGCCTCTGAATTAGTGTACATCAGTTTCATAAAGACAGGGGTGTAATTTGTCCTCTACGAAAATTAACTACTTATGCAGTGGGTGTAGGGCTCTAACTTCACTTTTATATGATGGTGAAACATCTGAAAGTGAACTAACAACTGAAAATCATAGACATTCTCAGTATCAACAAGTGAAGGTAACTCCGAAATGAAGGTCACATGTATTAAAAGCAAAGCCCTTTATATAAAGTAACACCTCACTCACATGGGGCCAATTTAGAAACACATGTATCTATCATGTATGTCTTTGGGGATGTTGGAGGAAACTCCATCTTAACATAAGGAGAACTTGCTATCTCAACACAAACAAAAATCTGATACAGGATTTAAACACAGGACTCCTGATGTGTGATGCATGACCATCTTCCATGAAGTCTATTCCGATTAAAACTCAAGCTCAGAGAAGAACCCTGGGGCTTCATCTGTTAAGGTACGAAGGCTAACAGGAACATATCCTGCGAGGCTTCTTTTGCCTAATATTTCCTCCATGGGCAGCAGAAGGAACAAAAACAGTTAGAGACAGTCCACAGCGGGCAGTTAAAGAGTGGGGAATCAAACATAAAGTATGGAAGGAAAGCAAAGGCAAGGCTGAGAAAGCCCAGTGAAAAACGTGAGCCAGCACCTCTGCAGCTCCTAAAGGCCCCATCACACAATATGATTTTTCTAGTGATACTCAGTTGTTCACTTTATTTATGTAATGTTAGTGAAAATGGGAAGAGCACTCGATAGTTTGGAAACATGAAACTATACTGGAAAGTTGTCTTTGTGGTTATGCCGTTAGCTATTCCCCTTAATCACTAGTTGTGTAATCTGACATCCTCAGGTGATGAGATCAGTGACAGCAGTCATCAAGTTTGACATTCCCTCTAACTGAAAGTTGTGTAATGTGACGCTAGCTTAATTCTGAGGTACTCCAGAAGAGGGAGGGGAAACCAGCTTGCACCACTGCAAAGGCTGATTGAGACATGTTTTCTCCTTTAGCTCAGAACAGTTTTGGTTTTTTTGATCACCGTTCATGGAAGACAAAGAAGGTGCAAGTAATAGGAGCTCCCAGTTTTTAATGTATCATACTCCTTAAGTGAAAAAAACAGCTCCACTCCTGGGAATCTGTCCAGAAACTACAAGCACACACTTGGATGACTTAACTCCTACACCACAAGTCCACCAAAAATACGTACAAGAATGGAGGAAAATATGGAGGGCTGAAAATAGGCAGCTTATTTCACACCAAGCTCCCTGTCCCATTTTTGTGGGTTCCAAACAAAATTATTCAAAAGGCTTCTTGCATGTAAACATAATATTCAGCTGACTCTTAGACCCTCTTTGAGTTCACCTTAATGCCCACAATCAGAAAGATGGAGCTAACACAGTGGTTCTCAAACTGTGGGACAGGCCTCCCTAGGGGGGCGCAAAGATGTGAAAAAGAAAACAAGAATCAAAATATGAAAAATACATCTATTGAAACAAAAACAAATTAACTTAAACTACATTCTGATACTAGAAAAATAAATATAGAGTTAGATAAATGCCCATAAAAGTTAAGTAGGTATAATAAAATATGTATCTATGATATATCATTAATTAATAAAGAACAAATTGGTATTAGTGGGTTCCTTTCAAAAAAACGCTAGGGGAGCACAATTAAAACTGTTATGAAAACTCGGGTTGCAAATACTTAAAAGGTTGAGAAATACTGAGCTGACACATTATAACAAAGCACATAACTTATCGTGTGGCTACTGCTGTTTGTGTGGATAGTGCCGGCAAGTTGTCTCCCTCAATCCAACTAACTGGCTGACTGTTTGTCACTGACTCTAACTAAGCTCAAGTTTGTCTCTTATTTTTATACCCTTCATAACAGGTGCATAAAACAATAGTTAATCCATATCTATTAAGTGCCAAAGTTACCAAAGAGATTAATGATTTTATTTAGGTTTGTTAAATCCAATTAAATTGCTTTGATTTAGAACCTCACATGTCCCTGGATAATCTTTACCAGGAGTATTAATAAATTATTTAATATCTGTTAAACCCAATCAAAATGTAATTATCTGGAATGCTCATGCCCAGAGGTCTTAGTTTCTTGAAACTTATGTACTGCCTGCAATAACGTAAGAGTCCAGGACATCTGAGGACATAGTGATGTTAATTACCTGTTGTGAGGGATGGCCAGGACACCCTCAAGATGGAAGGACGGGGGGACAGCATGCATATGACACTGTCTCCCCCGGAACATTAGATGACAGCCCTGCTGGGTTGCAGCAGCACCACACATTCCCACAGGGCATCATGGGACTTGGAGTTTGTCACCTCAGGCTTGTTGAGCTCTGTGGGGTGCTGCTGGGACTGGGGAGCCTTACTTCATGAGACTTTCACTTCACCCGGAAGTGCTTTTGGACCACATGTATGGCACACCGGAAGTACTTGCAGGTGGTAGATAAAAGGAGCTGCCTGCCTCAGTTCCAGGAGCCAGAGTCGGGAGGAAGGTGGATGAAGCTTGCAAGGAGGAGTGGAGGAAGCAGTGACCAGTGATAGAGAAAGACAACAGAAGACAAGGCATTACTGAGTGCTGTGTATTGCAGTACTTGTGGTGTGAGAATCACTTACAGAGAAGAGTTTCCCTCAAATAAAAACTCTTGTGCTTTCACACTTATGTCTGAGCCTGTTTGTGTTGAGTGTCTGGGAAGCTTGAGTGCCCCCTGGTGTCCACACTGTACAATGGTCATCCCCTTTGAACTAGATATCTCAAGGACTTGTTTTAATCTTGCATTGCCTGTGGTTCAGGGAGTGCAAATCCAGACCACTGACCAACTTCATTTTGGCTTATCTTATTTGACAAAATCACAACATGTGCGATCCTTTCTCTGTGCAGCCCATTAGGGGTGCTTTATGCTGTAATAATAATTCTTTGCATTTATATAGCGCTTTTCTCACTACTCAAAGCGCTCAGCAATTGCAGGTTAAGGGCCCAACAGAGCAGAGTTCCTTTTGGCTTTTACAGGATTCGAACTGGCAACCTTCTGATTGCCAGTGCAGATCCCTAGCCTCAGAGCCACCACTCTGTATGTGAGTCCACTACTTAGTGGTAAGTGGAGAAATTTAAGCTCGTCAAGTTTATCACTCATTGGATTCAATATTTTCCACACATACTACTTGTACACATTTTGAGTAGTCTGAGTCAAAACATCACTAAGAAAAAATCGTGAGTGGTCTCCCCTAGACTTTCTTGTATATTCAGATATGGGGATGGATATTTGAGGAGTAAATCACAAAACAATGATTATATTTTTATATAATTATATTTTTATAACAACAAATTAAGTCAAATTAATAATATATTGAATAATTTTCATAAATGTAAAGTTGAATAAATCAGACTCTGGAGCTGCATGAATAAAAAAGTACCACTTCCGGTTAGCGGAAATAGATTTCTATCAACTTTTGAGCTACATTTTGCACCTAATACTTCTATGCAAAATCTGGTTGACCTAAGTGAAAGCGTACTCAAGTTATCGTGTTTACATAACACACACACACACACAGACAGACACACAGATATAGTATTTTCGGACTCAGGGAGGTCTAAAACGTCAAGATTCATCAAAATCTCGAGGTGGAATTTTTGAACGATTACAATACTTTCTCTAATAATAATAATAATAATTTATTACATTTATATAGCACTTTCCAAGGCACTCAAAGCGCTTTACATACAAGGGGGGGGATCTCCTCAACCACCACCAGTGTGCAGCATCCACCTGGATGATGCGACGGCAGCCATAGTGCGCCAGAACGCCCACCACACACCAGCTTACTGGTGGAGAGGAGACAGAGTGAAGAAGCCAATCAGTGTATGGGGATGATTAGGAGGCCATGACGGTCAGAGGCCAATGGGCAAATCTGGCCAGGATGCCGGGGTAACACCCCTACTCTTTTCGAAAGACATCCTGGGATTTTTAATGACCACAGAGAGTCAGGACCTCGGTTTAACGTCTCATCCGAAAGACGGTGCTTTTTTACAGTATAGCGTCCCCATCACTATACTGGGGCATTAGGACCCACACAGACCACAGGGTGAGCACCCCCTGCTGGCCTCACTAACACCTCTTCCAGCAGCAACCTAGTTTTCCCCAGAAGGTCTCCCATTCAGGTACTGACCAGGCTCAACCCTGCTTAGCTTCAGTGGGCAACCAGTCTTGGGCTACAGGGTGGTATGGCTGCTGACCTGGCCTACTTTGTATACAAGAAAGTAAAAAAGAGTGAAATCATATTAGAAAGAAAAGAGTATATCTTACAGTTATTGAGTGTGGCAGTTCTCTTTGAAGAAGATGAGCTAAGGTTGATAGCTTTTTCATTGACTCCAGCAGAATCATGGTGAAGCGTAAGAAGACACTGAAATCACTCTGATGCAGCACTGGTGAAAGAAGGTGTAGTTCCAGAGTGTGTCTGATGAAAGACAGGTCAGTTGAAGGTGGCTCAGTAACTCTGCTGGAATATAAGGAGATGTTATGCTCAGTAAGAATACCCATCACGGAAGCCATTTATCAGCCTGTAAAATGCAGTAAGAGTGTCAATCCATACTATTTCAGGACCAATATATGCCAGTTTATGTTTGTGGGAAGCCATAGCCTATCCTGGCAGTTCTGAGGATAGGGCAGCAGCCAACTAGGAATATAGCAAGACACATTCACTTACATACTCATACTAGCTCATTCCTGGTCACCTTATTTCCACCTGTTTTCTCAAGTCTTTTGTTCCAGTTTTCTGACATAGGCTGCTGGATCCAGTCCTGGATTAGCTTCCTCCATACGTGGCTCAGCCTTCGTCTAAGCCTCGGCAGCCCAGTGTTTTATGGGAACAGAAAAATCCTGAATCTTCCCTTCAGTGGTAATGTGGAGGAAGTTATGGTGTCACATATTTTACAAGAGAAACTCTTCAATACAGATGCTCAAAAGGTTCACACATGGCTTCAGCAGTTACAAGTATTACAAGTATGGGCTGGCAGAAAATGAAGGGATAACAAGGCACTGGAGGTGGCAGAGTCTAGGCTAAGACAGGAGGCTCTAGCAGAAAAAAGGTGGTAATTGGGATGAACTGGCCCAAGAGTGGAGACCCAAGGAGCCCTGCTGCCTCCTAGCTCCAGCAGATGTAAGGCTTGAATAGAGGCTCAGTCACTGAGAAGGGTTTGCCTGTTCTCTCTGTTTCTGTATGGGTTTTTCTCTAAGTACTCTCATTTTCCTCCCACATCTCAAACTTATGAAAGTTGGTTTAACTAGAACACATAATGTATTCCTGTATGAGTAGGAATATCTGTGTACAGTATATACCCTGTGATAGACTGATTTCCCATTCTGTGATTGGCTATAGCTTTGCACATGACCCTAAATTTTTGAAAATGAATAAATGAATGAATAAATATTTATAAATGTGCATGTAATGACAGACATATGAGTGAATGTGTGAATTTAAATGAAATTCTGTTCTCAACAGCTTTAAAGTAAAAAGAAAACAGGCTAATTCCTCTCTATTAGCCAAGATAGTATTGGTATTCATGGGTAGGCCCTGCACTTAGCAGTTTCACACAGCAGATGGTACTCTGTACAATGAATGGGACACTAATAATAATAATAGTAATACATTTTATTTATATAGTGCCTTTCCCATGCTCAAGGTGCTTATTTAAACAGCAGGGTATATGTAATATTGAGAAGAAATATTTCTGCATAGAACACTAAACAGATAAATACAGGAGATACAAAGCATTAAATAGAATAAAAGACAAAAAACCAGAGTAAAATACTAAATTCAATACTAAAAGAAAAGCCTGGACAAATGACATCATTTGTGATATAACACACATTGAGCATATGGACAGAGAGGTAATCTGAAAGAAGGGGCACTAATTTTAGGTTAAGTTAAAAGCCTTCCTGAACAGACGAGTTTTAAGTTGTTTTGTAAAGGAATAAATTGAGTCAACTGATCTAATTAATTTAGGGAGGTCATTCCAAAGTCTGGGTGCCGTACAGCTAAAGGCCCCCCTTCGATTGAGACTGCAAAATGTGAATCCCAGCTTAGGCACTGTCTGTGCTTATTTATGCCAATGTGGCTGTTTCTATGAGTGATTTGGTTGTTCTCCATAAAGACATGTGTTGGGGCAGATTATCTGGAGAGTTTAAATTAACCAACTATGACTCAGTATGGTTGTGTCTTTGAATTGTCCCTGTGATGCTGTGATGTTCTGTCCGGGTTTGGCTTGTGCCTTGCGCCAGATGTTGCTGGGATAAACTCTGACCTCTATAACCTTCAGTTGGATTAAAGGGGTACAATAATGGATGCACAGATGAAAACACTGAGACAGTTATTAATATATTTTTATATCACATGTGCCAACTGAGTTTCAGCAGTGTTTGTTGCTGTCCACTGTCCAGTGGTATACTGTATGTAGCAGTTTAAGGTCCATGACAAAATATTCTAAGAGGCTTCTCTCCACCTTTTCTGTAATAACATGTGGTATATGGCCGGCTTGTCATCCCGGCCAATACCCCCAGGTCGCCAGATGGAGCCCTCCCTGCAGTATGGAGGTGCCCCGAAGACCAGCAGGGAATCATGGACTATGTAGTTTTTATACACGACCCTGCTGGATACCACAGGGGCCGCAAGAGGGAGCTGCAGGGAGGACCGAAGAATCATTTGTGCCCTATAACCCGGAAGTGCGTCATAGGAAAATCGACAACAGAAGTGGCGTGCTTCCGGGGTGAAGAAAAGGACTTGTACCTGATCCGGAAGTGAAAGAATCACATGGACGGGTGATTGGGAACACTTCCGGGTCAGGGAGAATAAAAGGACTGTGGGAGTTCCCAGACGACGAGCTGAGCTGGGTGGAAGGGTGGCAACGCATCTGGGAGTGGAGGAATTGTTTATTATTATTATTGTGATTGTGTATATGAGTATAGTGGAAGAGAGGGTGCTTTGTGCACTGTGGCATTTAAATAAAGTCAACATTTGGAATTTTTCCTGGTGTCTGGAGTCTTGGACAGGGGTTCAAGGGAGCGATAGCGCCCCCTATCTGTCACAAACATTATACAGTATGATCAATGCCATATAAAACTGATACTCAGTCCTTTGTTATGGTAATGGTAAAGATATAACACACAATGAAATAGTTTTACAAAGTGCAATCCTCCTCCATCTAATTGCGGAAATGCAATTGGACATCAAAATCAGGAATACAGTAGTCTACCAATGAAGCATAGATACTCAGTGTACCTCTGTAACCACAATATTTCTTAACTGACTTCCCTCAAAAGCCAAATTCTGATGTTTAGTCACCCATCTCTGCTTTCAAAGAAAAAAATGGCAGTTTTTAAAGAAACTTAGTTCTCAACATTGCATAATTATTAACATTATCAGTCACATATTGGAACACACCGTTGGACTAGGCCTGTACTTGCTCAGGGGTCTCTAATCACCAGTTATGACTTGTTGATTGAATAATTGATTACATATACAGGGTGGTCCAGATCTAATTGTGCAGATCCAGATCGTCTGGATGACTTCGATTTATGCGGGGACAATTCCAGTTCAGCGCAAAGACGATTCTTCATGTTGTCAGTTTGCACACTTCTTGATGGTCCGGGATGTTTTGGGTGATTTTCCATGTAATAAACTTAATAAGTTATAGTGTAATGAAAATTGCATAATTAGATCTGGACCACCCTATAGTTAGCATTACAGTGCATCCGGAAAGTATTCACAGCGCATCACTTTTTCCACATTTTGTCATGTTACAGCCTTATTCCAAAATGGATTAAACTCATTTTTTTTCTCAGAATTCTACACACAACACCCCATAATGACAACATGAAAAAAGTTTACTTGAGGTTTTTGCAAATTTATTAAAAATAAAAAAACTGAGAAATCACATGTACATAAGTATTCACAGCCTTTGCTCAATACTTTGTCGATGCACCTTTGGCAGCAATTACAGCCTCAAGTCTTTTTGAATATGATGCCACAAGCTTGGCACACCTATCCTTGGCCAGTTTCGCCCATTCCTCTTTGCAGCACCTCTCAAGCTCCATCTGGTTGGATGGGAAGCGTCGGTGCACAGCCATTTTAAGATCTCTCCAGAGATGTTCAATCGGATTCAAGTCTGGGCTCTGGCTGGGCCACTCAAGGACATTCACAGAGTTGTCCTGAAGCCACTCCTTTGATATCTTGGCTGTGTGCTTAGGGTCGTTGTCCTGCTGAAAGATGAACCGTTGCCCCAGTCTGAAGTCAAGAGTGCTCTGGAGCAGGTTTTCATCCAGGATGTCTCTGTACATTGCTGCAGTCATCTTTCCCTTTATCCTGACTAGTCTCCCAGTTCCTGCCGCTGAAAAACATCCCCACAGCATGATGCTGCCACCACTATGCTTCACTGTAGGGATGGTATTGGCCTGGTGATGAGCGGTGCCTGGTTTTTTCCAAACGTGACGCCTGGCATTCACACCAAAGAGCTCAATCTTTGTTTCATCAGACCAGAGAATATTGTTTCTCATGGTCTGAGAGTCCTTCAGGTGCCTTTTGGCAAACTCAAGACGGGCTGCCATGTGCCTTTTACTAAGGAGTGGCTTCCGTCTGGTCACTCTACCATACAGGCCTGATTGGTGGATTGCTGCAGAGATGGTTGTCCTTCTGGAAGGTTCTTCCTTTCTCCACAGAGGACCTCTGGAGCTCTGACAGAGTGACCGTCGGGTTCTTGGTCACCTCCCTGACTAAGGCCCTTCACCCCCAATCGCTCAGTTTAGATGGCCAGCCAGTTCTAGGAAGAGTCCTGGTGGTTTCGAACTTCTTCCACTTACAGATGATGGAGGCCACTGTGCTCATTGGGACCTTCAAAGCAGCAGAAATTTTTCTGTAACCTTCCCCAGATTTGTGCCTCGAGACAATCCTGTCTTGGAGGTCTACAGACAATTCCTTTGACTTCATGCTTGGTTTGTGCTCTGACATGAACTGTGAACTGTGGGACCTTATATAGACAGGTGTGTGCCTTTCCAAATCATGTCCAATAAACTGAATTTACCACAGGTGGACTCCAATTAAGCTGCAGAAACATCTCAAGGATGATCAGGGGAAACAGGATGCACCTGAGATCAATTTTGAGCTTCATGGCAAAGGCTGTGAATACTTACAGTATGTACAACATGTGATTTCTCAGTTTTTTTATTTTTAATAAATTTGCAAAAACCTAAAGTAAACTTTTTTCAGTTTCATTATGGGGTGTTGTGTGTAGAATTCTGAGGAAAAAATTAATTTAATCCATTTTGGAATAAGGCTGTAACATAACAAAATGTGGAAAAAGTGATGCGCTGTGAATACTTTCCGGATGCACTGTAACCCCTTTGATATGACACACCTAAATCATCACTGATGCAGCCATTTTCTTTTTAGAAATCTCATAATTAGTTGAATGGACGTCACCTGTTTGTAGTCAAGAAGTTTGCTTTGACCAGCTTGAGGCAAGTCAGTATGGTGGCCTAACACTCCAAGCAACTCTGGGAAAAGTTGACTGAAAAGCACAAAAATACGAAAATATCCAAGTCACTGAATATGCTATGGAGTCCAGTTAAATCCATCATGAAGAACTGGAAAGGAATGGAATGGGTGGCTTCTTTGACTTCTTAGACAAACTGTTTTTGGCTTCTTTCACATTTTTGTGCAAATTTTGTGTATTTCTGCAGTATAAATAAATATTCTTATTTGTAATGATTTTGCTTTGGTTTTTTTGGTCATCTATGTGGTGAAGGCTAGGGGGTACTAAAGAGCCCCCAAACCCCAAACAAGATCACACAAAACACAGTCCTAGATTGAAATAAAGGGAATTTTATTACAAAACACCTTCTACCAACAATAGACAGGTGTTTCTTCTCTCTTTCTCTCCCATCTATACACCGCACTGCTACTCCTGCAGTTGAGTGTTACCTACCTCTGCTCTGAGCTGCGACTCACTTGGACAAGGCAGTGCATCTCTTTTATTGAGAACCCAGGAGTACTTCCAGTGATGTGACATAGCCAGTTGGAAGCACTTCTGGGTTATGAGAAAGCCAGGAAGATCCTCTCCCAGCAGTATCCTCTGTCATCTGCCAGGGATCCTTACAGGGCTACTCCTCCATACTCCAGCTCCCATGCAGCCCTGTGGATGTCCATACTGGGAGTTTATATGAAGGACTCTGCCACCTATTAAAGTGGGGGATAAACTGCTCCCTGTCGTGCTCTCCTGCCAGCTCTTGTAATCTTCAGGCATCCCACCCTGGACGGGGATCATAAGGCATCCTGACTGGCTATTGCCCCCATTTAGCCCATCCTTCTATTATGGCATCCCAGCTGGGTAAGGACTCCACCCTAATCCAGAGCAGGACACCCAGCTGTCCTCTGGGGCATCTACAATGTGTATTTTTGCTTTGGGACATTAAAGATATTTTGAATTTTTGACACCAATAACCCTTTTTTAGGTCAGTTCAGGTTGAAGCCAGACAGAAGATTATTGGAGTCAGGCTGCCTTAGGTTAACATACCATTTTTCATTTTAGAGTGCAATCAATTCATGCCAAATAACTAATATTACTTAAGAAATGTTTCATTTTTTGTTATTGTTTGCCTCAGAGTCATGAAGTCGTGCAACCTTTGCTAGGTTATGCAAAACTGACACTGTCAGGGCCTGGTAATGTGGCAAGTAGTCTGAGGGTGTAGAAGAGACAAGTCTGACATGACAAACTGCCTGCATGTTCTCAATATCTGTTAAATATCAGCATTAGCATACCAGCATCTGCATCCTTCACTCCAACACGCAGTGTTTTCAGTTTCATCATTGATTTATACAGAGCCTTTAACACCATTCTGCCTCATCGACTGTGGAAAATGCTCAAGTCTTTACATCTTGTTGCCCTCACAATCTCCTGGATCATAGACTACCTGACCAAGAGACGGAAATTTATGAGGCTTAGTTTGTCAACGACTAAGAGTCCTAAAGCACGTAAGTCCAAAAAGCACTTCCAAAAATGCCCACTGGAGATCCCATCAAAATTCCTGGTTAGACACAAAAAGGGCCTCATAGAATCTGTATAAAATAAATGATTATTCTTCATAAAAAAAGTTCTCTAATAACAATGAATCTCTGTGGAGTACAAAGACAATAGGATTTGCCCAAAACATTCAAACAATCCTATACAACCAGCCATCCATTATCCAGCCCACTATATCCTAACTACAGGGTCACGGAGGTCTGCTGGAGCTGATCCCAGCCAACACAGGGTGCAAGGTAGGAAACAAACCCCGGGCAGGGTGCCAGCCCACCACAGTCCTATATAACCAAAAGTCACAAAATCAAGAAACATTGAAAAACAGAATGAAATTGTTTTGCCTCTAAGACCAGTCGTTATTCAGGGGAGGATGTGGAAGTGGTACAGAGCTACAAGGACCTGGGGGTTTACATGAACAGCATACTGGACAGGTGTGACAAGACCGTGATGGCCAGAGCAGACTGGACTTGCTAAGAAGACTCAGGTCTTTTGATGTATGTAGCAATCTGCTGGAGATGTTCTACCAGTCCATAGCAGCCAGTGTATTGTTCTATGCTGTGGTCTCTTGTGGAAGCAACTTGAGCCCAAAACATGCACAATACCCAGATAAATCCATCTGGAAAGCCTGCTTCATCACACTGCCAACCCTGGACACAATAGAAAGCTGTTATGGAAAAGAGGATTTTGGCAAGCTTGGATGACATAATGAAAAATGCCTTCCATCTCCTCTTGGAGCACTTTTAGTCACAGGCTAATTCCACC
This sequence comes from Polypterus bichir lapradei, assembly GCA_026402145.1. Lineage (NCBI taxonomy): Eukaryota > Metazoa > Chordata > Cladistia > Polypteriformes > Polypteridae > Polypterus > Polypterus bichir. The sequence continues at coordinate 3,144,618 of JANRMT010062816.1, read as the reverse complement.
ACACAGTGCTAAGAAGCACATCTGGAGGTCTTTTCTGCCCACTGCAATCAGGCAATTCAATGCTTCCTCCCGATGTCCCAAATTAAATGCTGACACTCTTTAAGTTTATTTTGCAATTTCTGCACAGAAATTCTAGACAAAAAAATAGCGACCCTGTATAAAAATGAGAATAGCGGAAGAAGAAGAAGAAGGTGGTAGGTAGGTACACTCCAATATCAAACGTTGTCACTGTATCTGATCATGTTCAGCTCTGACGGGATGGTGTTCCCTGCATGGGGTGAAGAGCATGTGGCCGTGATATATCTGCCAATGAGCAGCCACCCTCTAAAACACACGTAGCTGAGATCTCTCTCAAAAACATCAAACGTTGCTCTTTAACAGTCTCTAGATAATAATGTCTGCTGAACAAACAGGTATCGCTAGCTAAGTGGAGGCAAGGTACACTTCAACACGTTGTGAGAGGTAGAGCGACTCAAATGGAGTCTGGCACGTGAGTGAGGAGGACCCCGTGTGGCTCCCTACTCCTGAGGTCCCGCCTCCCCCTCCCCTTGGCCCACAGCCTCTCTCTGGGATTTGTGCAAATAAATCAGTGCCACAACCGAGCTATGATACTTAGCGCGATGAGAGAAGTCACAAAATCAACCGAAATGTCCAAGCAAATTATCGAAAAAGTCCTGATCTAAATCTGTTAAGTAGTTCTCTCATGCAAAGTGGACAGACAGACAGACAGACATTGGATTTTATATATAGAGAGAGATTAATTGATCGTATCATTTGTCCTATAAGTCTGTATCTTTCTTTTTATGCACCTGCTCCTGTATGGATCTAAATTTCCCTTTGGGATTAATACAGTTTGTTTATCTAATCTAATTTAATTTACGCTATTCACTGAAAATTACAAATCTATCCTTTTTAAAGGTTTCTCATGTGTAATCCATGCTTCTTAGTGCTTCTTAGCAGTTACTGACAACAACATTGATATTTTCTAATGGTTGGGGACTATGCCATTATCTACTGTGGAGGATGGCCGGCCGTTTATCCCGGCCAATACCCCCAAGCCGCCAGGTGGAGCCCTCCTTGCAGCATGGAGGTCCCCAGAAGACCAGCAGGGCATCATGGACAATGTGGTTTTTATGCACAGCCCTGCTGGATGCCATGGGGGCCACAAGAGGGAGCTGCAGGGAGGACCGAGGACTTCTTCGTGCCCTATGACCCGGAAGTTCGTCATAGGAAGAGCGACGGGCTTCCGGGTTGAAGAGAAGAGCTTTTACCTGACCCGGAAGTGATTGATAATCACATGGACTGGGGATTGGGAACACTTCCGGGTCAGGAGATATAAAAGGACTGTGGGAGCTCCCAGACGGCGAGCTGAGCTGGCTGGAAGAGTGGCAACGCGTCTGGGAGCTGGAGGATTGGTTATTTGTGATTGGTATTGTGATTTATATGAGAATAGTGGAGGAGAAGGTGTTTTCTGCACTGTGGCAATTTAATAAAGTCAATTAGAGGACTTTTACCTGGTGTCTGGAGTCGTGGACAGGGGTTCAAGGGAGCGAGAGCGCCCCCTATCTACCACACTACTTACAACTGAAACTGAAACAGATGTGCTGTGTGAAGAGCGCAAGCTTGTTATGTTTTATGGTTAATTCAGTCTCGGCCACACAGCTTCATTCAGTTCAGTTCAATTTATTGTCCTGTAAAATCTAGTGGCAATAAAATGTTTGTGTTGTCAATCCCATTGATGTATAAATGTAGTGACAAAATAGTCCATGGCTTCAAGACACAGCATGGCAAAGGTCATATCCTATGACAGTGCCACATTTGAAGTCAATGAGCTCTTTGGTGCAACCCATTCTACTGCCAGTGTTTGTCAATGGAGATTTCATGGCTATGTTCTTGACTGTTAGCACCTTTTAGCAATGGATGCAGCTGAATCACCTGAACTCAATAATTTGGCTGCATAGTGAAATAATATTGGGCAAAAAGCACTCCCTAACTGCACATATTAAAAAGAAAGATCAAAGTGACGTACATCCAGGAAAAGCCTCAAACTCAACCTTTGTATCTATTTCAAGCACTCGAGGGCAACATGTTGCAAACAGCAGCAGCTGCTTTCTCCCATTGGGCCCATGGAAACAGCATTTGAGTTATTAATTCTTACAACACAGAGATCTTGATTTTGTTGGTAAATGGCTCTGCACCAGTGATGCTGTGCTGTATTTTTTATTGAGATTCTCAATTTATACACAATACTCTCACAAAAATAAAACAGCATCGCAGCCATAGCCCACCAGTTAATGCTGATGGACTCTCCAACCTAAACCAACATGCTGCTTTAACTTGTATATATGTGTATAATTAAGAACAAGTACAAATGACTAAATATAAGATGTTGTAAATGTATACTTAATTGAAAATAATGGTATACAATTACATAAGGATCATATGTAATGGTGAATAATAACAGCCACTTTGAACTTGATAATGAAATCCACATCAACCTACATGTAAGTGGACAAGGGCTATTGACATGTAGTGTCTTTCCACCTCTGTGTTATGATGGTAATGAATGTAACTTTCTTAGTTCCATGACTCTTTCATATACAGTATACTGTAAATTTCTTTTTTTTGTTGTTGTTGGTATTGTATTAATATCATTAGTCTATGGGATACATGCAAGCAAGTGTTTCAGTGTACAGTGATAATAAACATGAAATTTACTCCATATATTCCCAAGAATCTTTACAAGAACTGTTCACATATACCAATACAACACCACGGATGGTCACCTTGAACTTGAGCTGCATATAACATAATATCCACCTTAACGAAAAGACAAGTGTCTGTATATCTGTGTGTCTGTCCGGTTGCTACAGTATGTCTCCGTTATATGCAATTGGGTTTGTGATTTGTAAAAGAAGTGCTAATGTTTGTGATGCACCACCTGCTGGTAAAAAAAATGTAATTGCATTTCATTACTACAAATCTTTGTGTACTCCATCTGTTGGAATGACAAATTCAATGTATTTAATCACTACACGCATTACAAAATGCATTGCAATAAATGGTGCGCTGCAAACGTTAATACTGAACACACTGAGGTCTACGTTGATTGCTTAGGAGCAGACCAGCCTTAGATGGGCAGCACAGCTAATATTGTAATAATCTTAATTCCTAAATGCAAATCCCCTTATACCATTTAAGCATTTATCAGACACTTCAAAATAAGTGTTCTTAGACACTCTCTGAAGTTTAACAAGTGACACGGCTGAAATGATTCAGATTATAAAGGGATTTGGAATGGCGGATCCCAGATTTTGCATTTAAATTAACTCTTCAGCAAGAACATGGGGACATGTTTGGAAACATTTTAATGGCAAATGTCACACAAATGCTAGAAAGTGCTTCTTCAAACATGGAACCATAAATACATTGAATCAATTACCAGGTAGTGTGGTGGACAGTTGGACTTTAGGTACCCTGAAACCTCGATTTAATGTTATTTTGGGGAATCTAAATGAACAGGATTGGTGAACTTGTTGGGCTGAATGGCCTGTTCTCATCACGATTGTTCAAATGTGAACCATTGCTTCTGCAGAAGCTACAGCTTCTCCTCTTGAACTTTAGATGCTGTCCACTATACTTCAGCTCTGACTGACTGATGTTTGCCCTTCTGCTTATTACAGACATGCTGATGTCCTGCTGTACCTGCGTTTTTCACCTTTGCTGTGTTTTATGTCTTGCTATAGAGAATTTTCTAAACCCTTAGAACTCTTCACCCAGTTAAGAAATCTGTTTAAAATGACCAGCCTCGGTCCCTTTCCTATAATTTGCTATTTCTCTATATTTTGCTCCGTTCCTATGCTTGACTTTGTTTTCCTAATTTTAAGCTCTCTTTCTTTCTTATTCTCTGTGTTTGCACACATGCTCTCTGTCCACAGTCTACCAAATTTTACTTACTAAAGAATCCTTTTTGTTCTTTGTGGTGGTCGCCTGTTTTTCTATATCATTTGAGTTGCAAAGCAAAGATATTACCAGAGGGCTTTAAGTATGAGATTAAATGTTCCCTTTGATAGATGTGATGATTGTGGCTTTTCAGTGGACATCAGACATCTTATTAAAGATTGTGCTAGACTGACAGCAGACATAATGATACAGTGAAAGTAATGCCAAAATATGGTAAAGTTAATTGTGTGTGGTGCTGAGACTCACTTTATTAGCTGTGTAATTGTTTTTTGGGCCATGTTATTTTTCAATAAGTAATGACATCAAAGTGTCCTCAAGCATGTCACTCAAGACTGATTATCAACTAATTATCAATTTTTGTCACATTTTACAATAAATAATCTTGCCTTTGTGGCGTTGAGGTATTACGTTTTCATTAAACTGTATGGAGTGCCTGGCCAAATATCTGGGAATCTTTTGTATTGGACAACAGAGCAATATCTTGTCATTTTCTTGCCTGCCTAATCCAGACATTGGCTGTACAGGAAGGGGGTGGAGCCTATCCCAGCTAGCATAGGGCACAAGGCAGGGACAACCCTGGACAGGCTGCCAGTCCATCTTAGAGTAAACACACACACACACACACACCAAACACACACATTAGGGCCAATTTAGCATTGAAAATTCACCTAACCTGAATTACTTTGGACATGTTGTGATTGGTGAATCATTGATAAAGTGGATATAAATTGTTGTCTATCAACGGCCACATTTACAGCACTCATTTCAGATGCAGAATCCTGATGTTAAGTTCAGAACGTCTTGAATTAAAGTACTCAATTTGTGGAGTAATTATGGCCAATTTTTTCTTGCAGTCACATGTGAACATTCAAAACATAGGGCATGTGCCTCACCAACACGTCACCAGTCTAAAACTCACTAGAGCTCACCCTCTCAACTGTGACGGGTTTTCACTTCATTGTGTTTTTAATGCTGCATGTAAATTTATTGATAAATAAGTGAAAAATCATTAGATAAATATGAATGAAATAAGCAACAAGAACATTTTATGAAAGATTTAATTATTTATTCCCACATACCATTGCGCTTTTATTTATTCATTTTCACAATTCACATTACATTTATTTATCTATTCCATTTTGTCCAGTATATCTACCCCACTGCAATGTCCAAGAAAAGAAAAGCAAGATGGAACATATGATTGTGATGAGCAGAGAAGTGTCTGTGTGTCTTGTCTGTTAAGAAAATGCAGCAGTAGTTATTTGTTGATATATTCCGACGTGATTTCTTTATATAAAGAAACACAGAAGACATTTAACCTCTGGTTTAAATGTGAATGTCATATATGGAGTATTTTGTAAATTTTAAAATAAAGTCATCCATTAATAAGAATTTGTAGCGCTAATGAAGTTCAAATGGAGAGTAATATTAAAGGTGGCAGGGTGACACAGAAAGCTTGGAATCTGCATGGTCTCCCTGTGTCTGATACACTGCTTTTCTTCCCACATTCAAAAGATGAGCATGTCGGGTTAACTGGGGATGATAAGTTGACGACATATGAGGGAGTGTGACTGTGTGCAGCAATGTGCTCAGGTCATGTACTGCTACCCCATTCAGAGTTAGTTCCTACCTTAAGCTTGATGCTAGTGTGATGGGCACCAGACCCCTCAAACCTGAAATTGGTTAAGGGATTTGATAATGGCTGTGGCGTAACAGCTCAGACAAAGGACTTGAAACCTCAAGGCTATTGTTTTTGTTTTTGCCTGTCACTCACAGAGTGTCCCTGATCAACAGCATGGACAGAATATTGTAAAACATATTCTGTGAACAGTTCTATTGTATCCTGGTCTTGTATGCTGAAAAGCATCAGCCAATTCTACTGTATAGTAATACATGGATGAATACATTTCAAAAATACATTTTAGTTGTTCAATCATGTTAGTTATTCCAAAATGCAGTTTTTGACTATTAGGAACTGACTGAAGATCCTGGACCATTCAATATGAAGAATATGCGGGAGCAGGGGGTGAATACATTTACTGTAGCTGGATCACTATTGAATTGTCAATTTTGCCACCCACGTTTTGTATGTTGGTATTTGCTGGAGGCCAGAGCTCCCTTTTTCAGCTAGACGATAATGGGATAAGGCCATGGTAACCAAACTCCAGCAATATAACTCTTCGTAGTGATGAATTCCTGGCGTTTTGCGCATTTATTTTTACAGAAGCGCTGATGCACGAGAATCCAGTAAATTACTGCATGTTGGCTGCTCCAGCACTCTGCTGCACTGAGTGACCACGCAGAGCTGCATTGACTTTGTCCTCAGCTATGTACAGTATGTGAGTCTGCGGTTCTGACCACCAAAGGCAGAGCAGCTATCTATCCAAAAAGTGGTTTGTGTCTATCTATCTATCTATTATATAGTGCTTATAACATCTTTCCATCTGTGAATCATCACACACAGAAATCTATATATAAGTCTTTTAGTGACATGCAGCATTTGTATTCTAGTTATTTTATTCATTTATGTATGTGGCAATTGTATCTTCTGGTGACACTGTGCACATCATTTACACAATAAAGGTTGCATATCTCTCCACACATTCTTTTGGCTTCATTCGTCTTGAAAGCATATCGTCATGAGCTTCTTTCTTTTGTACTGATACATGGATACTGTGCTGCAGTAAGTCACAATCAGCTCTGCTCCGATGTGAACAGTTGCTGATGCCTGCAGTTTAGTGGGACAGGGACATTCTGCATCACCTTACTAAATTCATAAACACCTGAGTAAGCAATAATTGGACTTCCCCAATGAAGACGTGGAATCACTCACTCTAGCTCTTAATTTCTAACTAGAATCAATTTAATTTTTAAAAGAATGCTACTTTTAAAATGATTCAGTACATAATGTTAAAGTTTTAGGATTTGCAAAGTATACCACTTAAACAATAAACAGTTGTCTCTCCCTACAATTGCACAGCATGCACCTTTCCTGTCACTTTAAATGTAAGATTATATAAACCATTGGGCCACCTGGCTTCCTTCATGTAAAACATACTCACTGATTATATAAATGGAATTGTTATAAATGTTGCCGATTCTTAGCCACCAAGATGTTTCTTGCTTGTCTGAAATTTATTTTGCCCTGTGTGGAAAACAGAAAGCTTCCTTTTTGACAACCCTGATCTGGATTTATCTCAACACCCAAAGCACAACTTTACAGTATGAATATTTTCCTCAATAATCCAAAATTTTAATTCTCCAAAATCAAGTGGAAGCATTCAATTAAGTGAAGGACTCAGTAGCTCCTGATCTGATAAAGCAACTCACAAGGCTCAAATGTGAAAATGCTGGCCTTGCCTTGTATTTTGAAATTCTGGTTGGCATGGCTAGAAGACAATACCTTGGCAGCTTTAAAAAGAAGGTACTGATTATTGAAATATGTTTAGAGCGGGGGGCATCAAAGACAGCAAAAATGGCTCAACATGCTGATTTTCGTAATAAATGGTGTATAAGGTCATCTAAATTTGGGAAACCAAGCAAAGGACATCAGCAGCAGTAACTGGATGCAGTGCTGATGCGATGAGCAACTCAGCATCATTTTACAGCAAATTTTTTGCACAGGAAAAAACTGTGGTCTGTATGCACAGCACAAAGCATCCATTACCCAAAATAATGAAGGTAAAGGCAATAAACACATTGAGTGCACTGGGGGAAAGGTTATAGGTAATGGACAAGCAAAGGAGACAGCGACCTATGTTGAGATGAATCATCCTTGTCCATGACTTTCACATGGATGGCTCCATACAGCAAATGAAACCCGGAGGCCTGAGTATTTGCATCCAGCCATTAAAGGATCTTGATATTAGTTAATGGCCTGGGGTGTATTTTCCCATAAAGGTATGGGTAGAGTCATCACAAGGATGACAATTACATATTTGTCATTACTTTACAATTAAGACAACTTTCATCACCTTTTTCCAACATGTATTTATCTCCACTCCTTCACCTCTCAGAAGCTGTGCCTTTCAGGTTGACCATGCTTCTGGTCACAGAACACGCATTCCTTTCACCTTGTAGGCTGAAGAGTATGATCATGGACTCTTCTACATGCCTTGACTTTCAAAGTCACTGTGTCTAAATCAAACTGTGCAATAATGGAAGATCTAGAAATGTTGCTTGAGAAAGACTTCTGCAAGTGCTTTAATTGGACATAACTTGATTGAATTTCCTAAGCTAGAATGGCGATTGATATGTGCTAAATTACAGATGCTAGCAGACTGTAGATAGCTACAGTACATGCAGATGTATGTTCATTAGTTATATGAAGCTGGACATGCAGCAGTTGACTGCAAGAAGAATACACCATAGACAGGTTATTTTTAGAGAACACAGCCATATTCACTCACTCGCTCACTCATAAGGCAACACTTTTGATTAATAAGAAAATCACTGAATGTAATAAATAGACTTTAAAGGCACTACAATAGAGAGATATGAAGCACAATATAAAATTATGTACTGATAGATAGATAGATAGATAGATAGATAGATAGATAGATAGATAGATAGATAGA
>JANRMT010062816.1:3112466-3130431 GCA_026402145.1 Polypterus bichir lapradei | reverse complement strand
GAAAGGCACTATATGATAGATAGATAGATAGATAGATAGATAGATAGATAGATAGATAGATAGATAGATAGATAGATAGATATTTCCATGCATTTGAGGTAACTGGACACTCTTCAGACAGTAGTGAGAGTGAGGGCAGGAGCTAATCCTGGAATAGGATGGTCACAATGGAACAATTTAGTGTCATCAATCAACAAGACTTCTTGATTTGGACTACGGGAGAAAACCAAAGTTCATAGCTGAAAATCAATGTAAAAATTGAAAGCGTTAATAGTTAATGCACCCCAACTGGAAACCAAACCCAGGCCCCTTGGTAGTCCTACCACGTTTTGTGCTGGTGCTCTCTTGCAGCATATTTTACTCTTTGCATTTTATTTACTAAAAAAGAAAAAAGCTAGTAGTAAATGATTGTCTTATCTTTCACAACCCCCACACTTAACAATAAATCAAAATGATATTCATTTTAAAAGGGTTGCTTCCTTTTGGACAGCTGGGATACTCTATTTAAGTCATTTTATAAAAATGCAGTTTTTAACGTTTGTGACGGGTGAAAGTGCATGTTATGTTGTTGAGGAATAAAAATTTGGCCATTATGAATAAGAAAAGATAAAAAATTAAACCTGAGCAAAGAGAGAGCAAGAAAGAGAGAGAGAGTCGTCTCGACTTGCCTCTGCCTGTTCAACTGCTTATTGAACAAGTTCCAACTTGCCCAAAAAATGGGTAGACTACTCCACCCCCAACACTCCACCCCTCATGTGAGCATATAAAAAGAAAATGCACAGTGAAACGTTTCAGGAAGTATAAGAGGTTATTATAATAATAGAAATCAATAGTATGCGCCTTTGTAACGGCGTTTTTGGTGCCTTTATTCTGATCTCGTGTTTCGCTGCAGTAGGGAGCGGCTCGTCCCGACCTTCTCAGTGCTCTCTGCAGGTCTAGACTTGTTCTTCCGATCAGATGGCAACTTCCCAGAGTGCGTCCCGAGAAGCACTCTCGTCATGAAGAGGATAAGCTTGCAGCTGCATCAGAAAGGGGGACAGGAGGTGAAGAGCGCAGGGAGGTGAGCGGAGCTGCAGGGGTACTGAGACCAGTTTACCGGGAGGGGAGCTGCTCGTACCGGCGCGGTCTCTATTTTTAACGGACTCCTGCTGTGCTAAGTAACGATATTATTTTACATTATTTCCTTTTATTTTGATAAAAAAAATTGTTTATTGTCATGAAATGTAATGTTCCTCTTTTAAAAAGTGTATTCATTACAAATGTGTGTCAGTATTTTATATGGAATAGCAATATTGCAACATATGTGTAAGTGCAGCATATTAAACAATTAAAAAGTACGATGAAACTTTAGAAAGCAGCAGTGCCATCTTTCTATCTATCTATCTGTCTATCTATCATATATTGCCTTTATCTTGTCTGTTCATAGACGCACAGAGGCTCCTTAGTGCTATATAGATCCAGAGACTGGTGTTTGATTTTCTCCATGTTCACTGCCAATTAAGTTCGTTTTCTTTCCGTTCTCCTTGTTAAAGGTGTTAACTGATGACTCAGTTTTGTGGTAGAGTCGAGTGCGTTTTTGCCCAACTTTGGGCTGGCGTTCCGTCTGGACTTCGTTATGCCTTACAATGCAAGTTGGCTTCTTGATTCCTTATAACAGAAAAAATGCATTAAAGCAATTACTTGGCTGTCCTTGTAGCATGATTTAAAGATAAATTTGAAGTGACCACTGTTTTAATTTTTTTAATGCAAGTTAGAATCTGCTACAGGAATAAATCTACAAGTCTCCTAGGGTAACTGTGTGGGTGTGGATGTGTTCTCTGTAAAGTACCGGGTATCCTAAGCTATCTAGCTATCTAGACAATACATACACTGACCTAGATCCCCATTCATTTATTGAAAACTGTTTTCCATTATAATGGGTTTGAAGCCTACCCTAGAAACATTAAGTTCAAGGTAGGAATCAAGCTGGAATAAGATTTCAGTCAATTGTAAAGGAATACACACACACACACATTCTCTTAATACTGGGCTAATTAGGTGAACAAAAGTCTCTAGGTTGTATAGACAGTTTGATTATATTTTTATTTGTCCCCAAGGGTCAATTAAATATTTACAGAAGCACAAGAAATAATATTAACATTATGACAAACCACAAGCCCAACCAAACACAACAAGAACTTCTGCCTTGGATAATACGAGAGCTGCAGCCGTCTGATTACAGGCTTGTAGGTGGGACTAACATGTAGTCAGACCTGCCAGTTGTGCCACAGGTTTACATTTAAACATTTTGCCAAAGCAGTCCAGCTTGTTTTTCTTCACAAATTGATAAAATTCAGTTAATTTCTTTTATTGTACCAATTTGGTTTATCTGTGGCATAGATGCATTAAAAACACATCACAAAACACTTTTATCAAATATAAACTTGATACAAATAAAACATAGCAGAGAGTGTAATACTAATGTTATAATATTAGTTTGTCCATATTATACATCAAAATCAAACCAACGTTAAGTCTCGACTGATGAATGATGCAAATGATAACTGTTCATCATAGGAGTTACACCTGTGGATGTTTATTAAAGCCTAACTTATTTAGAGGATTAGTAGCACTTGGGATGAAAGTGTATTTGAACCCGTTGCTTTTTATCCTTGGAACCCTGATCCTGAGACTTGGTGGCAAAAACTGAAATTGAGAATGTAGTGGGTGAGTCATATCTGACAGAATACACTCTGCTTTATATAATACATGTATTTTAAACAGGACTTTAAGGTTTGATGTTGAGACCTTGTTATTTTAATGTTTTTTTGTTGCTGACATTTAAGATTTCCAATCCAGGCCAGCAAAACATCAGTAAAGAAAGACTGAAGACCAGATTTATAAAAGTGTGACATAATGGAAAGACCCATATTAAAAAGACTCGGCTTCCTTGAACAGTAGTAATGGCAAAGCTAATTTCTAGAACAAGTCTGGCTGAAAAATATGATGAGACTTATTTGATGTGCAGTTTTAATTATTAGTATTCTGTACTGAATTAAAATCAAATTTTTACTGCAGACTATTGATTAAAAAAGAGTGTATAGTATATATTTTTTATTTTACTTACATCTAGAGTTTACTGTCACTCAATTGATCTAAAATTGTTAATTACAGTACCTGCACAGCAGGATGTTTTGCCTTTAATATATGCATTAAAAAGCATAAATGCAGTTACTTCATACACACTAAATATAACTTTGCTTTATTGTAAATAGTGATTGACTAATGTGTACCCATTTTAGTATATTTATTGGCTTGTGCATTAAAGTGCATTATTGTGTTATATAATTTAAGCCACCAATTATGCTGCATTGTTTAGCTGTTTCACCACTGCACCAAATGTAGTCATGTTGTTATTTGCTGATCTAATCTGCAAATCCAGAATGTTTTAGCCTATTGCTAGGCAATTTAATTTTCTGATATGGCCAGGTTTTACTTTTGTCTTTGTTAATGCTGGGGATAGTGACATTTCACTCTCACCAAATAGTTTTCATTTATGGTGACACAGGGACTTTCTGCTATGGAGCTTTTAGTTTCTGTTTCAGATTAAATGTCTCTTTTAGTCTCCTTAATGTCATTATTTATTCGATTGATCCCACTAAATATTTTATTTAGCTCTGTTGCAAGTTTTATCTTACAAAAGGCATATCACATTAAATAAAATCTAATCTGTCTTATAAAATACAGTATTTGAGTCTATATCATACATTACTATCAGTAAGTGGTGCAGTACATGATATAATGGGTGAGAAAATAAGACATTATTTATGCATATTAAATCATAGCAATGTCCCTAACTTTCCAGCGAGATGATAATTGTATGAAATGGTAAACAAGCACCCTAATGTCACCTTAAAATCCTAAGAGACATTTCAAAAGGAGTAACATCTGCTTAAACTAGCAAATACCCTTCATTACGTGTTTTTCTGCATCTCCCCTCAAACCAGTCACCATTTCTGCTGCAGCTGTGTGGATTTAGAAGGGAAGTGGGGGGCTGCAATCAGAAGCAATGAAGTGTATATCAATCCCCACCCCACCCCCTTAGTTTAAGCAATGTCCACATTCTTGATATCCTTAAAACATTTGAAGGTTATCTGCAGCTACTGAATCTGTACATTGCTTAAGTTGAGGGTGGTAAACTGGCTGAAATGGCTTGTGGCTTCAGGATGAATGAAGCTGTGCTTGTTATTCTTTAGCTTGTCTGTCTGTGAGATGACAATGAATAAAGCACTTTTTCTGTCAAAAGGTTTGACAGTGGAAGACATTGGCTTAAAGACGATTTCAAACAATCATATCTTACAACTTTTAACTGAAGAATAAAAACATGTTTAAAACAACAGTGATTTTTTGCTCCTAATCTATCTGCATGGTATTTTAAGTATTTTTATGTTGTTAATTAAAAGGAGTTATTTTGAGTACATTATTTATATGGATACCTGTATCAATATTACTTTTATTTTCATAATTTTGTATGTATTGGGTATTAGGGCAGTATGGTGATGCAGTGGTACTCTTGCTGCCTCAAGGATCTGATATCCTGGGTTCATATCCCATGGCCAGTTACTGTCTTTGTGGTGTTTTCTTCTTCTCCCTGTGGCTGTTAGGTTTGTCTGATTTGTCTGTTAGATTAACTAATTTTTCCAAAGTGACCAAGTATGAGTGTGAGTAAGACCAGCAGCATTTTAAATATTCGATACAGATAAGAGAGTTTATCTAGGGACAGGTGTTAGAAGTTAGCTTCAGCTACATGTGCTGTACACAGTGAAAGAAATGTTTGTTTTATAATATATCCCAAAAAAGGATAAATAGATTTTAGTCAGTATTGTTAATAATTTACGGAAAAATAGATATGTAAGACACTATATGTTAGACAGACAGATAAATATGTAAGGAACTATAGAAAATTACATGTTACTATATGACGGATATTATGGTTTACTCTGATTTGTACTGAGATGAAAGTTTGCTCTTGTGACCAACCATAACCACCATTTGACAGACATATGGAGAGTTAGATAGGTAGATATAAAAGGTGCTACACAATAATGTACATATTTTTTAATTTTAAGGAAACTTTTATTTTCAATTGTGTTAACAAACAAGCTGTATTTAATCACAAGGAGCCACTTACAACCCTTCTTTATTTATAAATGTTTTATCAACAGTAGTATAAAGAATCATCTTCAGCAGAGCACAAGATATCATTGTTTGTTTTTTTTTAAATTTCTTGGATTATTTCGGTGTGATTGTAAAATGCGAAGTCCGTTTTAAGTGTACTGTTAATAGTAAACTCATAATAACTTTAAACAGTAGTAAACTACACAAGATTAATGCATTTCCCAACATATTTTGTCTTGTTCCTAAGCAAAAAAAAAAAAATAAAAAACACCAAGTAAACAGATATTATGGGTGTCTCAAACCAGAGTATAGATATGAAAATAGTTTGATAAGTCATGAGGCTAATTATGATTGGTGTATGTTACCCTTATTGTGCAGATGATGGCCACAGTGTCACCAGATGAGGCAAATGTTACACACATAAATACAGAAAATAACTAGAACAGCAGATCTTGCATGTCACTTTTTTTTATTTGTTCTTTTTGCTTTTAATTCTCCAGTCTGAGTCAAGTTTTTTTTTTCTGTCCTACTGGCCATCCAACCTTATCTTTTTCTTTATCTTTTTTTTCTTTTTCTGTATAATATTATAGCCTAATCTTGTTTTATGTTTAATATTAATAATTGAGTTACATTGTTTGTATGTTGTTGTTGTTGTCACTAATAATCTTATAAATTGATTTTTTATTTGATGGCAGATAGATAGATCTATCTATCTATCTATCTATTATATAGTGCCTTTCATATCTATCTATCTATCTCCTGAAATATTGCATTAGGGAGTTTCATCCTCCATATTAAAAGAAGGACATAACAGTGGTGGAGACAGACTAGATAAAAGCTAAAAGGATTTCAGTGTACGAACAGGGAAGAAACATTAAAGGAGTAGTATCTTTAATCTTAAGCAAACATAGATCAAGGGATGACATGACAGAAGTGTTTAAAATTATGAATATGGTGGGTGCCAGAGTTTCTATAAAATTGTTTTTTTTCAGCTGGAGCATGGAGACACTGATGAAAAATAGTTAAGGGTTAAATTCTTAGAAGCTTTCAAAGATGTTTTGTTACACAGAGATCCAAATGGAATAAATTAACAAGCCATGTAGTTGAAAGTGACACCTAGAGACCATCAAATCTTAACTCAATGATATCTTGGAATTGTATTTTGCTGTGTGAAAAATCCTGTTTGTTTTTTTTAAACTTGTCATGATTTATACAGACTTTTTTCTTATTTAGTAATTTGGCTTTGAGACTGAACTAAGGTGGGCAGCATGGTAGGTCCAGAGACAAACGTTCAGTTTCTAGTCAGGTCACTAGCTTCAGTGTATGTGTTTGCACATTCTCTTATATGTGTGTTAGTTTCCTCTAGATTCTCTAGTTTCCTCTGAACTCCCAAAAAAATGTTCTTTAGTTTAACATCCTGTTTCTTTTCTGAACCGGGGTGCCTTCTGGGTAGAATTTGACATCATCTTCCTGTGTTTTTGTGTATTTCCTCTGAAACTGTTGACTTCCTCTTACAGTTCTCCTCACTCTTGCTGTTAGGTTAATTAGTATCTTTAAATCATCTAGCGTGAGTGCGTGCGTGGATTGGCATTCAATGGAAGGTTGGGTCATGTGATACACTCAACACCGAGGGATTGGCTGTTGCCTGCCACAAAGCTGAAAATGTTCAAAAGATGGGTGAATGAACTAAACTGATCAGCAGACCAAAAGTTGTACTTTTCTTTTGTATTTAAATCATTCTTTTCTATTCTTCTTTGGTTTTATCTATTACTGTGATAACATACTGTAAGTGTATCTAAAATGAATTATAAAACTGGGGCTGCATGGTACTCTTTCTAAGCGCCCTGTTCCTAGTATTTATCTATTCCATTAATTTTTATATAGTGCCTTTCAATTTTTTTCTTTCAATGCTATTACTTCATAGCTGTAGTAACTTGGATTCAGATCCCAGACAAGGTACTGCCTCTAGGGAGTTCCTTTATTTTCTCCATGTTTGTGTGCATCAAAGCTTTAGGAACTTGGGTTCAAATTCAGCCTGTGCACTACTTGTGTGCAAGTTGCATGTTCTCCCGGTGTACATGTGAGATTTCTCTGTTTACTTAAGGTTCCTCCTAGCGTGACTGGTGACTTTAGAATTGGCAAACAGGTGAATGTGCCCTGAAACGGACTTCTCAAACAGGATTAGCTACTGGGACCTTCTGCTGTCAGGATAAATCCCATAAATCCCATGATTTTGTGTCCAGTAAGGGGTCAAGGGATTTTTTTAAGTAGAACTTGAGTATAATGATAGACTAAGTTTTTGCCACTACTTTAAGGTGTTGGTGACAAACCAGTCACAGTGATTATCATGCCCAGATTAAATCAGAAAGGAAGGCAGAGCATTTATCATTATCTGACAGGTTATCTTCTTCTTTCAGATGCTGCATTTGTTTATCTATTGTACCTTGACGAGCATCTACTGTGTGTAATGAGAAGATGCCTTTGTTACGAGGTGTTTTCATAGTTCAGTAGAAATGCAGTCCACCTCCTCCGGTGTTTTAAATTTTAACAATTGCTTTTTGAGATGACTTGCAGGCTCCCTGGCAGTGTTGATTTACTGTGTGTTAAAATAATGCACAATGCCAGGATCCCTGCAAGCTGCACTTTCTGCAAAGCTGTCCGTGGCACCTATTTATGTGATTGAAACCAGTTCCATAGGGAAATCCCCTCGGACAGCAGCGCAGATAATGCAGCAAAACCAGCAGTAGCTAATGGGGTCAGCCTTCCCGTGTCCGAACAGATTAACCTTCAAATGCTGAACCATCAGCTTTCCAAATGGAAAGAGGCAAGTGCTCTTGTGGGGGTGGGGTGGGGACTTGTATTGATAAAATAATTTGTGGCCTGGGGACGAGGCGAGTTTTTTCTTTATTATTGCAGAGGTTGGGCGAAGTCTGCAGATGCGTAAGCCAGAGAATCTCTGCATGGTCACACACTGGCCTCTGTCGGCCATGCTGCATGGGTCTCAGAAACCTTGGGTGTCAAATTTACATCTGGCCAGAATTGATTTCCCTATGGTAAATTTAACTTGGCTAAAAGTGAGAAATGTTATCTTTCATGAAGCAAACTGGAGTTGCTGTTTGTTTTGGACATTTTTTGTTCCTGTATTTTAAATTGTTTACACTGTGTGTAAATAACAAAATAAAGGAAGCACAAATGACAGATGGGATTTTTATTAAAAGCGGGTAGTTCTCCACAGGTCAAGTCATGGACATAATTAAAATTTTATCATGCCTTGGATTAGGTGTACAAATACACAGCCGACCCAGTTCCTCATTACGCTGACTGTTACAGTCTACAAAAAGACACCTCAGTGACTTTGAGTTAGAGCCAATTGTAGAAATACTGCACAGGATATTCAGTGACAAAGGCAATTCACCTTATTAACATTACATATGGAAGCGGGTAAGGCAATGTTGGCATCGAAATGGGAAGGATATACATCATCAGCTATGGGCAACTGTGGATGTAAATTTAATCTCCTTAACTGTGATGTTCATGCATTGATTCAAGATGCAAGGTAAATAAATACAAGCAGCTTGGGATTATTTGACTGTCAACCTTCGAGGCAGAAGGAACCTTAATATAGAGCAATTAATTGAGATCATCACAGAAAGAGATATTGTGGTGCAATTAAAGTTCATAACTGTTTTATTGTTCCTAAAAATTCTTTTTTTTATAGCAGGTGAAATGGTGAAAGAACAGAGGTATACTAAGCAGTAGGAAAAAATCATCTGGTCAGATAATTTGTCTTTCTCTTTGCTTTTAACAAGTGGGCGAGCACACGTACAGACAGCTAAGGAAGTCTGCTGGTCTGAATGCTTGCCCCATATTGAAGGCTTCTGGTGGCTGTGTTATGGTGTGGGGTGTATTGTGCAATAAGTTTTTAGATTCACAGACCTCCAAAGTAAATGACAATAAATACAAAGAGTTCTTAACAATTACATTCATTGTTAATTCTGTCAGATAACCCAAGTATCTAGAATTAGATGTTCTGTTGTCCATTTGACTGATGGCTATAAAAACCAACCAATCAACTTTGCAAAAACGCAGTCTAGGAAATACAGCAACATTTTTAACATATCCAGAGTAATGAGATGTTGAAATTAACATTACCTAATGTAAACCTCTCTTCTTATTGTATATGAGTGACTGACAGTTTTTTGCCTGGTATTTTAAACCCATTCAAATTATAATTAAATAGTGGAAATTGATCTGACAGACGTAACATAGTGGAATCTTCCAGGAAGAAGCTGGGGCACACCTGCTCAGTAAATGGGCTCTGAACCTTACATCAGTGACATAAGTATTCTTTGTAGCCATCCCAGTCTCCAGATCTCATCCCAATGGGAAAATGATGATGCGGTACTTTCCCCCTAACATTGCCAGAGAACACCAACTGATATAATTTGTCATGCCATCCAATTATAAAATCTATGACTAAGCAGTGATGTGACTCATGGTGATCCAGTGCCGTGTTAAGACTATTTACATAGGAGGTCCTGTTTTTTTCTACTGCTACTACAACTTTGTGTAGTTATTATTCATGAAGACATGCTGGCCCCTCAAGTGACTAAAACGCTGGACTACAAAACATAAGGCTGCATCTGGCTCGTTGAATAACACTGAGCTAGCCATTTTACCTGGCAGCACAACAGTCGTAGGAGTCTGAAATTAATTGTACTGTATCTTGGATTTGTGATTTGCTTGAGATGCAGTAAACACATCAGGTCGTTAATGCACTGGGAAATACTTTTAATGGCCAACATTGGCCTAGCTTGCCAGAAGATTTAATTTTTTTAATTTACTCTACCTCTTCATCATTCTTATCTTGCTAATTTCCAGATACTACGTAAAGCACTAAGTCATTCATTGGTTCATTGACTGATATTTTAATGGTCTGGTGCTCTTGCTGACCTAAGGCTCATCTTGAACTGTCCAGATAACATTGATTATTGCGTGGAATCTTGGTCTTGGAGTTGTCTTAATCTACCCTGCAATGCAGAAAAGAGACATACAGAATACAGTATGTTGCTGAATATATTCACATGGTCAGTGCCAGCATACCCCTACTATCCATCAATTCTGAATCCCATGTAATAGAGCAAGACATAAAATGGTTTCCATTTATGTCTCACTGAAATATTCTAACAAAATCTTGCTAAAGGTTAAAAAATGTCAGGCATTGACTAAAGCTGAAATTTCAATGCAGGGATCCAGCATTCTTGGTTGGAATTTTATGCCCTGTCATTTGCTGTATGAAGCATGCACATTCTCCCCATCTCTGTTTGAAATTTCCAATCTAGGGTTGTTTACTGTCTTGTCCACTGCCGTAAGAACAGGCTAGAGCCCCCCCCCACAACCCTCAACTGGATCATGCAGCTCTTAGAGTGTTGGATTATGATCTAAATCGGGAACTCCCCAGTTCTGATCCTATGGTTGCTGTTTTTTTTTTTTTTTTTTGGTTGGCAATCTATTATTTATAGGAAAATTCTGCCCTCTTGAATTGCTCTAATTGGGTTTCTCTGTAAAAATCAGGGTGTCAAGTTTAGTTCCTTTAGTGCCTCCAAGATAGAAGCATTCATTTGCAAACTGTAGGTCAACTTGAACAGTATGAGAGGAAAACATGCATGTGTACAGGCATGCACACTTCATGGAGTACTGTATGTGGAAATCCTCAGACACCTCAACAAGCTGTTCAAATGGACATTTTCTCTATATTCAGCAGTACTGAGGACTTTTTTTAACATAAACATTCAGCCAGGATTAGTCATTTAAGGAGGGTTTGCACAGTTACAGTGATTATAGGAAAATTTGTTCTTTATGTTTTATATTCCTTTTTTTCCACCCATTAGTTGCATAAAGCTGGAAGTGATAGTCCTCTTTTTCTCCCCTTTGCCCTTTTTACTTTCTCATATACGAAGTATAGGGAAAGTATTGTAATCGCCCAAAAATTCGACCTTGAGATTTTGATGAAGCTCGACATTTTAGACCTCCATGACTTTCTCGTATATGAATATACAGCGAAAGTACTGGAATCCTCCAAAAATTCCATTTCAAGATTTTGATGAATCTCGACATGTCAGACCTCACCGAGTTCGAAAATACCATTTTTGTAATTATGTTTGTGTGTTTGTCTGTCTGTGTGTATGTAAACACAATAACTTGAGAAGGTTTTCACATAGGTCGACCAAATTTCACAAACAAGTATTAGGTACAAAACATAGATTTCTATCAATTTTTGTGCTTTCCACTAACCTTAAGTGGTTCTTTACCTTTTATTCATGCAGCTGCAGAGTCCAATTTATTCAACTTTACTTTTATAATAATTGTTCAATGTATTATTAATTTGATATGATTTGTTGTTGATGGTTCTTTAATGTACATAATATAAAAATGTAATCATTGTCTTGCGGTTTTCTCCTCAAATATCCATCCCTATATCTGAGTATACGAGAAATTCTATAGGGGAGACCACTCCCGATTTTTAGTTTAACCCTCCACTTTAAATATCTGGAGTTGCTTCCATTCAGGTCCCGCCTGACACTACTCTGGTTTCTTCTTGAAAAAAAAAACAACAAATATGTAACAGGTTCTTGGACATCTAGAATTTTCCAGTGTTCCCAGCTTTGTCAACTTGGAAAGCGGACTGAATTGTCATAACACATTGTCCAAAATGAATGAGCACAATGACATAACTGAATAGAAAACGCACAGCACAAAGGTTGATGTTTCCTAAGTGGGAATATTGCCCAAGGATGATGTACACACAACATTTTCAGTAAGTAATCAAAAGAACAAATTAGATGGAGAAGTCTTATTTGTTCCTTAACATTGTTATAAAATTGCCACATGAACATTGCAAATAACTATAAAATAATACCCATTTTCGCTGTAAAAACTCTAAGGTTAAAAAATTCACTGTTTTTTCTAGAACTGTTTGTTAGCAAAGCATTGAGTTGAAACATGAGTAAATTCACTGCCTGTGCCGTCAGAAATCTGAATGGTGAGAAAGACACATCAAGACACCAAAACCAGGATGTATTCCAAGAATTGCAGTCAAAAAGAAAAGCACGGATCCAAGACCAAAAAGCACTAAAATAATTGATTGATTTTATTATACAAATCACAGATTGTGAATGAAGTGCCAGTACTTAAACTGTTGTGTAAATTAAGTCAGACATCCCAATGAGCAAAACAACGTCCTCTTACTGAGCAAGAGGCATGTTGTAGCAATGTAACCCACAATAAATGGCAGTGTGGGACAAAAATAACATAAGATTAACAAAATAAGCTTTGCCCCTAATAGAAAAATGTTAATAAACCGGGGCAAGAATAAATATTGCCACAAACAGTGTTCAAGAAATGTTCACTCTGAGTCAAGAAAATTATTTTAATAATTAGCCCATTCATAACACTGCCTATGTGCAGTTAGAATAAAGTCTCAGCCAGTCTATTTATAAAACTTTCACTGGGCAAGAGTCATATAAGGAGCAAGCTGGAAATCAAAGTTACACCTACAGGTGGCAATGTCTGATCAAGAAAAAGATCTAATTTGTGTCAGATAAATCAGCTTCCCGGGAGGTTGACTTGAAATATGCCTCCCAGGATTACAGATACAGTTGAATGTTTATGGAACTTTATGAATGAAATAATTAAATTCAGGTGGCAAATTCATCTTTTTGATATATTCTTAGAATGTTATTTAGTAAATTCAGTGACCTGTTTATTTATTTAATAAGACTCTTTTGGTTACCTCCATCTCAAATTTCAAATCCTATAGTTAATTCCAAATTTCATTGCTGTTGTGATTTCTGTAGGTGTCTATGTATTTGTTTCCTTAATACAATTTCAGATTGAAGATAAGTGGGTGTCAAGATTCACAGCCAGTTAAATGTACTCTCCCTTTGCTTTTGCTATCTGTATCCTTGAATCCTCTTTCCCGTGTGTCCACAGACTCTTCAGCCATGCTTACAAAAGTATAAACATGGAAACACTTCCCGATTGGTCAATGGGCATTTGTTTTGATTTGGTTACTTTTACATTTTTTCAAGCTTTTTCTGCACCTTGTATAATGGGTTTGTGTTCTACTTATGGTTTGTTATGTTTTTTCATATACATTGTTCTGTAGGATAAATATATTTTACATCTTACTGCATTATCATTGTTGTTTCTTACAAACACCACCATTTAGTGTAATCTTTGTGGACAGCTGCTTTGGTTTTGCTGTCCTGATTATCCAAGATAGCAGAAACAACCTTAAAAATTTATCTGGCAATAAACTTGTGTCCTACAAACTCAGGTGTACATTTTCTGGCTTCTGGTTCTGGTTAGACAAAACATTGGATTGATTGTTGTTTTGATGGCTTGGTTTTCACCATATTTTCTTGTACGACCTCTTACACCTGACTACTTAAACCAACAGTGTCTATATTTCTTTTAACATATCAGAAAGATATCAGGTGCCTGCAAGTCATCTCATACCTTGCAAGTAAGACCTTCAGTGACTTTCTCACAATTTTTGCTGATTTGAAAAACCAGTCAGGAGCACACGAAGCTCAGAAAATGTAAACAAAATTGGATTATAGAAGTAGAATGGAACCAAATGACTGCATTATCTGCACATTATAGTTATTCAGTATTTGTCTGACACTAATTTATTGGCAAAGCTCCAGGCCTGTTCACTATCATGGTCCAAAGCAGCCAACAATTTTACCTTGAGACTTCAGCAGAAATTCTAAGTCTCCATCTTTCAAAAATGATGTCTCAGAAATGTGAATTGTAATTAGCCATAGACCCACTACAAACAACAGATAATAAGACTTCATCAATTTCCATGACATACTTCAGTTGTACAATGGGACTTTCGTGATAACTTTCTTTTAATAAGTGCGCCAAATTTCAGGGAATTCAGTCCACTGGGAACAAGGTTGTTTCATGTTGAAAGACAGATTTGACAATGACTAAACTGTAGGCGCTTTTGAATTTTATGTGAACACACCCAATAATTCAGGGATATATAACCCTATTATTCTTTCTCATAAATCTTGAGAAAATGCTCAAATGATCAGTCATCTCATCCAAGTCACACAAATGTAAAGATGAAAATGAAGCCGTCTCCTAAAAGTTTTGTGATCATTAAAGCATGGATAAGCAACACAAATAAAAAATGAGGAAAAGATTACCGGGCAAACAGTTTTTGGCCGGCAAGCAAATCAATGCCAGTTTATAGTTCATATATGGAAAGCGCTGGTCGAGCAGTATTCATTTAGTGCTTCAGATGCAGACAGCAGTGTTTGAGCCAAATGACATTTCCAGGCGTGCAAAACTTGCTGCTTATGCCTTTTAGGTTATTAACTTGAGAACTGTATGTTCTTGACTTGTTTTAAGAAAAATGAAGGGAAAAACAATAGTTTTAAACAACATAAGAAACAGTCGTAACTACAACATGCACAGCTTATCAGTTAAAGAAATATACTAGGGGTCTCATTTATTAAACTTTAATTGGAATCAAGTGTTAAAATTCACATTCGCCAAAAAAAAAAAAAAAAAAAATTTTAAAAAACTGCCAAATATATACTTTAACACAATTTACCATTATAAATTACAATTATCTTTTACTTGTGTGTATGTGAACGCACCTCGAACCAAGTCTGGCTTCCAGCCTGAAACACCCTTATATGGAACATCCTAATCATCCTCATACATACAGTATGTAATCACAATGGTGCAGAATTTCATTGGCTGGTAGAGCAGCCTCCCTCCTGGCACATCAATACTCCACCACCTCCATTCAAGATTCTCTGGCTGTGCTCCGCAACTGAGTGCACAATATCATGTGTGACATTACAGACCCTAATCTTTGGCGCTCTGGATGTCAGGGGAAGGTGTAAGATGTCAGGTAGTCACCTAGCACCTTAGCACGTGTAATGACGTGATTGCTGTTATAATGAATATTACAGGCCTTATAAAAAACTGAGGGTTCAGACCGTTACCTTACCAACAAGCCAGCCACTATGTAAAGTACCAAATCACAAATGACTTGTGTGTTAATGGAATTTAACTGCTTATTGTTAACAAAAGCAACTTTATTCTTAATTCTTTGATTATGTTAGGAGAACCAAACACTGCTACAAATTGAGTTTTTATGTTGGCCAAAATATGTTATGTTTTATTTATGTGCACTCGCACAATGTGGAAATTGGGTGAATTGCCTTGCCATTTGGTTAATGGCTTCTAACACAGTGGGCGTTATGGAGTCAGTTCCCTAAGCAGTAGCAAAAGGTAGCCTACTGTATATAAACTGCCGTAAACGTACACGTTTTCCCTTCAAGTTTTCTTTTAGAAATCCCAACTTTTGCATGGAATGCTGCATATGCACATTTTGAGTCTATGTTTGTGCACATTCCAGTTTTATAAACCTGAGCCCAGGAAAGTATGAAGCTTACCAAGGGAAAGTAAGTAAGATGTACAAAGCCTGTGTCTTCTGTTACATCTTGGTTCAGTAAGGAGAGCCACTACTTCCAATTCTGAATAAGAAACCACTGGGATTGTCACCTTCAGAAACCTCAGGTATGCCATCTGTCCAAAAGCCATTTCTCTTGAATTTGTCTTCTTGATCAGTCCACTATACCTTTCGTTTTTTTATTTTTTTAAGGCATGAATTTTTACAACATGGTGTATGATTGCTATTTGTAATGCACATGTTTTTTTAGCTTGAGATTGTTCTTCCTTTGCAGCTTTCATCTCTTCATTCACCTTATGACAAGAGACAGTACAATGTTGTTTATTATAAATGTTTGCTTTTTTATGGGGCTTATCAGTCTTTCATTTTCTTTTCCATCCGTGCTGCAATTGCTCTGTCCTGGGTATGATGTTAATCTGCATCCAGCCCTGCATCTAGGCCCTCCAACCTGCAGGCAAAAATACCTGGGGGTTGGTGGCAGAACTGGCACTCCGGCCACCATAAAAACCTTCACCCTGGTTCCTTTCCATCTAAATTTGTGTAGTGCTGAGGTGTCGCCCATTGCATGGCTGCACTCGGGTCCTAATCTGGGATCCTGAGTTGGTTTGTCATGTGGTGGGTGCAGCAATGCGTTGTATCAGTGCGTGCTCCTAACCTCTCTGTGTCTCTCTAGTATTTCCGTTGGAAGCCCCAAGACTCAAATTAGTCATGATCATTTACAGACTAATACTGGGTACTGATCACAGTAGCACCAGTGTTGTGACCTCTGACCCCAAGTGAGCAGTGTGAGGCTGAGCCAGTGGCATAAATATTTTGGCTGGGGACATGGTAGAAATAAGATTACTGGAACTTCTTGGACAGAGATGTGGAAGATCAATCAAGTTAGGGAGTAAGGGAGAAACACTGTGTTTCACAGTGTATTAGGCTACCAGCATCAGTGATTATAAAAGTTTGGCCAAATAATGCCATACAAATCGCAGAAAATTAAGATCTATCAACATAGTGTCATACAGTACAACCACCAAAGGAAAATATTAAAAAATACCTCAAAATCCCATACTCAATACAGATAGCAGAAACACAAATAAATATTAATAAATCTCTAAATTTTGTTGAATGGGCAAGGTGCTAAATCATATTGTATATACTGTATGTAATCAACATGATTCAAGATAATGGTGAAGATTACTCCAAAATAGCAAGATATACAAGTTTACTCACACTTTATATTGTGTCACAGAAAATCAATCAGTGGGTTGCTTAAAAGGCTGTATCCTTCAAGCCTTATGATAGAATTGACAAGCTGAGATTGCACATTCACAAATAAACAAAGGTGTGCCAAGAACACTACAGTGTCCAAGCAGCTGTCCTAGGCAACCAACCCTAAAGCAAACCAGTAGTACCAGGAACAAAGAAAATTTCACATACTCCAAAAAAGATATATTTTGCTAGAAAAGAAACTTAATTGAGCATATTGTGGAAAATTGGAATAAAGTGGTTTTGTTGAGGGCGGCACGGTGGCGCAGTGGGTAGCACTGCTGCCTCGCAGTTAGGAGACCCGGGTTCGCTTCCCGGATCCTCCCTGTGTGGAGTTTGCATGTTCTCCCCGTGTCTGCGTGGATTTCCTCCGGCTACTCCGGTTTCCTCCCAAAGACATGCAGGTTAGGTGCATTGGCGATTCTAAATTGTGCATGGTGTGTGTGGGCTGGCGCCCTGCCTGAGGTGTGTTTCCTGCCTTGTGCCCTGGGATTGGCTCCTGTGACCCTGTAGTTAGGATATAGCAGGTTGCATAATGGATAGATGGATGGTTATGTTGACTAAATTGAGTTTTTATTATCAATGTGTTAATTTAAACTAGTCTGTACCAAAATCATCCCACTGAAAAATATCAGTGTACTTTATAGATTTAAGTGTGTTGAATTCCTGTCTGAAACTGTGAAATCAGAACTTGTCTGCAACAATCCATTTCAACAAGATACCGGATTCAGTGAAAAACACTGTTTTCAAAAAAATAGATTTTTTTTTAAAAATAAGCCACATTTGATTTATGGCATAAAGTACAGGGTGGGCCATTTATATGGATACACCTTAATAAAATGGGAATGGTTGGTGATATTAACTTCCTGTTTGTGGCACATTAGTATATGTGAGGGGGGAAACTTTTCAAGATGGGTGGTGACCATGGTGGCCATTTTGAAGTCAGCCATTTTGGATCCAACTTTTGTTTTTTCAATAGGAAGAGGGTCATGTGACACATCAAACTTATTGGGAATTTCACAAGAAAAACAATGGTGTGCTTGGTTTTAA
>JANRMT010062816.1:3081778-3112456 GCA_026402145.1 Polypterus bichir lapradei | reverse complement strand
TTAAAACCAAGCACACCATTGTTTTTCTTGTGAAATTCCCAATAAGTTTGATGTGTCACATGACCCTCTTCCTATTGAAAAAACAAAAGTTGGATCCAAAATGGCCGACTTCAAAATGGCCACCATGGTCACCACCCATCTTGAAAAGTTTCCCCCTTCACATATACTAATGTGCCACAAACAGGAAGTTAATATCACCAACCATTCCCATTTTATTAAGGTGTATCCATATAAATGGCCCACCCTGTACTTTTCATGCTCAGAATATTATTTGAAGTATATTTTAAGATGAAAAATGACAGTCTTCCTTGATCTTATCTTCAGTTGAAGTGGAAAACAACCCAAAATAAAGCATTTGCTACATTTATTGCTCTCAATCAGTATTGTTTCTTTTCTTATTCCTTCAAAATAGCTAGAAATTTATATTTAGAAGGGGGTTAGAAAGTTGTTTTCTATTGTCCAGAAGAGAGAACATTGTTGTTTAAATGGTTTTTACAGAAATATACAAGGTTGGGTTGATCAATCTGCTGTCTTTATCAGGTAACAGGTAAGCAAATGGTAAAAAATATGGAAGGATTTATATACCTTAGGCAGAAGTTTCCATACATTAGTGAATCAAAAATAAAACAGTGGGTCTTCATTGGACTTCAAATCTAAGAGCTTTTCAAGGACACAAACTGCAAATCCAAGCTGTGCAAAGTTGCAAAAAGATCTTGGGAGGCATTTGAAAGCATATGCTGCAATTTTATTGGGAATGCAAAGGGGGGAAAACTATTGAGGAACTAGTTGTGGAGCTTTTGTCTTCTTACCTAGCATTTGGATGCACCATATATTTAGAAATCCATTTCCTACATCCTCATTTTAATTTTCCCCCACGAACACGGGAGTGGTCCCTGATAAACAAGGGCATAAGTTCTACCAGGACCTAGCTCAAATAGAGAGATTATACAGTGGAAAGTGACATCTGTTAGTCATTCCACCTTCAAAGGATTATAAGAGGAAAAAACTACTAAGTAACTACTTTTTGTAAGTAATATTATATTAAAAACAATTAAGTGTAATTTATCTTTTTTTTATTTTAATCTTCAGCTCTCAAAAGCAGGATGTGATAGCACAATTCCTTTACCAGATCTGGACTTTAAATCTATTAAAAAAAAACTAATAATTTTGATTCGAGGAAAAAAACATTCTTTACAGACCCTTGTTATAAAGGTGAGTTTACTAATTTAATTTTTTCACAACAGTGCCTTCTGCTGTGAGATGGCAGTGCCCCACTTGCCCCAAATGCATAGGCAGGCACCACTGGGTATAAGGTTAATTTTTGAGAAAGAACAGAAAGCTTGATCTGCTGTGGTGGTACATGAAGAGTCCAGCTACTAACCAAGAAATCACATCATTATTTACTGAATTTGGATATTTTAACTACACATTTTGGTCTCTGAAAGAAAGGCATTTGTTTCCTATTTTGTATTTTTCTTATTTATACCATTCAGAAAAACTACACATTCTTTTCACGTGTTATAGGCTTTTGTTTATTATTTGTAAACTAAATAAAATATTTGACAGACTATTGCACTCCCAGTATCATGAACTTCTTTGAGGTTGTAATTAATCTTTTTTTATACTTCTTTCCTGATTTTATTTTACTATTTTCATTGTTTGCTCTCTTTTTGTGGGTGTGCCATTTCATTTATAGCAATAGCACCCATAACATGTGATGTCACCATCCTCTATAAAACTTAGCTTTGGCTAAAAGTCAAGATAAAAGCCTAGTGTATGAGACAATTTTAAAGGGTTTAGAAATAAAGTTTTATAGTGTTGGGTTGTGTCTTAATTTGTTCCTCAACTTTTTATTTTAGCTTTCATTTTGGTTGAGCTGTTTTGACTTTCTTCTAGCTGTGCTTCAGCCTTAACTGCTTCCTGACAGTCCTTTGAATTTTCCTTTATTTAAACCTACATTTCCTGTTACCAATTACTTAGTTTTTTTCTCTTTTAAATCTGTTTCAACTTCATTGTCACAAATATGAACATAACAGCCAGCTGTTTTGACATTCTGGCATTGTTCTATAGGAACTCCTTAAATTCACCCTCAGGGACAGATAGCTTATTTAAGTGCTCAATATTCAAAGAAAATGAAGTACAGTTAAATGGTGCAACAGATGTAATGTTTCAGGTGGGCAGCCCTTCTATGTAAAGTACATATTTTTGGTTAGTTTAATGGAACAAATAAACAGTTTTACACAGCTGCTCACCCTCGAGCATGTCACATAATGCTGGCCTATTACAATCAGTTTAAGTGGAGGTATGTGCCTGCTGTTGTCATTGACTGGGCCAGCATCTTATTAATAGTTATGGCAAAGCAGCCTCACAAGGAAACAATGTCGTGGTATTACAAGAATTTGGTAGAGAAATATCAATTTACATCACAGGAAAAACATGGCAGGACATAACTAGATTCTGGTGGAGGAATACCAGTCCCCTTTGTTACATCTCATTAAAATGATTGACTTACATATATTTTGATAGAAGATTTTACTTTGAAGCTGTGTCCCATTAAACAAGTTTGAAGGGCTTAAAAGGTGTAATAAGAGTCAATGTTCCAGTTTTATAACTGTGCAAGTGCTTGGCTCCCATCCCAATGGCCTATATTTATTTCCTACTACTGCTTCTTAATTAATGGTTAAAATTCAACTATGTCCACTATAGTATGTGAAGGACAAGTACAGGAATAATTCCGTAGACATGAATGATCATATGAAACCAGAAATTTCTTTCTTTTTAACTGAATTTCAGTTCATTTCCATCAAGTGACATTCATTTTCTATGTACGGTCAAAACAGACTTGTTTTGATGCGAAGCCGTCAATAACAGTGAAGACTAGAAATGCATAGTGTACAATATTCAATGTGTCACCATTTTCAATCATTTCGTGCTTTCATGCTCACATCTCACCAAATACAACTAGTAGCACACACATCTATGCTGTAATTTCTGTCACAAGTAAACAATTCGATTGACAGCTTGCTGTTATAAACTACTGCTTGTTTTCCCAAACGTCCTAATTGTGTGTCACAGCCATTTTGTCTCAAGAAGTATAGTAGAAGTATATAGGCAGAGGTAGCACTCAGCAATCTTGTCAGCAAATGTAGCACTTCACTAGATGTAACCTGCAGCATGCATAGTCACACAGTTTCATAGGCAGTTAGCTGTTTACCTGAGTAATAAAAGACACTGCCTTTAATTTGCAGCGTCTTAAATAAGTGTCCCAGTCATGCTGTCTGAACACAGCTGCTGGAAGTGGGAGGTGACGCCTTTAGTGGTCCCTTAGCAAAGACAGTACATCTCTACTGAGGAATCATTCATCAGTTAATGGAAGCGTTTCATGTCATCATTATTTTCCAACACTACAGGTACTATATCATAACTAAAAACTGTATGATATTTAAATGTAAAGTCAACAAGTTGTACATACTGTTGGTTTATTTTAGTTTAAATGATTTATGTTTTGTGATTTAAGCTTGAAATGTTTTTTAGTAAAAAATGTAATAAGATATTATACATTTTTGCTAATATTTCCATTAATAAACATTTTGGGCAAATACCAAAGCAAATATGAAAAACATTGCATGTGGTGATTCTTCATTTCTGGAGTCCTTTTGGACACTCAATTCACACAGACCTCGTTGTTTCTTTTGTATCTATAATGCAAAGTTGACTGACTGACTCACTCACTCATCAACAAAAACACTACTTCTTGTTTAGCTAAAAAGCTGAAGTTGGTCAGGATGATACTGTACATCTAGGCCAACAGGTGTTTACTAAGAAAGGACATTTCAGTATATCAATATTTAGGTGTTAAAAAAAGATGAAATACCCTAAAGTCTCAGATACTTTGACTGATTTGATTGAAATTTGGTGACGTTGTAGAAAAATGGAAAATTAGCTAGCACATGTTTTTACTTTCTCATGTACAAAGTACAGGGAAAGTATTTTAATCGTCCAAAGATTCAATGTTGAGGTTTTGATGAATCTTGACGTTTTAGACCTCCCTGACTTTCTCGTATATGAAGTATAGAGAAAGTATTGAAATCCTCCAAAAATTCCTTTTCGAGATTTTGATGAATCTCTACATTTTAGACCTCCCTGAGTCTGAAAATACCATTTTTGGAATTATGTCTGTGTGTCTGTCTATGTGTGTTTGTGTATATTTAAACACGATAACTTGAGTATGCTTAGGTCAACCAAATTTTGCATACAAGTATTAGGTACAAAACGTATATTTCTATCAACTTTTGGGCTATTTCCGTTAACTAGAAGCGGTACTTCACTTTTTATTCATGCAGCTGCATGGTCTGATTTATTCAACTTTTGTTGTATAACAATTGTTCAATATATTATTAATTTGATTTGATTTGTTGCTGATGGTTCTTTAATGTACATAATATAAAAATAGAATCATTGTCGTACGGTTTACTCCTCAAATATCCATCCCCATATCTGAGTATATGAGAAAGTCTAGGGGAAACCACTCCCAATTAGTGAGTGGGACATTATAACACACTATGTCTCCTGTTTCGCTACAGTGCTGACAGCAGTCTTACAGAGCAATGGGGTAAGCTGGTTTATGCAAATGAAGGCCATCTGCAGAAGCAAAGTGGAAGGAGAAAAGTTTGGCAAAGCTTAAAAAAGGCACTGTGGCTGCAAGTGTAGTCAGTTTTGGGCAATTTTTGTGCATTAAGAAAAGTATTTAAAATATAACAACACACCAACATACACCACCCCACTATCTTATTTGCAACATATTGACGTGGGAACTACAATTTCCATCAACCAGTGCGCTGCTCCAGATGATTCTATCAGTATTCGCAAAGTTTTAAAAAGAAGCATTTCATCAAAAGAGGCAACTTCTGCATTTGTTTTTCCTCAACCACCTTGGGATAACAATTTCATTGTCTCACTTGATTATAATATTTATCTTGAAGCAGTGTTTCTCTACCTTTATGGCCTTAGGAGCCAGTTTTAACTTTTTAAGTTCCTCGATGATCCAAAGATAGCATTTGAAGATCGGGGGTTTCCCCCCTTCATGAATCAAGTGTGATTAGAAGAAAGAAATGAGCACAGTTAGAAATGGTGAAATATTTTGCCCAGCACTGTTGATTGCTTCAGCAGACTGGGGATGTGTCACATGTGACAATAAATCTGAGATAAACTGATTACACTACTTCTTTTTTGTATCAGTGCTCGGGCTTGTATTTTTGAAAAAGCCAACACAGTTGTCCACCTGCATATTGTCATTAAGTCATTACGTTTGAATATATCAGTCAACAATTAAGTACTTTTTGAAGTAAAAAAAAAAAATTAAGAGGAAATATAAAAAAAGACCAAAAAAAAGGAAATTAACAGATGGGGCCAAACTGTGAATGAAGTGTGATTTTTTTCTGTTGCTGATGGAGATGCTGTTTATCAGAATTTGATAAGAAGAGAACCGGACGGTGCTTATGAGTAAGCAGAAGTAATTAGTAACTTTTTTTTGACATTAATTGAAACTCCCCACATACTAGGGCAGTATTGTTTTTTAGGCTTTGATGTTAATTGAAAGTTAAGAGTTTTAATAGTTTTTAGTCTTGAATGACTATAAAATTTCATTTATAACATTACCAAATACTGCTATTGGAGATGTCCTTTAATACTATATTATTGAAATTCTGCTGCAATTTCTTTCACACCAACACCACAAAGGACAGTATTTAGCACGTTCTACAGTAAGCAGCTCAAGTGAACTATTAATATTAGCCTCTAATAAATTATACTGTATAAATATTGTACACAGGAAAGTACTGAGTTACATAGTATCTCTGATACATCTGAATAACCAATGGCACTATAATTGCGGCCTACTGATTCAGAAAATTTCCAAAGCCAAGTAACACAGCAAGTTAAACCTTAAATTCTCTCTTTCTTACTCGTATTTTCTTCTCCTACTGTCATTTCAGTGAACAGCTTTTGTCTTTGCTTCAGGGAGTGATGCCTCTTGTCTGCACCCTGCTTTGTTTCCTGTTAGATGAAGCAATGAACCATGGCGCCATATCTCTTGTAAATTGTTTAAAAACAAAAAAAGACATTTTATTGCACATGGATCCAAGATGCCACTGCTGGCAGTCCAATTGTTACAGTCAATCAGTTGTTTTATAATCTATTTATATAGCACTATTTGTAGTCAATTCTATTATACAGTAAATCAAAGAATTTGCTGCATGTATTGTACATATATATTTACATATAGACAGAAAAAGTAGGGTGAAAATTGATGAATGAGGGCAGTAACAAGGCAAAGAGAGTAATAAGCATTTCATTTCAACTGAAGGTGTAGTTGTGAATGTAGCAAACAAAAGAACTTTATGCTTCTCTAGGACATCTTTAAGTTAGCTATGATTGTAAATAGGAGTCATTCTCTTACTCGAAATTATTTCTCAGTTTGTGGTCATTTACACATGACAGTCCCAGGCTGGGTCAGGAGTCACGGAAAAAAAAGGAACCTTCAAACTTACTTTAAAGTCTGTGGTTAGATATGTCTAGAGTTTTCGGTTGTAAATTATTGATGCAATTTTTTCTGTTTTAAAAACTGCATAACATTGACCTCCTTGGATTGAATGGTGAATAAAAACTTATTTCAGAGCCTTCCCAATTTTTAAACATTACTGAAGTTCAGTTATATTGCCATATGTATTCAGAGCAATAAAGTTGTTTCCTGGATGTCTCCTACATATAAATGACATTAGTGCAATATCAACAATGGACACTGAATACAACATCACATAATATGCAGTTGTCAATATTAATATAGGACCTGATGTGATGGTAGCAATTGTTCTTGAAAGTGCAAGTGGTGATGATCTTGAAAAGTGACAGTACAAGATGGCTGAATTTTTTACAGTTTATCTGTATAAAGCAGCATAAGTTGTGTATGTACAAAACAGAAGGGAGCTGTGTGTCAATAATACTCTGTGCTGACTTTATCATCCTCTGTAGTTCCCTGTGGTCCACTGTTTTGCAGATATTGTACCAGAGTAAAATGTAGCCAGCAAGGATGGACTCCACTGTGCACCTCTAGCAGTTGGTGAGCATACAGGAGATGGAAATATCTGGGCTTTCCTCAAACGCTGGAGTAATAATTTCTAAACCAAGAAACATCTTCACTTTTTTGAGAAAGTTCTTGCATTAGTCACAAACTTATAATTGTTATTGATTGGCTCTCTTATGACTGGTACTTTTGCAAGAATGGTGATGAGTGGAAGTCATATTTAATATGATTGTATGAATGGTATGTTGAGAAAAGTGTCATTCTGCAATATTGTGGTTTAGTTTTATTTACATATGCTAGAAATATAACATTGTTTCAGATATGATTTTTAATATTTTTACCTTACCAAATACTGTAATTGCCCTCCTTTCACTAGCAAATTCTTCTTTAGTGGACATCAATATATGACATTACAATCCAGTACGGGAAATTAGACATATTCAATACATTATTTCTTTTTTCTTAACCTATTTATTCCAGTTCAGGAATACAGGGAGCTTGAACCTTTTGAAACAGAGGAAAGACTCCAGTATGGACTCACACATTCATACCTACTCATATATGGGCTAATTTGGTGTGAGTAAATAACCTAAGACATCTTTGGAATGTGGGAAGAAAACTAGACTACTCAAAAAAAAAAAAAAAAAAAAAAAAAAAAAGCTCATGTTCATATAGGGTAGCAGACAAACTCCACACAGGGCAAGGATTTGAATCCTGATTACTGAACCTGTGAAGTCGCAGCATTAGATATTAGATTCAGCAAAGACAGAGGAAGTGCAACGAGGGACTGGAACTTTTATCTGTTGGGTTTGTGCAGTGCTGGTAACTGTTGTAAGCACTTTGAGTTACATTTTTTTGTATGAAAATGTGCTATATAAATAAACGTTGTTGTGCGGTGTGTGATTATTTGGTAGAATCTTGAAGAAGAGCAGGCATTAAGACTGCTACTAATATTTTCATTATGTTTTCATTTAAAAATGCAGGCATTAATCTCCGTTTTCACCTTTCACCCACAAAAGCCCAGTTTTTTTAAACTCCCAAAAATGTAGAATTTTGAAAACACTCCCTAGATCTGTATACTTCTGAAAACGCAAGCTCACCTTTGCAAAGTGGATGGGTGAAAATGGAGATTTTTGAAAAAGCAAACTCTTTATTGAGCTATGAATTTTTTGTTCTTATTACGTAGCTCTTCCTTGATTGGATCCTGCTCATTACAATGCCCCATTATCTGAATAGTCAATGCCAGACAAATTGCTTTCCATAGCTCTTGATGTGCTACAATATACAGCTATATTGCATTTTATACAGTATGAATACTGCATACAAGGTCAATAATGTATCAGTTGCTACAGTTTTGTGATAAATCCCTTGGCCTGAGGCGTTACCATCCCTTCACCAATTTTTACAATTTTTCTCATATGTATTTTTGACCATTTTAGTGTGAACAGAGATACTTTTGTAAACAAAGTGAAAACACTAGTGTGACTGAAGATTGAAACTTTGATGCAGCATCAGTTTGTTTCATTTGTGGAATTTATATACAATAATAATTTTTTTTTTTTTTTTAATTTAGATAGCGCTTTACATAGTGAACGGGGAACCACCTCAACCACCATCAATGTGCAGTATCCACCTGGATGAGATGATAGCAGCCATTTTTCGCCAATATGCTCACCACATATTAGCTATTAGGTGGCGAAGGGGTGAGAGACACAGTTGGCCAATTAGAGACAGATGCTATTTAGGGGGCCAGAAAGACTAGGCCGTGGTGAGCAGTTTAACCAGGATATCGGGACATACCCTACACTCTACAAAGGATGCCCAGGGATTTTTATGACGACGGGACTTTGATTTTACATCTCATTCACAGAATAGCACTATATTTAACAGCACGGTGTCCCCGTCACTGTATTGGAGCACTGGGTTCCACTGTCAAAACCACAGGGTATGCACCCCTTGCCAACAGCTCCTCCAGCAATAACCCTAGCTTTTTCCTAGCCAATCCAGTTACTGGTCGGGCCCAAACATCTTTAGCAACAGGTGGATTACCTGTTCTGAAGTATATGTGGTATGGCTTTTTATTAATGTATTTATTATTCTGGAGAAACAATTTTTGGCTATCTTTTCCATGGCCACAGCCAAGTTGTTGATAGTTGATTTTGTCCTTATGATAACATGTCACACTGTGTCATCACGCTGTGTCCATGCATGATGACAGCATGCAATAGCCTATTATCCTAGTGTTAGAGCATTTCTAAACAGCAATCATAAGAGTTAGTGAAAGCTAAGGAATTTAAATGTGTGTTAGGATTTATGCAGTGTTACGTCTGACTATGATTAGTTTACATTGTGGTTTTAATGTCTGTCTCAGTTTTTGGCTTCAGCCTTTCGACTACATTTCTGTCATTCCTCTCACATTTTCCATCTCCTTTTTTTCATTATTCATAATAATCCTCATGTGCACCTGCCACTTCTGAGGTGACACATTATAGCATTGTACTGGTGACACCAAGCCCTGCAAGAATAGTCTCTCCTAGATACATACCGACCGTATGCAAGCTCAGTGACAAATACAGCTCTGAGCTTGAATGCAGTGACATCTGAGATTTGTGAATACAAACATCTTTCTACTAAAAGGTAACAAGATATAAACGTTTCTTGTTGTGGCACTTAACTACTCAAATGCTTCATATTTTCTCATTAAATATCTAATCATAACAAAGTATACCTTTATCCAAACTTTGTGTTGAGTTGACTATAATGTTTAATCCTGAAATAACAAGGACAGGAAAACAAATGGAAAAAAGGATTTCTCAGCTGCTCTGATGACTTTGTCCTACTACTTAAGTAACACTGCCAGAATCCTTTCCTTCCTTCTGCTATCAAAGGTTTGGTATTTTACCTTCATCACTTCTAGTATTTTGTACAAGTGACAACTCTATTAGTACTACTACTACTAAAGATTTTTTTATTTTAATGGATTCCTTAGTCTCAGGTTTCTTTGCTTGGTTTAGTTGATGGCTGGTCTTTTTTTATCTGTTAATGTGTGCTCTTATCTATATGTATATATTTTAAATCTATAAGATTATTGCTCAGTTTGCTATTGTAATGCAATCTTGTTTGCTATATAGCCTCCTATAATTCTGCTAGCCATTTCTTGTTTGCAATGGTGATGGACATGTTGAAAGAAAAGGTCTGACAGGAGTCTCCATGAACTGTGATGTTCGCGGATGACACTGTGATTTGTAGTGAGAGTAGACAGCATGTTGAAGCAAACCTGGTGGGGTGCAGGTAATGAGAGGGAAGCTGATGGAACAATGCAACTGCAAGGAGCAGAGGAGGTGAGGGTAGACAAATTTAAATACTTGGGCTCAACAGTCCAAAGCAATCAAGATGGCGGCAGAGAGGTGAAGAAGAGAGTGCAGGCAGGGAGGACTTGTTGGAGAAGAGTGACATGAGTGATTTGTGATAGAACAGTAACTGCAAGAGTTAAATGGAAAGTCTATAAAACTGTAGTAAGACCAACAACGTTGTATGGTTTGGAAACGATGGCACTGACAAAAAGACAGGAGGCCGTGCTGAAAGTGGCAGAATTGAAAATGCTGTCATTTTTGCTTGGAGCAACAAGGACAGACAAGATTAGAAATAAGTATATTAGACGGATAACACAGGTACGACAGTTTGGTGACCAACTGAGAGAGGCTAGACTGAGATGGTTTGGGCATGTGCAGAGGAGAAATGAGGGGTACATTGGGAAAAAAATATTGAGGATGGAACCACCAGGCAAGAGGAAAAGAGGAGGTTTGTGGATGTGGTGAGGGAAGACATGAAGGCAGTCGGTGTCGCACAAAATAATGTAAAAGATAGATACATGGAGATGAATGATCAGCTGCGGCAACCCGTAAATGGGAGCAGCCAAAAGAAGAAAAATTCTGCAAGCCATTATTAGCAGCAAATTAAATAAAAATTGATTTCTTTTTCATTTTTGTGTAGTACTGTATAATAAGGTTGCAGCTATTTACTGATTGATTATTTGGCAGTGTATGCGCTTTGTTGTCCAGTTGTCTTCCTAGTTTGTAATTAATTATCTGTAAATCTCTAAAATAAGCATGGCCTTGTTTTTTTAAAAAAAATGCCCCATAGTCTTACGTATTCATGGGTATAGAACTTGAAGAATATTCAACATTTTTACAAGCCTGAAACTGTGCATGGATGGCATTATGATCACTAAAATTTGTCAGTAACCAACTAGTTTATGAGGGAGCACATTCCACTTTGTTCACATTTTTTTGTTCGGGTCTTGTTGATGACCAGCCTTTTAAGAAAATTTAGCAAGTTCAACAGAATTCTCTGGAGTGAATGACAGTGGTGCTGGTGCCTTTTGAAGGAGGATTTTTGTCCATTAGTGTGGTGGGTGCATTATGGGAAATGCAGAGGAGAAATGAAAATGCTAAAGCTGGGGAAAAAACTGCTGATTTCCAGTGATCTTGGGACTCTATATGTACAGCAATTCACACTGAAGAACTTGGGTCAGGACTTAAATCATTAATTCCGGGTGCAGCAACAAGTAAAATTATTGCTACATGAATACACAGTTTTCTAATATATACAGCTATTTTTATTAATTGATTTTACTTGACGAAAATAACATTACATACATTTAAGTCAAACTTAACAAACCAGAATTCAACCCCCACCAAACTACTTTATAAATTGAATATGTGAAAGTATGCACATTTTGTAACATATATTATACTATTGCCAAAATGGAATAGATTGTAGATCCAACAATGTTCACCCCTTAGATACAGGGAGGTATACAGGACCCACACATAACGTGTCACATTTACCACTCCAACTCTACCTCAGTTTTTGATTAGAAGGTGCAGGTTAGGTCGTGGTTAGGGGGGGGCACAGTTCTTGACATAGCTTTCATTCAACTGCCCCTCCACCACACCGTTTAAAAAAGTATAAACACTGGGAGATGAAAACTACTCCAAGGTGTAGGTGGAGAGAGAGTTGGGAATCAAGAAAGCGCTTATGTTTGTGTGGCCCGCGGTGCTGGACCCCTGACGATGTGTTCCCCTTTAAAAGTCCCAGCACACGCTAATATGCGGAGCTCATGCAGTCACGGCTGCGGCAGTGAGGAGCTCTGCTGAGCTGTGCAGTTTGCACTGCGAGGGGGAGAGAGAGAGAGAGAATGAGAGACAGAGAGAGAGAGAGGAGGGGCGGATAACAATGTCATTCAGCCCAAGAAGCAGTGCAGCCTCAACTTTGCTGAGCTGAGAAAGGCGTCCCGTGCTGTCCGCTGTAAGTATGAACTTTCTGCTAGACCGTTACTGTCTGTCTTAGATTGTAGCACCAAACTGCGTGCCGTGTGGGTGCCACTTTGCTTGCTGCTACTTCTACTTATTCTACTTTTCATCTGATCAGTATCACGTTTGCCTGTCGCGGTGGAGCGCAGAGGGCAACCCGGCTTGAAGAAGCTTATAAACTCGTGCAGCCTGCGGTCCTCCGTACTTACCGCACAATGGCACTTTGTCAGCTGACCTGCTCTCGCCGTTCTTTTGCATTTTGATATGCGTACTGTGGTAAATTGGCAGTCCTCATTCTCCAGTTAGGATCTCCGACTGTAATAGTGCCCTGCACGGGGTCCGAGATGCGGTGCTGGACAGCGCCGCTGACAGCACCATTACGCATTGAATGACCTTTACAAGTCAGCTCGGAGCACAAGCGCCTTTACCAATGACTTAGCGGATAATGCTGTACCGGCTTTGAAAATCTTGCAGAAGCACACGGACGAGTGGACAGTGGGCAGCAACCACCCGTGACCAGGCCGACCAGAAGGCTGCAGGTACAATGAGAGCGGAAAAGATTCGGCAATGCGGAGGCGCGCCGCGTACTCATTGGTAAGCAGAGAGCTGCGAAAACTTCATTGAGACTGGGGGCGGGGTGGGGGACAGGAGACACAGCGTGGAGGTCCTGCAGATATGCACCCTGGCTCATCCCCAGTTCCGGCTACCAAAAACGCGTGCAACCATCTGTCAGTCCTAGAAATGCCTGCACTTTGTGACGTCACGCAAAGCGGCTTCCGAGCGCCGGTCCTATCCCGTGTGCCCACGGTGGAGGCTCGAGGTTAAGTATGAAAAGGCACGAATGTTGATTTGATACAAAAAACGATTAACAAACTAAACCTCTTTGTCGCAAATATTTATAAATGCATGTGAAGTTTAACATCTTTGCATGTTTATGTACAAGTATGTAAATATCTTGGGTATTATGCAGCATAAGAATCTATTAGTCATTTCACTTATAAATGCAGCTGTATATCCATTTTTTGAATCTGTGTAATTCTGTCCAAGGCCATTGGGAACAAGAATGTTTCACGACCGCATCGAGAGCAAAGCAAGTGATAACCCTGCACAGTTAGCCAGTCGCTAAATTCGTTTATATTGTATAACGATCTATACATTTATATTACCTGCATATGTACATATTTATTAGAATATGTTGTCTTTTTACCAAATAGTATTTAGTTATACATATAACTGTACATGGCATATTTTTTATTACTTTTTGATACTTTATAAGACATCCAGCTGAAACAATATTTATGTACTCACTTATTTTTCTTTTCTTTGATTACAATGTTTAAAACTGAATTAATATTATACATTTAAAAAGTGATAGTTCTAAAATGATCAAGTTTTAATAATATGCATTTATTACTTCGTATTTATTTAGTAAGGTGAGTTTGATAGTTTTAAAATAATCAACCAAAAGCAAGTTTTAATAATATTCATTTACCACTTCATATTTATGCAGGAAGACGAGTTAATGTTCCCTGTGACTCTGTGTTGTTGGAAACAGTTACATGGTGTGCACCTTTACAAAGCACCCAAGAAAGAACAAGATAAGAGAATAGTGTGCACGTGTATTTAGCTATAACACTGATATGTTTTCTGATCGCTTATGATTTTCTTTGTACTGTTAGCTATTTGTGAGAAAGAAATAATAATTTTAGAAAAAATACAGTATTGTACAACTTGAATAATATAATAGTGACTCACAATATCCTTTCCCATTACATACAGACATCGTTTTTGTATAATTCATGATGTATGGTTTGTAATCTAATACCATGACCTTGCTTAGGTTATTACATGTTTGAACAGTATCTATCTATCTATCTAAGTTATTTTTTTAATTTAAAAAAATGATCTATCTATTATATACTGCCTTTCATATCTATCTATCTATCTTAGTAGATGGATGGATATTTCATTTACTCCTAATAATATAAAATGGCAGGTGTATTTATATATTATACTGCTCTTGATAAAAAAGATTGCATTTAACATGTTTAATAATTATGCTTATGAGCACAGGTAGTAATACTGTGTTTAGGAAATTAAAAGCAAGCATTGTTTTTTAAAAATGTTATCATTTTCTTTAAAGCTAAAAAGATCTATGTAAGTGCAAGAATGCGTATATTTGCCTTTGTACAGTGTGCTGAAGTTGCGCCTTCATGTTTCCTCACTGATTTCCTCACTCAATTTGTTAATAGACACCTATGGTGTTATTATATCATCCAGGAAGGATGTGTTAATTATACTGCGATTACAAACAAGCTTTTTTGTAATAATTTGGTTAATTGGAACAGTGATGTACCTGCACATCTGTTAGTAGAAATTCTCCAATAATTGTTTGACCAGCCATGCTTAAATACTCAGCAAGAAATATAATGTAGCCAGACTCTAGCTGCTATAATTGCTAGTATTTGTTTTATCAGTCAGTGGTTCCTATGGCTTTGAAAACCCGCAGGAAGGTTGTCAGCATGTTGGGAGGTAGGGGTTTAGAGGGGGTTTTGTTAAATAATTCTAGCAGCACTACAGCCAATTGGATTGCCACATACTGTAATGGCCAGGAGTGAAAGTGCTGCAGTTTATCCCTCACCTGACTCTCACTGCAGTTCAGCTGAGCTCTCTGGAGGACAGTTGCAGTGCATTGCATATTGGTTGCTTGTGCATTCTGCCGCACCTCACTGCTCACCATTGTGATAAAGGGTATTAGTGGAAACATTTATATAAAGATTCCATTCTGCATTTTCCTTGCAAGTTCTATTCTACATGAGCAGCTTTTCTTAACATAAATTGTAATATTTGGAAAATCTCTTTAGTGTGTTGTTTTATTTATATTTATAAACAGACTTTGACCAATTGCACAAAGACTTGCAGTCTTTGTGGCACATAACTGTTATTGAGTGCATTTCTAACTTTAATTGGAGGTCAGTTAACACTACAGATTTAGAGTGAATTTAGAAAATCACATTCTAGTATCTAGTGCTTCTGAATCTCCTTTTAGAAGAGAGACATTTTCACCCAGGCCAGCTGAGAGGAGAATACACAAGCATATTGACTTTTTCTTTTCCATGCCGCTTTTAAGCACTGTCAGGGCTTTTCACTTCTGGGCTGCTCATTCAGCAAAGCCCCCTCCCCCTCCAGTGTTCTTACATAGTGTAAAGAAATCCGATCTGAATGCAGCCTTCTGATTGTGTGCTGCTCCTGCTGCAGAAACCTCGCAATGCAGTGCACAACGAAACCCGCATTCCATCACTGGGGCTGACAGGCCTGCTCGACGTGGGCAGTATCAGACTTAACCTTTTGTGTGCCTTTTCTATACAAAAGGGATGGAAGGGTGAATAGATGCAAGTGCCACATCTGGAAACCTGGCCTTAAACCAGTTTTGTAAATTGTAGTTATTTGCAGGAAAATCTACATTAATTGGTTTCTGTATGTGTGTTCCCCCAAATCCTTGCTTTTAGTTGTTTTAAGTTTTCCACTTCCAGCCTGACCTGCCTTCTATTGGCCTTTATCTGTGAAATTCATCC
Source organism: Polypterus bichir lapradei (assembly GCA_026402145.1). Classification (NCBI taxonomy): domain Eukaryota; kingdom Metazoa; phylum Chordata; class Cladistia; order Polypteriformes; family Polypteridae; genus Polypterus; species Polypterus bichir. Next base: position 3,096,485 of record JANRMT010062816.1, on the reverse strand, counting down.
TGAGCTCTGACTAAGCTATGGTTCTCTCTGCTCATCTTCTATTGGTCACTCTTCTTCACCTCTATCCTTTATCATGAGAAGGAGGAAAAGACATGATTCACAGTGCAGCAGTGGTGAGTGACTGTTTGGCTCTCTGGGTTTTAAGTGGGTAATGTGAGAGTGCTTTGACTGTAATTTGGAGGCTTGTCATTGTACCCATGTTTTTTGCATAATCATAAAATTAATAAATCTTTTTAAATTTTAAAAAAATCACTCTTTGTGACTTTATGATTCATCTTTATTTTCTAAATTAAAACGTGCAGTATGGTGCGTCTTGTTGATGTATATTGCATGGGGCCAGCTGGACAAAATTCAAATAGAGCTGCTAGGGACGGAAATTTTGCAGGAGTAGAACTTAAGTATTTCATCAGACTCATTCAAGTGGCAGGCCTTTAAGCCTTTGAGAAGTTGTGTGGTATTTGAAAAAGTGACTATACACTAATAAGATATGAGAAAATGCAGGAATGTACAGAGTAGATATCTATAGGATGTAAAAAAATATTATATACACAGAACACTTTGTTAAATTCATTTTTTAATGTAATGTTATTAAAAGTATTGGTAATTCATTTTGTATGATTGCTTACTAAAAGCACTGCCCAAAATAACAACTGATTTTTAAATGGGCTTTGTTTTCCACCTCTTCTAGACTAGCAACATACATTCAACTTTTAAGTGAGCTACAATGCACCTCACCTGCTGTGTATGATTTGTTTAGTAATTATTGTACAATATTTTCATTTACACACACACACACCCATTCAAAGCTGGTTCAGATTTTTGGCTACATTAGGTTAATGCCCAGGAACAAAAGCAAAGTGCCCACAGGAGCAAAGGCAAAGTATCTGTTTATCCATCTATTTTTTGATTCCACTCATGCAGTTCAGGGTAGCACAAATGAATTACTATCTGAAAGTAAAGCTGCAGTCTATGCAGGCTACGGTGGTGTTCAAAGTAAGAACTACTTCATTAGAGGACACAGTCACTCAAATATGGTCAACTGATAGTTACCAGTTGAACTATCCAGCAGCTACTCCTGGTTAAACCATTTATATACAATTGTGATTTATTCCTTTTATTAAATAACTGATTCAGTCATAATTCAAACACTGTATTTGATTTCTTTGTCAGTTTAAACGTCTGATTTGTGCTAAAGTACTCCCTACAAGCAGAAACAAAACAGACTGGGAAGAGGAAATATTTTGTCTCTTTTATAAATGAATCAGAAAATGGGGAAGAAGATATACAACTCAAAATCTGAAAAGATAATGTGATTACTGCTACCTTACATCAGTGAGGTTTTACTCTTTTTAGGTCATCCACTGCATTAGAATTGTATACTCTGGCTTAGCAGTAGGGTTTTGTACTGTGTTAGCCATTATGGATGCAATGAGAAGTGAAGCAAAATGACATCTTTTATTGGCTAACTGAGCTGCCTCAAAAGCTTGCATATTGTAATCTGTTTAGTTGGCTAATAAAAGGTGTCATTTCGCCCCACTTCTCAGTGCTTTGGCTTAAAAAAAGTTCCTGCTATGCTGTTATTCTTAGGGTCTTTCATGAAAGCACACTAAACATTCATGAAATACAATGATAATTATTCCAAATACCCGGATAATCCCACACAATGAACTTTTGCCAGTCTTGGCAGTAACCTAGTTTGCCTAGTGGGTTGAGCTCACCAACAGTATGTGTGTTCTCCAGAAATAACAGTGATGATAATTGCTGGGGCTAAAATGGCTCAAGTTCATTATGGCACTTGTATGCCAAATCAACTGGTTCTATCTATCTGTGTGTCTATTACAGTATATCATTTCTTGCATATCTACAAGGGTTTGTACTAAAACTCATTTTCTTGAGTGGCCCAAGACTTTTGCATAGTTATCTATCTATCTACTCTATCTATCCATCTACATATCTGTGCTTCCCATGTATCTGTCCATTAAATAGTCTTCTATGTGTACCTATAATGAATTTCTCTTCACTAACTCACCTGTGATCCTCCATATGTTACTTTTTTCTACATCATTGAATGGTAAAATGCATTGCATTTATAATAATGCTACATGTTCCCTCATAAATACAGGCTCCAGCACTATTGTGTTTGTTTTACTTTATCAATTGCCATTTGAGAACCTATGAGAAAAATGCACAAGTAGAAAGACAGATGTTGTCCCGGGGTGCCTATTATACTGACTATACTTCTAATTAGGTCACCCTTAATGTTCGACATTTCCCACTCCAAGTCTGCTTTTCTAACAGCCGGTTCTGCTAGTGGCATACCTCAAAATTTTAGGTTTGATTCCAGGCCCAGTCTTTCTGCAATGTGTTTGCATGTTCTCTCTGTATTGTTGTAATTTTTTTATTCTGATAGTCTGGTTTCCTCCCACATTTTAAAGACATGCAGATTTGTTTGATTGGTGATTCTGAATTGGACCTGCATGAATGAGTTCAATTCAATTTACTTTTGTATAGCGCCCTTCACTAAGTAAAGGCACAGAGCTGTGTGACAGTTCGCAGGAAGATAGAAATGCACATTTACAAATTAGGCAGTGTGGTGTAGTGGTTAAGGCTTTGGACGTCGTTTGTGGGTTCAAATCCTGCTGCTGACACTGTGTGACCATGAGCAAGTCACTTCACCTGTTTGTGGCTCAATTGGAGAATGTAACCAATTGTATTTCAAATGTTTGTATAATGGCAACAGCCTAATAAGAAAAAATAATAATTACATATTGAGTGCAATTAAAGTTTAAACAGACAGGAAACAAAGTGGTTCATAATCAACACAAATATAGCTCAGTTATGAATGTAGCTCTGTGCTGGAATGAGTCTTGCAGTGGGTTAGCATCTCTTCGCAGGGTTGGTTCCTGTGGGTGATTCTACTGGGTTAGTAATGTTTCTGAATATTTTATTTTACACATTTTACTTTAAGGACTTATGGGCTTAGTGGTAATGAACTGTAAAAAGTCATTTTCCTCTGCTACTGACTCTCTTTATAATACACAAAAAGATGTCTAACTTTCAAGAGCTCCCATTGTAGATATAAATTGCTATCTTTGAGATGCTTAGAGTAACACGGAATAGAAATAGGTGCAAATGGTAATGTAGTCTAAAGAGCAACAGCTCATTCATTGTTGCAAGCTTCTGCATTTCCTTGTCATTCAGAAATAAGACGGCACCAATATGGTAATCCTCTGCTGCTTAACAGTGAGTCACATGTCTTTGGTGAATTTCCTAAAAAAGAAAAACCCTACCTTATTTAATCCAGCACAATTTGTCATTTCTACAAATCTAAATTCTTTTAGAAATTACAAATTGAAACAAACGTAGCATTTGAGAAACTAGAAATTCTTTTGCCTTTTTTACAAATGGGTTAAAATGAAAATAAGTGCTCCCCTGTATCCCCCCTATTACATTTGACTTTAATGGCCCCAATTGCGATGTTTGCTTGATGAGAAAAAACAAATGCATCCTTTCGGATTACCTTTTCTAGTTGAAATTTATGACTTTGCAGTAGCACAGCTGCTAAAGATCAAGGTACATATTAAAAAGAGTTTTACAGCTGCAGAGATAACAAGCCAGTGTGAAAGTTCAAGGAAAAGGTGGAGGCTCTCTAACGTTGCAGTGATCCACAAATCACTGTGATACATCTCACATACCACCAGCGCAGTTCACATGTTAACCTTTTTCCATCTTCAATCCAAAAAAGCCATTTTGAGTAATTTTAGTCTTGCGCAATGCCATTCATGAATTCTAACATTTTACAGATTGATCAAAAGCCATATTACACAAAACAAAAGTTCTAATTATTGTGCCAAATCTCAAGTCGAAACTGAGAAAAGGCATTAAATACATACTGCAAGTGAATAGACACATTGAAAGAAATAAAAATGTCAAAGGAAAAGTTAGAGAGACAATAAGGCATCATGAAGTAAATAAGGAAGGCACAACTCATGGACAAGGTAATTTATCTAAATGATTATGATGTGCTAGTAGGATTTCAACACTTTAGGAGTCTCAAAAAGATGTAGAGCGTTCCTGAGTCAAGACACCATCTAGTGGGGGAGAGACTGTCTCCATGAAAGTGCACATCTGAGAACGCAAGATTTATCAAGAAACACAGGAGCACAATATGTACATGTAGGTGGAAGTAATGTTAAATTGACATCCTAGAGAGAACAGATTTAATAATACACTGTTGTTTTTGTAAAAAGTACTGGATTTAAAGAAAAGATTTTCAAAGATATAGATAATGTGTCTAAAAGAAAGCAGCAACTGATAAGTAAACATGCAAATTCAGTTCAGACATCTGCATGTGGATGTGGATCACAGTGGTAAGTCCACACAGATGTAGAATTTTAAGTGATGCACGCAGGTATAAATATCATTTTCTAACTGAATACTTCCTGAGCCACTAGTGCTATGGAAATACTCTCTAAAAATAAAATGAAATTTTCTGTTTATAGCACCTTTCACAACATCTCTCATATATACTGCTAAGTTTTTACTTTCTTTGCTCATTTTCTACCCACCTCTTATGAAATCTGATAAATTTCTCTTCAGTTCATGGAAGCCTAACCTGCCAGTAATGGGCAATGGACAGAAACAACCAATGGAAGGGGTGCCAGTTTATTCCAAAGCACATTCAGACTCGGATCCTTCCAGTTTAAAGCCATTATTTAATCATAGAGATCTGGGAGGAAAACCAGAATATCTAAAGAGAAATTCATTCCGACCCAGGAAGAATGTACAAACTCCACACAGCAGTTCCCATAGTGAAATTTGAACCCTGGACTCTGGAGCTGTTCTACAGCCAAACTAACCACTGCGTGCTGCAGTTTCCAGCTACAATAAATCCACATTCCTCTTCAGCTTTTTCAGATTTCTGTGGCTTATTCCCCAAATCCATTTCAAAATTGTCTTGAAATGCATACACATCCATCCTTTCATCTGCACACTTCATATTTTGGTAATCAATGCAGAAGTTTCAATTATTCTTTTTTGTGAAGGTTATGTATTATTTTGGAAATAAATGTTTATTATATTACTAAATGCTGTGGCCTCTAGAAAATTCAAGAGCAGGATTACTAACTTCACTACTACTGTTCAGTTCTTTTGCTGGTGGTTTATCAATGAACGCAAGTGTACTGTAAGCCACATTTTTGTCTTCTAATTGGTCAAGGTGTGTTAGCTACAAATACATAACCTGGCCATATGCTTGTTTGACTTTTGCAGGCTGTTTGATCCATGAGCTCATTTCTAATATATGACTATTTTGATTAGTATAGTAATACTCAGTTTACAGCCCACAAATCTTATTTGTCTAAGTAACTCATTCAACTGTCAATGCCAACAATGAACCACAAAAAAAATTTCTGTAATTGGCATAATACCACAATACCCTGCAATTCCCCTCCATGATGCATGTTAACTACCTGAGTATTAGTAACTCTACTAGCATAAAGCCACTCCCACTTGCAGTCGTAAAGAATTGGGCCGTATTCTACTTCATTATGGAACTGGTCCTCATTAAGGACAGGTTGTGTATGCCTGCCCTCTGTATGTAAGTAAGCCAAATAAGCGTAAGTGTTACAATGAGGCACTATATAATTACCATTTGGGGCTTGGCACACAACTGGCATCCCACCAGGACTGGTTTTTGCCCTACGTTTGCTGCAACCCTAAAAATATTATTAACATAACATAGTAAATGAATGGCTGACATTACACACTTCATGTTCCCCAATACACCATCACAATGTGTTGCCTTATGCATTAAAGGTAAGGCTCCAATACCAAGAGTGCAGTCATCCCTTTATGATCACATCACATCTGCACTCCTGAGGCCTTCATGTTATACAGAGAAACTTGCACAGAATTTCTTTATGCTGGTATTCAAAAATTGTCAAAGGAGTCCCCTCTTGACAAGTCCAGATTTAGACATAGTGAGATCCTAAGCAATGGGAAGCCTTATTTATCAAATGTTAACAGAAAATAAGGCTGTGTAACAACTGAATTTGACAAGAACGCTGCCAGATGCATAATATAGTTGTGCTGGTGTGGTGGAATTATTCCATCAATGGAATCTTGCAGATACACAAGTTAAACTGTAACAGAGTTTTCAAATTCTGGCATTTTTTAGAGGCCCCATCAAACTATGATGTCCTATGATACAGCTTCACTCTAACTCTTTTGTTTTGCCACACTCATTAAAGAGGGGCTACCATCAAATGCAATATTACTAAAATTAGAAGATGCCAACTAATGTTATTCTGGACTCGTTTTTTCTGACAGCTTTACTATTTGGTGGATATGAATTAAATACAGTTCATTTAACAGTTCTATTATAGTAGTCTATTACCCAGGGGTTTGGAGTTGGTATCAACTCCTGATGTCCATTTGTGGTTTTTCAATTTATGCTGGGTTTCCTCCAGGTAAGACAAACTAGAGACAAAATTTTGTGTCTTATTTTGCAATATACTGACAATATGAAATTTGCCCTTGCATCATGTACCATGTGTACGATATCATCATGTTACTGAAATGAAACACAAAGGAAAACAAAAATGTCTTATCATCGAAAAAAGGAAGTTTGAAAATAGGTATGACATGCCAAAATTACTGCACTTTAATAGTCATCATAATTTACCATCTGTATAGCCATCTCTGTATTTGAAAGAGGGCTTGGTCCACAGGTTAAACACTTTTTAGTGAGCTGAGACGCATCCTCAGACATGCACAGCAAATCATAATTTTTTTTCTTAAACACACCACTGCATCTACTAGCTTGTTTTCAGATCAAACTCTAATGGGACCACTGATGTAAAATTTACTGTATTGGAACAGCTGTCACAGTATACTCAAACGCTACTGGGATTAGCAAACTGCAGTTACTGTAGTTTTCATGAGCCATGGATGAGAGAACGAGTGCTCGAGACATCATACACATTTCACTGGTACCAATTCTGAAACAGGTATATAACAGCACGGAGGAATTATAAGTGCAGCCAAGCACCAAAACTGTCAATTTGTGCTTTTCGGGTCAAATCATACGTCTTCATCCAGTGCACAAATGCAGGGGATACTATCACAACATGGAGGTCTCAGTTTCACGCATTGTTGATGCCATTGTTTTCATGTAAAAGGAAATATCAGATTATAAATTCTTCATAGATCAAGTCAGTTAACAGTTCAGAAATGCATTCAAGGAGGAGGTGAAAGGACAGCCATTGCTGAAGTAGTGTTTGATATTAACGAAGAAAAGAAAAAAGATCATTATTAAATTTGGATGGTTTTGTATTGTAATAACTAATTCACTGCAGTGTAATTCTATTATGTTGATATTTAGAAAGATTATTTTAATAAAAAAAAGAAAGCTTATGAACTGTGTTGTGGATAAGCTTATTGTCTCAATACCTTGTGGTTGATGCTTCTTGGATAGGTTTTAGCTTTCTACACATCTTAATTAGAATAAAAAGTTAACATAGATGGGTGGAGGATTTATGTGATGATTTTCATTATTACTTTTGCCCTAAAACCTAAAGCTTTCATTGAACGGTAATAATTAAATGAGACAAGATAATATTTTTGTTTTTCTCACACTGTATTTATTTATACTTTGGTTTTAAAATTTTAATTTTTTGTTTAATGGTAATGATGAAATGAGACAACCTGGGTCTAGACTAGCATTATTATGTTTATCTCTTAGTGTTATGCAGAAGAATTCTTTGTATATTTTAGAAAAAGGAAATGAACTTCACTTTTAGCTTATTTCAAATACTTCTCTATTAAGGTGCAGCTTACAAATATGACACGTTTATTTTTGATATGCTTTTATATATTACACTTCTCGGAGTGATTATACTTGATGTTTGAGTATGCTCTGTGTGAATAGATCATAGGTTTTGTTAAGCTCTTGCTCAAAAGGTTTCTTCTATTTTATCTCCATTTTTTTAAAACTAAGTTGCTGAATTTCTCATGTTCCAAATCCTGCAATGCAAAGTTGATTGTCTCAGTTTGCATTGTAGACTTAATGGTTAGCATTTAGCCAAAGATCATCAACAAGAAAGCAAGCTGGCTGCCCACTCTGACATTTTTATAAATCCTTAAATACCTCCCCAACCCCCCAATCCCCAGCTATGCTTGGCATCCAAAGTGCGAGCTTTATTTACAGCACAATCCTTGAGCTGTGACACGCGGATATACTGCAGCACAGTGTTCCCTGGTAGACGGACTTATGAGTGGCTTTTTTCTCTGCCAGAGGCTGCAGTGCATGCAGTGGCCAAATGGAGGAGACCGTCACAGCGCACTGAAAGCGAAATTGCTCTCTGATCTGCATGAGCGCTGAGCGGAGGTGTTGTAGAGTCGCACAAAACTGGACAGAAAATGTTTCTAAGAAATGCAAGAAATATGACCAGTGGTTCAATATGTAGACCCAATCTGTGTGATAAAGCAAACTTTTATTTGCCTTTGCGATGGAAGACGCAGCTTTGGCACATCAGCAGTGATCCATTAGAAGAAAAATGGTCCTTTACCTGAAAATTGTGTTATTTTTGGAAAAGACTCTGTATAGAATATTTCCCTACATAATACAGCTGGCCTATTTCATATGTTAATTTCTCAAAATGTGTAACATGTACAAATCTCCAAAATGGGTGCAATATTTTTAACCCACAGTGTTTTTAAAGTAAGAGGAAGTGTTTTTAAAAGTGTATTGTATAAAAAAATATTTTAAACCATAGGTGTTGTAGTCCTTACTACCCAGGCACCTGAATGCTTTCATACAATGTGATCTACTATCCATCAAAGTCAAGGTTTTCTGAAGACTCGTTCAGCTTATCAAGCAGTTCTGCCAAGGACTGCTGTGCATGAGCATATTACACGTATGTAATGTTTCCTGAAGTTTAGAAGTACACAGATAAAATTGAACTGTTTTCCTCTGGATTATGGGTTCCCCAACTTTTTTTAAGACAAGGACCTCAAAAATGTTGTACCATCTAGTTAGGGCCCTTCGCTAATATACACCCAGTGCTGCCAAGCAGAGCATGATCTTAGTTCTTGGTTACTGCTATTAGTTTAACTACAGCAGGCTAATGATGCATTCTGTATGTGATCAAATGCCATGTGATATTTTTAGGTCAGGGTTCTCAATCTTTTTATTGTCATATTACCTCAAGGAATTGAATAGTTTGAAAGTACCTCATTTTTTTTCTGCCTTAAATTGGTAAACTCTTACTAGGCACAACTACAGATGATATGTTTCAGCTCTGCCCCACCCAACATTGCATTTGAGGATTTTAACAAGGAATTATAGATACTTTTTTTGAGTACATTTATGTCTTTTAGTTTTTGTATATGTATGGCAAACTTTTTTTATGAATTATGTTTTAATGTGAGAACAGTAAGGTGGTTCGATCTGGAATAAAAATTTAAAAGCCTAAAATTTCTGTTTTTTATTTTACTAAACTAAATATAGGGTGGTGCAGTGGTAGCGCTGCTGCCTCGCAGTAAGGAGACCTGGGTTCGCTTCCCGAGTCCTCCATGGGTGGAGTTTGCATGTTCTCCTCGTGTCCGCGTGGATTTCCTCCTGGTGCTCTGGTTTCCGTCCAAAGACATGCAGATTAGGTGCATTGGCGATCATAAATTGTCCCTAGTATGTGTGTGTGTGTGCCCTGCGGTGGGCTGGTACCCTGCCCGAAATTTGTTCCTGTCTTGCGCCCTGTGTTGGCTGGGATTGGCTCCAGCAAACCCCTGTGACCCTGTGTTAGGATATAGCGGGTTGGATAACTGATGGATGGGTAAATATATAATTATACTGTATATGGATTCAGATCAAAAGAAGGGGAAACATTCCTCGCAGGTAAAAAAAAAAAAAAAAAGGAGGAAATTAACTCATAAGTGTTTCATAGTCAGTCTTCCATGTTCTGCCTATACCTGTGTTTATTTTTAGGGAAGGACACTGGTTACCAAACACTGCTGACACGGTCTGAAACAAAAGATTTCTCCCGTTGTTTAATATCAATAACACTAAAATGAAATGTTATATGCATTTTATTATTAATTAATTGGTAATATTTGCCATTGTTCCTTTTTGTATATTCTTCTGCATTAGTCTGGCAGCTTTTAAAATTGCTCAAAAAGTGAAGGTAGTCCAAAAAAATTTACCAAAGCTGAAAAGTATTGTTAACATCAGCAGACCGACCCTGACAGAAAGGGAGAGAAACACAGTGTAAACTGCTCATGCAGAGTAAGCTGAGGGATTGAGAAAGAGTACTTGCCCATTAAGATGCTCTGTTTAGCAAAAATCCATCAGTCTGGACATGTTGTTCCACTGGCTGAACAAAGCAGGGAGCAAGAGAGAGCTATTGCTTTGGACCCCAAATAAAAAGTAGCAGACTTTGAATTGGCACGGTACTGGACATTGAAGAAGAGAACAAGGCTGCATGGGAGAGACAGGGGTTGAGTCTTGCAGTAGATGTGCTGTGAGATGGGGCAGTGGCATTGAATTGCAGCTGAGCGTGGACAACTTGGGTTCAGGTGCTGTGTAACTAACGATTCTTTTAAGATGAATCCCAACCCCTGATTTTATGCTCCCACATGTACCATGTGACAGGTCCTCGTGGATCGCATAAGTTAAGAACTGCTGCTCTAGGCTATAAAGACATAGATAAGGGCCATTTTGAATTATGTTTATTTAAAAACTATGAGGCAATTTAAGGGAAATCTTTGAAACTGGAATTCAATTTTTTAAAGAATGTCAACCTCGCCAGAACTTGGGCTGGCATTTTTAGACTATAGAAATACTCTATCAGTTGATTTATGGTCTATTTAGTGTCACACTTAGTTGTAAGTGATATAAAATATTTTAACAGTATTTACTGATAAGGTATTTTAAACTGTCAAAATGTGTTACCTGGAAGTTAATTATGGATAAGTCTCTCAATTAAAATATACTTGACAGCATTTGTTTGCAATGTTTGTTTCTTGAACATTGAGTTTGTTGGATGACTTAATTAAAATCAAATGAAATTTGATGTGAAGTACTTTTCTATAAGGTACACACTTTTTTAGCTATTAAAGCAGCAGAAACCTTTTGTAGATGTATTGTGTAAACAGATACCTGACAACTGACATGGCCATCAGTTTGGTAGGAAAATACAAAGGTAAGAATAAGAAAAAATTGTGACAGCACAGACATAAGTAGTCAGATCATTTGTAAAACATGTCCAGCATGCACAGACCTTTTAATCCATGTCAATTAGCACATGCAGGTAAGAATTTCACTGAACTCTGTACACAATGACAGTAATGACCCTATAATCCCAAACTGAAATCTGATCATTTCTCTCTCACGCTCCGGCAAACATATTTAAATTGCTTATGAGGAAGTTGTGACTTAATTTAATTGTAATTTTAAAAAACTATTTAATTTGTTTAAAAAAAAAATAAAAGCGTAAGGCTGTTTTTCATTCCTTTAAGATTATTTTTTTCTGTCCTGATCGAGTCTTTTATTGTTTTTAATGAGAATGGAGTGCGAACAAATGTCACCCACACTGGAATTCCCATTTCCAACTTGCATCCATCTTTGAGAGACCTGACCAAGTTTACCAAAAGATTAGGTCTGGGTGACAACACCATGTCTCTGACATTTCCCAACTGCTGGAACTCCTACAACATCTTCAGTCTAAAATGAGAGCGGGACATTTGTAAGAACTGTCCACTCCACTCATCCATTGTGTTATATGATTGCCCAGGTGATTATGATACAGACATGCACCACAATATTTCACATTTTATTCTGGACACTGTGTGATTTTGAGCCACTAGAGCCTTAAGTGTGCTGTATTTGTAGAAATACTGATTTATTGTAATATCTTGTATGTTACTACAGAAAGGCACTATATAAAATATATAAATCTTTAATATTTTTTATTTTAAACAGATTACAAATTTTAAAGGACTGTTAAAAGAATACCACAGGGATTATAAAAGCTGGATGGGTGCACAAACATTATTGACACGCCTGTCTAGTGGATGATTCACAAGAATTGGGATTGATAGGATGTAAGTGTTCCCTTTTGATAGCAAGGACATAATTCCTTATGTTATTTGAATCATTTGTTTGATTTGGGAATAAACTTTAAAAATGTTCAGAAAATGCATGGGGCCGCACACTCTTTAGAGATTTGTGGACCAGGGTTCAGTTCTAGACCGGTTTAATATCTCTGTGAAGTTCTTCCCATATCTGGGCAGCTTTTTTCCTAGAACATTGGTTAGTCCCACATCCCAAAGATTTGAATGTTTGATTTGTTAGAGAATTTAAATTGGATTGCTGTCAGAGAGTGACCAGATGTGTGAAAAACAGTGAACTGGAATCCTGTCCAGAGTTAATGGCAGGATAGGCTGTTGATTCCTGCGATCTTGTATTAGATAAGTGGGTTTTGATGATACCTTTTAACTACAGCCAGTAGGTTCAAAACTCATCCTGCTGCCCTGTCAGTATGGAGTCTATCGGCTGTCCACAAAAGTCTTTTCTGGGCTCTTCAGCTTGCTCCCTTATTTCAAAATGTACAGTGTTTAGGCTGACTACTGCTTCTATTTTTTATTTTAAATTTGGCCATCGTTTGAAAGTGTGTATGTGTGCCCTGTGACAGAGTCACTCCACTGTTCCTGCCTTGAGCCTGATTCTGTGTGATAGCTTTTGTGTCACTTGAAGACCCTTCCTATAATGGAAGAAGCGGGTTCAGTAAATGGATGGTAAATACACTTTTTTGATTCCCTAAAGTTTGCAGTATTCCTTTTGCTGTTTTAAGTTTCCTCCTTCTGTCTTTAGACACATTAATGGATATCTTTAAATTACCTCTGTGTGTGTCTACACAGTGCATCTTGTAGTGGATTATGAAAAACAGTTTTGAAAAATAGACAGGTGTAAGCTGTATGCTTGTGTGCAGCTCAGTGTTACAGGGATGAGCCACAGCTTTGCTAGACAAAATCACTGCCTACAGCATCAATCTATCATATTGTTAAATAGACCTTTTGTCGTGGCCGTTATCTCAAAACACTTTTCAAATGAATTTGCAATCACTGCTGCTGAGCTGCCTTTCTTGTTTTCTTTTAATGAGAATAGTAAGTTTTCAGCAAAGGTCTCATGGGAGCACTTAATAGCATATGACAATGTAAGAAAGGTTTGCACTTGCAAAAGTTCAAATCAGGTTTGCCATTGGACTCGGACATACTGTACCATATAGAAGTATTTAGGCTGAGTATTTAGAAAGAACTCACTTGCCAGCAGCCTTACACACTTGCAGTCCTATGCAAAAGGAGTTACTTCGGAATCCAACTGACATTCTGCTGTGTTTTTATATTAAAATGCAACATGTGCTGTTAGTGGTTATAGTATATATAGTTAAACTGTACTCAACAGCACCCCTAAGTGGTTACAGCAAAGCTAACAGCCTAAATATCATGTCCATAATGACACTATATCCAGGCAAAATATTGCATTGAAATGGTGTAAATGGTGCCACCAAGTGGACACCATGAAAATGCGACAGAATGCAGAAGCATTTTACCAAAAGGTGTCTTCACTGACTATTTTTCCCCAAAGGAAAATCTTTTTTAGGAAAATATTACTAAGACATTTCTCAGATGGTTACAGTGAACATTTATGATAAGAATAAAGTCTGCAAAGGGTACCCCAAGTGTTTGCAGTCACTTTTTACCTCAGACAAAATTCAGGTTTAAGTGTTCTTAAAAACAGTTTTAACCTAGTAAAAATATGCAGTTTTCAGGATCTGGCCACATTTAAGTAATATATCCATTTTGTTATTTTTAATTTTTTCAGTGTATTTTCTTTGTTTTTTATACGTTTTATACCTAGACTGTCTTTGTAGTCTTGCTGTTGTTGAGACAAATGTGTTGTTGGCATGGCTGTGCACACACATTTGTCAGTAAGAAGACATTAAATTGACTTTTTATTAGCAATGTTTATATTTATTTTTAATTTTATATAGTGTTTTCATGAACAAATGAAAATTACTGCCCAGATAACTGACCTTAAAAATAATTTTCTTGTGTGGACTAAGATTTTTGTTTAGTACTGTGAAAATACAAATACAAGAATCACATTTTTCTCTTTTCTTAGCAAGGAGAAGCTCTTAATGACATATACTCAAACCCCTTAAATTCAATTCAAAATCATGGCGACGGTAGTTTATCCTAGGTATATTTGGCATAAGGCAGGAAATGGCCCTGCATAGGGTGCTAGTTAAGTGCAGAGCCCATTCACACACACACCAGCCAATCACACAGGTCCAATTTGGAATGACCAGAGAATTGGGGAGGTGGGAAGAAAACCAACAGAACCCAGAGCATTGGATCTGAAGGCAGCATCACTAACCACGAGTAAAGCATGTCTCCAAATGATTAAACCGGAAAAGGAATGAGATGCTGAAACATTTTACCTGAACGAACCCCCAAGTGATCACTGAGAATTTTTCACATAGGCTCTCCTAAACCCTGAATTGCATTAAACTAATTTAAGAATGTTATGTTTTTAGGATGTGAGAAGGTTGCATTGAAATTTGCACTGAAATCCTACTAAACAGTGCCTCTAAGTGGCCATAATATATAAATATATATATATATAAATATATATATATATAAATATATA
>JANRMT010062816.1:3044710-3081378 GCA_026402145.1 Polypterus bichir lapradei | reverse complement strand
TTATAGTAACTCTTCAATTAAAGGGAATGTTATGCAGCAATATTTTACCAAAGGCCACTTCTATGTGGTCATAGAGAATTTTCATGAATTTTATTGATATTACTAAGGTCCTCACCAAGTGTTCACACTGAATGTTCACGAAAATCATAAAACCCTAATACATTTTAGGAAAGGTTGCCCTCATTGTGGTGGTGTTGCTCTTTACCACTGGGATAGTCTTGTAATGTACCTGTAATGTTACTAAAGTGAGCCTCTATGTGAGCTGCCCAGAATCAGCAGTGATGGTTGTAAACAGTGTGGCTACTTACCCAGTGACAACAGTCATTTTTCTTCCCATTAAAACTTTGAAAGGATGGTTTCTTTATTTCAAACATGTATTCTGTTTACGGTGAATTTTAAGAGCATATCACATTTGCATAATTTCATGTGTAAAATTCCAAATAGAAGGGATATTTCACAGCCACCCTTGATAGGGAGGTGAAGTACAGTGCTTTACTATAAATTTTTTAGGCAATTCCTTGTAAGCCTCATTTCATTGCTATAGTCACCGGCATCAAGTTGTTGAGTTTATACTGCTTAGCCCTTGCCAACATCCCCCAACCCTGTCAAGCTTCATGGTGACAAAGAAAAATTTACCTTTATAGTAGTTGCCTTGAGGTTAAAAGTGTTGGCTTTGCTTGATTTTTAAGTAACATCTCATTTTCACCTCATGGCAATGGAGGCTGAATGGTTTTACGGTAGTCATGTGGTCCATGTCACCAATGTCTGGGAGAGATCACCATTCTTAATATGAACAGCCAGAGAGGAGCATCGCTGCTGAAATGCTCAGACAGACAGACTGGTTAGTCTATACTGTATTTAAATGAAACTGCAAATGACAGACATGTAATTACTGTGAAGAGCTGAGGACTGAATAGACAGTCGAAGCTTTTCTTGTAAACAATAAAACTCCCTAAAGACACCTCAGTTTAGGAGATGTGCCATGGGGAATTGACAGACTAACAGTGGGATTTCCCAAGGCTAACAGATAGCTGGTGAGCAAAGAAAGCAATTGTGGAACTGGCGGGAGTCTCCAGAATACACTAACATAGAGGCCCAGGGACATCATAAAGCATCCTCTGACTCCAGAAGTAATTAATGCTGGGGTTTAAGTGGCTGCTCCATGTCAAAGTAAATTGAGTCTTGGTTAGGTAAACAGTTGGTACCAAGGTGGTACTGCTAGGCAGCAGTTTTAATGAAGGTGAGAAGGAGTGTTTAACAGTGGTTTTGTGGTGAGCATGTGGACTTGGTTAAGCATTTAGCTAAAAATGCTTTTGTATTTGTTTTGAATATTTTTGCTCACTGGGTTTACTGTTTTGAAGATAAATGCATGATACTCTGTGTATTAGTGATGCTTTTCGCCATCTTTTACTGAACTGTAAGAGGCAGCCATTACACATAACTGGTATTAACTGGGGAACACAAAGAGTGATGAATATTTGCTATAAAGACAGAGCATAGTAAAAGACAAATAGGTGAATGCTATGAAATGGACAGCATAGGCATGTCACGGTTTAACACACTGAGTAAACAATAAAGGATATCTAAATAACGAGAGAGTGTAGATCAAGAGTTCCCAAAGTGGTCAATATCGACCCCCTGGGGTCGATTTGAACTTTCTAGGGGTCGATAGTTTCAATAAAAAAATTTGGGGGTCGATGACAGCAAAAATAGACCCCCTTACTACTGCTATTTGTTTGTTACTTCAAAATTTCTATGATTCCAATAGTTACCTAATTAAGAAGTAAAATAATTCAAAAAAACACTTTTTTGATAAAAACACATTACATACCAAACTTGCCAACGAAAAGGTAAAATGTGTCATTAAAAGAGTCGCACGTAAAAATGCATTAAAATACATGTAGCACAAACATGTCTGCATTGTCTTATCAAACGTATCAAAGCAAGTGCGGACATGAAAAACCGTTGGATGTCCGCACTTGCTCGTGGTGGGACGAGACGACGGATATTTGATATTAGCAGAATCTATCAGTCGTGTGCGGTCGTGCTTTCATAAAACACTATAAATTGGTTTGATTGATATGACATGTACTTATTTGTGATTTGAACTTTGAATATAATTATTTATTGAGGAGCAGTACTACGAAAAAGAAAATCAGAGGACACAGTTTATTTATTCGAGTTTGAACAAAAATCTTCTATTTCAAGTAAGTACATACTTTATTGTTTTTTTTATCACAGGGGCTGTCAAAATTGTTTGTTAATAAAAGTTTTTATTTCTTCAGATAATAATATGACTGAACCAAAAAAAGAAATGCGACAGTACAGCTTGAACTATTTGTACTTATTTTGAATTTAGATATTTATTTCATAAACATCAAAAATGTAAAAAAAACTCGTATTTTTTTGCTTTAATTTTTGTTAGTGCAGGTTTCGATATTAAATGTTGTACAAGATAATGCCATATTCCGTAGTCCTTTTATCTTTTTCAATCATTAATTACAAGTGATTAAAATGAAAAGTTTGATTTCTAGTGAAATATTTCATATTGAGTACTGTACAAATTTATTAATTTGAGTAAGTAAAGTAAATGACTAGGGGGTTGACGGTTTTAAAAGTTTTTGGTAAAGGGGTCTGCGGCCGAAAAAAGTTTGGGAACTCTTGGAGTAGATAAACATGGATAGATAGGCTGGACATTACTGATGTGAATCAGACCAACAGATTGCCTCTTTGGAATACGGGTCAGTGGACAAAACCCTACAGGAGCTCCCCTAAGTAATGAGTGAAGGATGGACAGATATTCTTATAAATGTCTAAGCACAGATTGAGAAATGGATGGGGAATAAAATTGTAAAATTGTAATTATTTTGGAATGGGGTTCTATGTGGAAAGGTTCTATGTAAAATAAATGTTCTTAATATTTGATCCTCGGCAAGGCCCTTAACCTGACAGCACTTTTGTACTATTATTAGGCTCATGACTGCACTTGACCTTTACATTATCTTGAAATGGTGTTCACTGTAGAATGACAATATACACTACAAAATGTTGTTGTCCTTATGTACCGCTCAGCAGATCTCTTAATGTGCCCGTTCTCTAGGAATGCAACTGTAACTTATCTGTAAATTGTTTTCACTACAGGAAGACACTACATAAGATAATGTTTGATTGCCTTTGAGTGACCCTAAGCAAATTCTTTAACCTTCCAGTTTCTCTATTGTAGAAATAGGAATGTTTCTACAGCTTTAAATTTTTGTGGAATAGTGGTCACTCTGCACTTGGTGTCAGGGAGAGGTTTCTACAACCAGTTACAGCACAAAGTCAGACGCAGTCACTGTCCTGGAGACCTAAGACACTTAATGACTCTTAGTATCGCAGGGTCTTTCTTATACCAAGAATAGAAGCTGAATAGAAAAGCATCAGTAACAGTTCATAACGATTGTAATACTTAACATTTTTAACAAATGACTAACACACAAACGGCATAAGAACACCTACTCAGCAACTCTAATTAAGGCATGCTAGACTGAAATTGCGAGTCTTTACCCTGGATTTAAAAGCTGAGACTGATGGGGTATTCTCTTACACAAGCAGGCAGATCATTTCACAACTTTGAGGCCCTTTAGCTAAAAGCTCAGCCATTGTTTTTTTTAGTAATCCTTGGAGTGTCTAGTAGGCCAGTATCTTAAGATCATAATGCACACTCTGGTTTGTAAGTAATGATAAGTTCAGACAGGTAAGCAGGATCTTGGTAGTTTAAAGCTTTATATGTAAGAAGAAGGGTTTTGAAACCCTTTGAAACTTAACTGGAAGATTGTTAAATAAAAATAGTAGATTATTAAAGAAATAGTTGTATTGTCACATGTACAGGCTACAGAGATATTTCCCAGTTTTCGTGAGAAACAAGAATATAATGTACTAAATACATAGTTAATTTTTTTAATAGAAAACACAAATCACCTGAAAACTAAAAAGAAACAAAACTTTTGACTTGGCAGTTAGAGTGACAGTGAGGCATTATGCAGGCATATGGCTGTTTGTATAAAGGAGCACCCATAGCTTTTCTTGACACACTTTTGCTGAATAATTCATTGGCTGAAAGTCCTCAATATTGGTGTTTCAGAGAGAGGATGTGCAGCACTGTTCACAATAACACTCATTCTCTCCTTTGCTGATACCTCCAGGGGTCCAGAGTGTGCCCCATAACTGACTCTGCCCTTTTAATTAGCTTGTTGATTCAATGATGTTACTGGCCCAACACACCACAACATAGAAAATTGTACCAACCATCACAGAGTTGTAGAAGATGTAAAGAATGTCATTACCTACATTCACAGAATGCAGTCTCCTAATTTAAAAGAGTCTGCTCTGCCCTCTCTTAAACTGTATAGTTTTTCTGTGTTAAGAGACCAGTCTAGCCTGTTGTTAATGTAGACCCCTAAGTGTTTGTAATAACGCACCACCTCTATATCAACTCCCTGAAAAGTGACTGCGCATAGAGATTATTTAGTACGATAAAGTATAGTGAAAGTCAATATTTAGTTCCTTGGTTTTGATGATGTTAAGTTGCAGACAATTCTTTCTGCACCAAGAAACAAAGTTCTGTACCTGACTCCTCTCCTTTGTCTCATCCCCATAAATGCAGAATCATCTGAGAATTTCTGAAGTGACATGACATGGTGTTATATTTATAGTTTGAGCTGTACATAGTAATGGAAATAGGAGAAAGGACAATACAAAGAAAATGTACTATATAATAGATAGACCGGATATCAGATGCAGAGATTATTAATCTACTTTTTTGAAATAAACACTGCCATGCTAAATCTTTCTCCCACGTTGTTCACACTGTTTGTGTTCACGTCTACAGATGACCTGATTTTATGCCATCAATGAGATGATACATAATGGGTTAAAGTTCTTGGAACATAACCACTCAGTTGGTCGGCCTGTCACACCAGCACAAGTTATAGTAATTATTTTGATTATAATAATGTATTTTAACAGTATATACTAGATAAAACAATTAAAAAAACACAAGGTAATTAAAGGCACTGATCATATAAAATGTATTTGTGCCCTGCATATTTTGCTTATCAGCGATCTAACTGACCACCTACTGGGAGCCCAATCCTTACATGTCCACTCAACAGAATGCTAGGTTTTTCCAGGGACCACTCTGTTTCTATTTGCCTTTAAAGAAATCAAGTGAAGGTACTGTAATCCTGAGGAACTGAACTGTAAGGCACATGGTAGTGTCTGAGCCCCCAACAATTCTTCCTCTTCCAATCCTGGAAATGCAGTATGTGGCTAAAAAAATCTACTGCTCACTTGTGATTTGAAATACATTTTGCAGCAGAAGAGTAGCTTTCTATTGCTACTCTTTCACATTATCATGTGATGATTTTTACAGCACTTTGTGATTTGTTGGAATACACTATATAGAACACTACATAGAATATACATTGCCTGATTTATTTACTGGTGCTCCACTCCCCCAATGAATGAAACTGGTTTTTCTCTGGGGTGCTAGCATATTGTACAAGCCATTCTTCATTCTGAGAAAACATGAGAAGATATTTTTTGTAATTTCCATTTTTATAATAAAAAAGGTTGGGATTTTTTTTGTTGTTGTATTTATTATGAAACTGAATTTTATTGATGTGCTTGTTTTTACAGAAAAATCCCCTATGCTTGTAAATGCCAAGGGGCCCCTGAATGCTTGTAGAGCTTTAGCCAGAGGGTCGAACAAGCTCCAGTTTCCTCAACGCATGTGACACATGACCAATGAAGGTAAGGAAGTGCTTTTTTAGGAGCTTCATGCCATATTTTATGGATTGGATTTTTAACTCTTTGTACATTGATTCCTAACTTGCAGATTTTCAGGTTGTTATCAGGAATTAGAGGTTTGACCCTGGGGGGATTTGGTAGAGCTGAAGACATGCACATAAAATGGCAGCCTTCTGGGTCTTTATCTGATATGCAAACATCACTGTGACTGGTCTGTTTTTCAGTGAGGACATTTGTAAGGTCAAATATAGGGATTTCTTATAAGTGGGTGAGTTCTTATTTGTATTCATAGAATTCTTTATGCAAGAAGGACTCTTATAAACTACAAACTGTTTTGAGATGGGGTGGATTGGTGGTATTCTCTTAATAACCTTCGGCTTTCTTAGATCTCAAAACAGCTAAGATCTTATTTGCATTCTTGAATCCACATCTGTTTGCATGAGACCACCCTAAGTATTTAAATTCATTTGATTTTATTTCGTTGTATTTAGCCGATCTGGTTTTTCCTGTATTTCTCACTTAGGGATGCCCTCATTACAAATCCAGTGTGTAGCATTTTGAGAATGCAACCAGATAATCAAATAATATTGGTAAAAGTAAGTGCTGATGTTTGCAGTGTGACACGATAACTATGGAAAGTGAGATGCCTGGTTTCTACCATCACTTCTTCTGCTGGACTTCTATCTAACTCGATTTCTGACTCCATTTAATGTAGCTGTAGGGTCATGTACAGCTATAGTCATTCTGACCGGCGTCATGCACAAGTCAAAAAACAACCATGGATAAGTTACTAGTCTGCCAAAATTAAACCCTCAGACAATGTAGGACTAGTGGGAAAACTTCCAATTTACCTAATGCACTAATCTGTGGATGGGGAATAAAAAGAAGAATACTTGGAGAAAATGGCAAATAGACACAGTGAGAAAGTACAAACTGTGAATGGCCTTGTATTCAAACCTAGGAGTCTGGAATTATTAGGGAACATCACTAATGACTAAGTACCTTTGTCACCACAAACTAATAAGTCAGTTGTTTAAAAATAGAAAAGACATCTTGTCATCTACATCAAAACAAAATTCAGTAATCTTTCAAGCCCACTTACTCTGCCGCTGAATCACAGGGTGCAGAAAACTATCTTAGCCTGCATCAGGTGCAAAGCTGGGCAGACCTCAGATGGATCACAGGTCAAAGGCATGACAGGCTCACTCACACTTGGCCTATTTTGACATAATCTAACCTGTAATCTTTGGGAAGTGGTAGGAAACCAGAGTATCAGAAGGAAACCCACAAAGAAGTGGAGAATGTGCAGGTTTCACACACATTGTGACCAGGCCAAGAATCATATACAATCTAATTTTACACATAGGGTACCAACTGTAGCCTTCTCCTTTAGAGACTAGGGATGTTCAGTTTTTTTAAGACATTTATTTACATGCATAAATGATATATAAATAAATGTACTAGATCTTGTAACATAGTGCATCAACTTGAGGACTGTCACAAGATGGCATATTGCTAACACTACTATACAATACAATGCAATTTATTTGTTGTATAGCCCAAAATCACACAAGGAGTGCTGCAATGGGCTTTAACAGGCCCTGCCTCTTGACAGCCCCCCAGCCTTGCCTCTCTAAGAAGACAAGGAAAAACTCCCAAAAAAAAACCCAGTGGGGAAAAAATGGAAGAAACCTCAGGAAAGGCAGTTCAAAGAGAGACCCCCTTTCCAGGTACGTTGGGTGTGCAGTGGGTGTCAAAAAGAAGGGGGTCAATATCTATACTAATAAAAGGCAAAGCCCTCACTCACTCACTCACTCACTCACTCACTCACTCACTCACTCACTGACTCATCACTAATTCTCCAACTTCCCGTGTAGGTAGAAGGCTGAAATTTGGCAGGCTCATTCCTTACAGCTTACTTACAAAAGTTAAGCAGGTTTCATTTCGAAATTCTACACGTAACGGTCATAACGGTCGACAACGTCCGCCATGTTGAACTTTCTTATTTATGGCCCCATCTTCACGAAATTTGGTAGGCGGCTTCCCTGCGCTAACCGAAACTGATGTACTTACTTATTTCGATGGTATGACGCCACTGTCGGCCGCCATATTGAACTTTCCAACGTCACCAATTTTCCAACTTCCCGTGTAGGTAGAAGAATGACCCCGTCTTCACGAAATTTGGTAGGTGGCTTCCCTGCGCTAACCAAAACCGATGTACGTACTTATTTCGGTGGTATGACGCAACTGTCGGCCGCCATATTGAATTTTCCAAACGTCACAAATTCTCCAACTTCCCGTGTAGGTAGAAGGCTGAAATTTGGCAGGCCCATTCCTTACAGCTTACTTACAAAAGTTAAGCAGGTTTCATTTCAAAATTCTACGCGTAATGGTCATAACGGTCAACGACGTCCGCCATATTGAACTTTCTTATTCATGGCCCCATCTTCACGAAATTTGGTAGGCGGCTTCCCTGCGCTAACCGAAACCAATGTACATACTTATTTCGGTGGTATGACGCCACTGTCAGCCGCCATATTGAACTTTCCAACGTCACTAATTCTCCAACTTCCCGTGTAGGTAGAAGGCTGAAATTTGGTACTTATTTCGGTGGTATGATGCCACTGTCGGCCGCCATATTAAACTTTTAACGGAAACCGATGTACGTACTTATTTCGTTGGTATGACACCACTGTTGGCCGCCATATTGAACTTTCCAACGTCACTAATTCTCAAACTTCCCGTGCAGGTAGAAGGCTGAAATTTGGCAGGCTCATTCCTTACAGCTTACTTACAAAGGTTTCATTTAGAAATTCTATGCGTAACGGTCATAACGGTCAACAACGTCCGCCATGTTGAACTTTCTTATTTACGGCCCCATCTTCACGAAATTTGGTAGGTGGCTTCCCTGCACTAACCGAAACCAATGTACGTACTTATTTCGGTGGTATGATGCCACTGTCGGCCACCATATTGAACTTTTCAACAGTCTTTGTTACTTATGGGCCCATCTTCAAGAAATTTGGTACATGGGTTCCCAACGCTAACTGAATCCTACTTACGTACATATATACGTCCATAGCCTGCAGCTCAGTCACTGTGTGAGGTGGCGTTGGGTCCCCCATACCAACACCTCCCACGTTGTTGGCTGCCTGCCTATATAAGACCGTCCGTCGCTCCGGTCTCTATATTCCCTTCCTTGCTTCGCCACGGGATTCACGTCTCCCTACTGATAACTACAGCCTTTTTGTTTAATCCACGGCTTCTCCGCTGTTTTATTGTTTGTTTATTACAATTATAGTTATTGTATAGGTATTTTAGACTTACTTTACATTGCTCAGGTACCCATTTCCTTTATCATTCCAACCCCCATTACCATGTCTATCGAGGTGATCACTATCGATCAAAGAACTGTCACTTACTGAGTGGTTTCCATGCCCGGAGATGGCGCCTGCCTTTCCATTCTCTTTGTTACATATTGCACAGCCATATCAGGCTCACTCTTGATATCCGGAGGAACATTGTGTCTTATGTATTGAATGATTGGGACAGGTTCAAGGTGTGGACTGATGACGGTACAGGAGATAATTATACTACACAGGAGCACTATAAGAGTGAAATGCTTAAGCCTTTCACCTATGGTTCTGCATGTGAGTTGATGGCTGCCGCTGAATTGTTCGGTTGTTGCTTTCAAGTGTACTGAAATGGCCAAATATTTTACACCTTTCGACAACCGCCAATGCCTCTTAAACATCTTAGATTCACAGGTGACGATTTCAGTAGTGGACACTTTGATGTTTATGAGTGTTTAAACTCTCAAAAGCTGGATGTGATTTTATCGATGAAACCGGTTGTGTGCTTACAATGCTTGACAGATGCCGAATGTTACTTCAACACAACAAATCCTGCAAATACTATCGTAATTGAAACAAACCATGAAACTCAAACCGATTATGACAGCAGCAATCCAAGCTGTGAGATTTGAGACAAGATTACTGTTCACATGGCCAACTGTAAGTTACATGCTCAAGAGTAAGCTCAGCCCACAGCTTGGTCATGTTAAAACCGGAGGGCCGAACTGACAACATGGTATACAAAGAGATCCTTAACAAATAATTATTGGCATATTTTCCCTCAGTTTAAAAAGGTTAAATTTTCTTCTTAATAAAAATTTTAAGGCAGTACTTCGCCGCTGCGAAGCGCGGGTATTTTGCTAGTAATACAATACAATACACAGAACAGAACAAATCCTCAATACAGTATACAAATAAAAATTTTAGAAGTACGTATCAGAACTTAACAGTAGATGATATCACATAATATGATTTGGATTTGTTTTGAGTCCTGTAGACCTCATCCATCAAGCTTCTTCCCCCATTTGGCCATTCCACAGCTGAAACAGTGCTGGGCCAGCCAATCCAATGAAAGGACCCCTCTTTCCCATGATTCCTGCGCTCCTCCGTCAGTGATGACTTTACCTTAGGCAGACAAAGCAACTTGGCAGGTGGGCTGTGGCACCAAGTGCCACATTTGAGTACAGAGAAGAGAAACAGAATAGGTGAAGGTTAGTATCCAATTATAACTATCATGTTACTTATGTTTTAGTGCTAATGACTAACAACAGAGATCCAGTCTGTACAGTTAATCAGCAGCTCTAGTCAGGATATGCTAAACTGAAGTAGTGAGTCTTCAGCCGGGATTTAAAAGCTGAGACCGAAGGGACATCTCTTATAGAAGCAGGAAGACCATTCCACAGTTCAGGGGCCCTGTAACTAAAAGCTCGACCTCCCACTGTTATTTTATTAATCCTTGGAATCCTAAGAAGACCGGCATCTTGAGATCTTAATGTGTGCTCTGGTTTGTAAGTCATGATAAGTTCAGACAAGTAAGCCGGCCCTTGGCCATTTAATGCTTTTTATGTTACAAGGAGGATTTTGAAATCTGCCCTAACCAGGAGCCAGTGTAAGATTTTAAGAACTGGAGTTATGTGTTCGTATTTTCTTGTTCTTGTAATAATTCTTGCAGCAGCATTTTGGATTAACTGGAGGCTGTACTATACATCAATGTAAGGTTACATCTAACTTGCAGCATGTGGCGGGTCCTGTGTGCCAAATATCCATTCCCGGGTGTCTGTATAGAATGTATACATACAATAATGCAACCCGGTGGGGTGGAATTAGAACAGGGTTTGGTGTTGAGGAGGTTGGGATTGCCTTAAGCCTCATTCATTGATTCTTTAAGAACATGGGTTTGGAAGGAGAAGTACTGGAGTTGAGTCTAATTCCTCCTCCAGGCTATCTATGTTGAAACAGGCTTTGAGCAGGCTAAATTCAACATCCTCAATCTTCTCTACATGAGGCGAAACATGGCAAGCCAAGGTGTGTCCTCCATGCATCACATGAGGCACCAAGCCTTCTGGGTTGTCACATGCATGTGGGTAAGCAGAAGCAGCACACAGTACTGAGTGGTTGTTCCTGTATACTTGTTCCAGGGCTTCCAAGAAAATCTGTGTTCAGTTCCCCCAGGAAGTACCTTTTTGTCCTTAGTTACTCATTTTTGCATAGCTTCTGGCACCGTTATCTTTTTTGTAGTGCTGCAACTGGAATTTGAACACAAACTTCAAATGCAGTCTCAGTGGTACATTACAGAGTTTGACTCTCTTTTATAATACACCTTGGTTTGAAAGTCACTATATAAAGACACTATATGTAATAACATTTAAGACCAATTTTAAAAATGGGGACTTAAGGCTTAAAGAAAAAAGGGTGTTGTTTCCTCTGGTTTTGGAGAAGCCTAGTGACAGGATGGGTGACACTTTAGAAGATCAATTCCTTGAGGTCACATAGGCCTCTTTGAACCTTTCTACACTGCAGACCTCTTTTTAAATGGTTTTCACCCGAGCACTGACACCGGTTTGTAAGTAAAATTTTTTCAAATCCCAGTTTCACACTACATATAAGTGAATTAAGGAAAAAGAACTCCAATAGATGCGCAGGTCAGGGGGAATCTTGTAAAGTGTGTCATGATTCCTGTATCTTTCCTAAAACGAACGATCCACATGTGGGAGAGAATATTCTTTTAATAGTGAACAGCAGAGACAAAGTTAGACGGGCATGTAGTTTATTACACTGAGAGATGCAAAGACGAGCATCATCACAGCTGAAAGGACAAAATGAAAGTGGAATGCCACACTCGATTTAGGGGTGAATGGTGAGTTTTGTTGTTTTTGTTCAAATGCGTTTTTTTTCCTGTTACAATACTTTGTTTCCAAGTAAAATAATAAAAAAAGAAAGTTAGTGGGAAATATCAAGAACCTACCCTATTCCTTAAATGAAATTGTTAGAGAAACTCTTCCACTACTAAGCCTTTCCTTTATTACAAGAAGTTCACAGAACCCCCCTGTATATGAAGCTTGATTTTAAATAGGAATGCTGTATTGCGCAAACCACACGCCTGGAAACAATAATTACCACGAATGGCAAATCTGTCAAAATCAATGATAACCAACTCATGATGGCAAAATATAAATAAGCAATAATAATAAAAATACAAACAGATGGTAAAATGCTGCATCATATATTTAATTTCCAATAGTGCATGCCTCATGAATAATCGCATTCTGAAATTTAGAATGCACTTTGATTCCCATTGCCTTACTTTTAAATGTTCTTGGCCCCATATGTTACAGCAATGATTTGTCTTATCAGAAACAAAACAATGAGGTGAATGAAAACAAAATTTTGCTTTGATGTTCAAGTCTTGTGTGTGTGGTGATGTGTGTTGTGCAATTCCTCTGCATCCTCCCTCATTTCTTTTCATTGCTCCTGCTCAGTTTAACTCCATCTCAGGGTGATCTTCTTCCAGCCTGGTTAGATGCTTTCAAACAACCTGTTAAACTACAAGTATGGAAAAGCCTTTATTGAATGTAACACTTCTACGCCAAATTCTTTCCTGTGCTGTAGGCCAATTAAAGTGACATGTTTATGATGAGGTAAGTCTTTAAATGAATTACGGCAAACTCCCCAAATCCAAGAGCTTAATTTAATTGAAAAAGACCATTTTAAATGAATGGTTTCTTTCTGAACCAAGGGCCTACTGCACTTGAATGAAATGCCTGTTCTTCTGATTAAATGTGACATCTCTAACCGATGAGTCTCTCTACTAACTGAATCAGGCGAAAAATAAAGCAGTGATCTCAACATGTAGAAACAGCTGTGTAAAAAAATGTATTAAGGCCAAAAAAATCTACACAAAACAAGGAGCTCAGTGAAGCAATATTTTGGGTTTTATTAATTTATGCATTTATTTTCCAAAATCATTTATTCTGATATGGGGTTGTCTAAAGTAAAAAAAAAAACAATAAAATAGACATTTAATACATTCATACATCCATTCATTTTTCTAACAGTTCAAGATTTGGATCATGGGTACTCTTTCCTGAATAGGGCTCATTCAAAACACATTCACACTTACTGGTAAGTGTACAGTTTATTACTAATATTTTATCTTAACGTGTAAGAGAACAAAATTGGAGTACCTAAAACTGCCACATAGAACATGAAAACTGTACATATACACAAGTACCATAGACCTGTGAGACAGTCTCACTAACCATGGCTCCGCTATGCTGAACCTCAGTCATTAATTTATTTTCTAAACCCTTTTTATTCAAAACTCAAACATAGTCAGTGGGTCAATTTAGAGTGAACAGTCATCAAACCCTGCATATATTTGGCTTGTGGGACATAATTCAGGCAGACTTTCAAATTACCATACTTTTCTAAATTGGTCTGGTATGGATATTGGCACTGAGAGTGCCCTGCAATGAAGTGGCATCCTACCAGGCTTGTTTTTTTTCCCTTATACATGATGCAGTTGTGATAGACTTTTACCCCCAGCGACCCTGCAATGGAAAAACTGGCATCCCAAAATGAACAAATAAGCTGTGCTAGGCAAATGACTTTCATGAATAGGCAGATTAGGCAAGTCTTTCATCCAGGGTTAACTGCCTGTTTTATCCATGTTTGGAACCTTTTACTTTCATCAAGTTTCTAAAACAATTTATTTAACTTTCTATGGTTGCAAGGACCAGAAACAAAACAAGAACCGACCATGTCCATCTTACTCACATATCCTATATACTCACTCACAGTTGGGCCTTTAATCCTTTGGGACATAACTGAAAACTGGAAAACCAAAGCCTTAGGTTTGGTTCTGGGCTGTGTTTTCATGGAAGCGTATTTCTGGTTGACATTCTTGAGTGATGCAGTCAAAAAGGTGGAGTTGGGCCTTGCACAAATTAGGCTGCTCCCTTTTCAGGTTCTTGGTCATAACTGGGCAGTTCATATAAGGTGTGGTGAAACAAACATAGACAAAATAAATGTGCAGATGGGATATCTGTTGGTAAAGTGGGTAGCACTTTTACCTCATGGCCTAAAAACCCAGGTGAAAATGCTGTCTGTGTGGACTCTTCATGTTCACCCTGGGTTAAGATGTCCTTTTCTCCAAGTATTCTGTTTTTCCTTCTACATTCCAAAAACAAACATATGAGGCTAACTGATGTCTCTAAGGTGGGCTTGCATATGGTATGTTATAGACTGGCTTCCACTCCATGGCTCGTTCAGACTTATTCTTAATTGTCCTGGGATACAGTACTTGTAGCCCTGAATTGGGCTAATCAGATATAGACAATGGAAGGATGGATGTACAATGTAAATATAGTGCTGTGTCTGCAAAACATTTGCTTAGTGTCTCCCTCTTTGAATTCGCTGTCACAATATGACTTGTTAAAAATAAAATGACTAATTCATTCCCAAGCCATCTGGCTGACTGCTGATGCGGGGGTGGAGAGACGTGGATATGTTCACTATGCGCTAAGCCATTTGCCACAGCCCACTCAGACCCACACAGCATTTCCTTCAAAGACCTTCTCACAGTGGATTGCCCGTGAGGTCTTTCCTCTTCCTACTGAAAACATATTTAAAAAAAAAAAAAAATGGAAAGAGCAATTGAACTTTAGCTTGTCATGTGAACTTTATGAGCAGCTGTCTCAGTTTATTGGTTGTCCATTTTATGCGACTGGAAAGGCAGGGTGTGTTCACACACACACACACACAAAAAAAAAGAGAGAACCGATGTCTTAAAAACAGATTGTCCTTTTATTAGGCATGCAGTGCCTGCCACATGAATGGGAGGCATATGTAATGAGTTTCCTGGCTAAGCTAAAGAACGCTTTATTGTAGACTGGGATTGAAAAGATTCAGGAGTGACAATATTTGTATATTTTCTTTGATTGCCAAAATGTATAGCTGACATTTGAGTGCAATTTGCCCTTTGATAAACTGGCATCCCACTTAGGGTTGGTTCCTGCCTTGCACATAGTGTCACCTGACCCTGAATTTGATTAAGTAAGCTTTAAAATGGATTGATATAAGGGAGCAATGGTGCAGAGGGCAGTGCTGGGTAAGGAGAAGAAGCAGCGATATGCCCACCTCTGAAACTTAGATTATTGGTTTAATTGGCAATTGTGTTATGTTTTGCAGTTTTATTGCATCTTTCCTGCTCTTGTAGAACAGGAGCCATCCCAGTATCCCAATGAAAGGTGTCTTCATGCCATATGCAAGGAGCTCACAGCTGACCGGAATGGCTGCACATGGCCTGGGAATGCAGAAGTGTTCTAGAGGCTAGCTTTCCCAGGCGGCATATATCCCATGGTGCTGCCGGCCTGCTTTTAATTATCATGCAAGTGCAGCTGTATAGATAACAAAACAGATCTTTTTTGTTCGAGTAAGGAAGGTGGTGGTTTGTTTCCCATAAGCTGCAGTGATGTCAGGAATAGTCCACTGTGTTACTTCCTTCTTTTAGATGATAAGCGGAAACTTTTGGGAACATTGGTAGGGCTCATGAGTGTAGCCCAAATGAACAAATTGTCATAAAAACCTAACCATACATCTGACCAACATCTATCATGGGTTTCCTGGCAGTATCTCATAGGCTTCATCAAACCTTTAGAAGTGACAGTTGCTGGAATTTGCCAGTACTGCTGCCAGAGGCCGGTCTGGTCAATTTTGTCTGATCAGATGTGCTTTTATTCAGGTTTCACTGGGTAACAGCTTATCTTTGGCTGGTCTGTACATTTACTGTGATGCCGGTCAGACCTTTGGAGTGTAGTTGCTTTACTTGGGGGCATCCAGGCAGTCAGTGGTATTAAATCTGAGCCACTGAAAATCACTGGAGATAAGGGGTGAGTGGCAATACTGTAATTCAATTGAAATGATACAAAAGACCTCAGTGAATGACCCAGTCAGTTCCATTGTTCTGTGTGAATGTTTGAGGACCAGTTGCTAAACTAACATATGAAATGGGACACCACAGGAGAAGTTTGATATGGAACAAAGTGAACCCGCATCTGTCTTGAGATTTAGCCTGCAGTCTTCTACTTTAAGCACTCAAAAATCACAGAAAGAGTCAAGAACTTGAGGTAAATTGTATCAGGGGTGTCTTCTAAACCTCTGGAATTTTCCAGAGATCATCAAGTATCCACTGTGCCTGAAGCCCTGGAGCTGTAAGAAAAGTGACAGAGTACAGAGTCATAGCTTCCCAGCTGGTCAAATTCTTGGTTAGCTATTACATATGGGTGTACATAACAGCAGAAACACTCCAGAGCAGCTAAAGAGTGGATGCATGTACTCCTGTCCAGGCAGACAAAGACATATTCGTCCTGAGACAAATAAACGGTCACATTCTCATGGCCATTCCTAGCTTCCCCTTTTTAACCCCAATACCATTCTTAATGCTGGCATGCAACAGATTGAGGAAGTGTCCAGCCTCTTATCTGAAGGCTTCAACTGAACTGAATAATGCACTGGATGATCAGTCTGGCATCATGAGTGTACCTGGTGAACTGCTGCCTGGGAGGCTGAGAGAGAGAGAGCGCGTGAGTGAGCAAGAGTACTTTGCCCAGTTTCGTTCTCACTTTCCTCCCTCCCCTTCTCTCACGCACACACTGCTCACAAGAGTCAGACACAGGGCTTTTCCTCATATCTGCGAGCCTTCGTCACCATGTGGCCACCAACAGGCGTGTATAAGAATGAGGCTGTCTTCCAAAAATAACCCAACAGCAGTTAACACCAGGCAATGGTGCTGGCAAGAGGCAAGGGGAACTCCTTAGGCTCAATCATTTGCACTCCCTTCTTTCTTTCTTTTCGTTTTTCTTTCTTTTTCTTTCTTTCTTTCTGAACTCTCAGACTGTCTTTACTTTTATGTATGATTCATTGTGTTTTTTAAACATTTTCTATTTTTAATTTCTCTTGTGGCATATTATTTGTAAATCTTGATTATTTATTATAAGATGCTTATGCTAAGAGTTATTATATATGAGACTAACTTATAATATAATTATATATGCGATTAACTTCTTATTGATGTGTCTTGTCTTTGCTAAACTTCAATATTAGGATTTACCTTTTTATTGTGTAAACTGTATTTACAGCTTGCTTCTTTGAAATGCTTCTGGGCGCTATCAAAGACACTTTATTTTTTATGCATTATCTTATATTTTAATTATTCTACAAATGTATTTTTATTGCTACAGATAAATATTGCTTTTAATTTTTTGAAGTGCCTTATGATTGTGCTTGTTATAGACACTAAATGAAAGAAACATTTTCATTCTTTCTTATACTATAAATAATCAAATTATTTTGTATATGATTTATCTTGCATTTTAATTGTTGTAAATGTTTTTTATTAATGCCAGTTATCTCATTATTTTATTCTTTTTCCCCTTGTCTATAAGCACATGTTGAATATTACATAGGACATGCAAATAAGACTTTCACTGTACTTTGTAAATGTGACTATACTACTTCCACTACTACTAAAGCACTTTGTTGTGGTTTCTGTGAAAGAAACTACAATAAAATGAAAATTAATAAGATGCATTGTTTATTTGTTGTTGTATTACGTATCACTGATTTTCTTTCAGGGATGCACTGTGATGCAGTGATTAGTAATGTTGCGTCACAGTTTCAAGGGCCTGGTTTCAAACTCCAGCCTGGTCACTGTGTGTAGTTTGGTTGTTCTCCCCATTTCTATACAGGGCGCACTGTGGTACTCTAATTTCCCCACACATTCTCCAGAGGTGCAGGTTAGTGTGTATGGCAGATTTACCCTGCTATGAATGAGTGTACAAAGTGATGAGCTGGCATTCTGTCCACAGCAGGACCCCTTCTAGCTCCCAGTAGTAATGAGAACAACTTCATGAAGAAATGGATTGATCAGACTTTCTATTGACTTATCTATACATTATATAGTGTCATTCATATCTATTATTATAATTATTAATTCACATCTGGCTGACACCTATATGACTAATAAGATCAATACATATTGCAATGTCGATTTAAATTTGTGCACAACTGAAGCATAGGCTAGTTCAGTTACATGGGGAGTTGTTTTGAGAGCTTTCAGTTTTAAAATTCATTGTGTTAGACACTATACTGCACTACGTATCAGGATGTACCTATCTATGTTACAGTGTCTTTCATATCTAATCGCTCAACTTTACATTTTTCTTAATTTTTAATATATGGATTTATTTAATCAATGTTACATATATATTTCTCTATGATTGTCTGTTGCTTTGTATTCATGTACAGGAATGTGAGTCATTAATGATGTAATTTTAGGCTTTGATCATAAACGTTTCATAAAGAAAGGTGGAGTTTGCCCAAGCCCTAGGTGTGGCTTACTTCTCTGGGCCGGCACCCTGTGGCACTATATAAACACGCATAGAATGCGGGTGGCAGCCAACCGGCTTGGCAGGTGGATTCTTGCAGATCCTTGTGTTTGCCCAGATGGCAGGCAGACAGATTATGGTTTACAGCTTGTTGCAGCACACACATCTGCAGATGAATGAAGGCAGTTGGCTGTGGTTTCACCGGAGTGTTTCCATTCCTCCTCCCACCCCACCAGTTCACCCTCCCTGAGGGCTAAAGTGCGTCAGGCCTTCCTGCGGTATGCTGATCATTTCTGAACCTAGCAAATATCGTTGCTTGGTGGGTGAGTTACATGTCTCCTCTCGTCTGGCTTCTTCCAAGTCATATGTTGTGAAGGTTATGCAGGCTGGCGTCAGGTGACACCCGGTCACTGGGCCTCGTGACAGAGGTGCTAATACCACTTGGGCAGCCAGATAAGAAAAAGTGCTGGTGGTATGTATGTTAAGTTCTTAGTGGCTGAGTTTTACATTCAAACATTTCCGCTCTGGTCAGCATAGTAAAAAATATTTATATATGTTTATGAAAAAGAAAATGTTTGAGCAGCTGTGTGTGTACTATACAAATGTACAGTATGTATAGAAATTATTGTTTTATTGTACTGTTTTATTGCTGTCTTATTGTGTATATAGTTGCTGGTACTCTATCCTCAATGTTTCTCCTTATTATTTTTGCCGCTACAGTATTTGAGTTTTATCCATCCATTTTCTAAACTTGCTTATTCACAGTTTTGTTTTGTTAATTTATGTTCTACATGCACTGTATGTGCTGTACAATGATTTCAAGTACAAGTGCATACCCTTTATTATTCCTGTCTAAGGAATACTTTACACTTCAGCAATCAACACGCATATAGCACCTTGGTCTTGTCAGCTCTTAAAATTGATGCAGAAAGGAGACCACTACATGTAAAGAAAAATGGGCCAGTAGAGGGCACCATACTATGTTGGTATTTTTTTTAATATCAGAGACCAAATTAAGCCTTTATGGCAGCAACAGGACCTACACCATGTCTATTGATGAGCTAGCATTTATTTATTTAATTATTTTGCTTCTACTTTTTTTCAGTATAGAGGTCAAAATATTCCCCTTGAAATAAAATGTGTCAGGTTTACAACACTTTCTTCATGTTGTTCAGATAGTAATGTGAATAATACACAGAGGTGGCTTGGGGTTTATAGTGTTCATTGACTTTCATTTTTGTGTTTGGAGGTTTGTACTTTTTACTTGGCAGTGTTGCACTTAAGTGAGCTTCACCTTCCACAAAGGACCACGTCACAGGTAGCATCAAGATGACTGGTCTTAGAGGGTCTTATAAAACAAGCCATTTTAACACTTATGGATATCGGTCAATCAAATTTTCTGTTATAGTACACCATCAGAAAAGCACTTTACATAGTAAGCAAGGTACAATTCAAAATAAACAGGAAGTACAAGAGCTTTCAATTATATTTTCAATTAGAGGCTGTGCACAAGAGTGAAGAAAACTGAACAGTGAGGAGATGAACCGTCTAAGAGCCTGGAAGAATAAGGATGAGTAAAGCTGTTCAATAAATGCTTTGACAGTCGAGGAGATTTAAGTGTAAGGATATTGCCATTTTATAATTTGATATCATTTTTTAGAATTTTTATTTTCAATTCTTCAAGTTTCATGTAATAATGTAATTTGATACGCAGTGCAGTCTTTGAATTTTGCATGCTAGACAATATCTGTTTTTTCAGTACGATCACCTGATACAATCCAGGGTTAGTTCTTAAGTTCAGTCTGGTGTTGCTAGCTTTAAGTAGGAGGGCTCTGACACACTATTGGAAAAATAAGGATAAATCAACAGCATAATTGATTCAATAATTAATTGTAATATACAATCAAGAAACACAGAGGTCAGTTGCAGAGTCCTGGATTCAACTCCTATATGGAATTTGTACATTTGTCTACATGGTTTTTTCTGATATTCTATAAAAGCAACTCTAAATTGGCCCCTTGTGAGTGAATGAGCATATGTATGTGAGTGTGCCCTGAGATGGGCTGGCACCCCATCCAGGCTTTGCTTGATATACTGTCAGGGGAAACACCAGCTCATTAAGACCAAGTTAGAAAATGAATGAATGAATGGATGGACAGATAAAAAATAAAAACCCTGTGATTGACTGCTGCCTCATGCAGAGTTATTTTAACTTTGTGCTGAAGCTGCCAGGATATGCTTCAGGCCACTCCAGCCTGCACTGCATAAAGCAGGTCTGATAATGGAGGAATAGATGTGTAAAACTGGACAGCCCAGAGAGTCATTTGAATTTCCAGGAGGAGTTGGATGCAGTAGTAGTAGCAGCACTGTCGTGTATACATAGTACAGTGAAACATAGGGCAGTTTCCCTCACTTGAATTAATTCGTATCATATGATGTTCGTGCTACATTGCCAACTTATTTCTACCACTTAAAGCCTGCCTAAACTGTCTAATTACGTTAAGACATTCCTCATCTTCCACCTTACCTGTGGAATCTCTGCTCATTTACATTTACTTTTTATTTATGTACATTTATTTATGTGTGGGTCAAACAGTGTGAAAGCGTAGGGGGGAGAACAGATATTCTTGTGATTTACAGTCTAATGCGTTTTCTGGTAGGCCACATTCCTACAGTCCCTTAGTCTGAGTCACAGTGCAGTTTAGACTGTCTTGCTGTCAAAATATCATTACTGGAAATGCAAACGGAATTAAGGTGAGAGGTGATAAAAATGTTAATTGGTGTATTTCATGTATAAGTAAAGAAAAAAAGCCATATCGGGTATTAATTGTTATTAATGCTATATTATAGTATGGCAATGGTATAATAACCAAGCAGTGATTTGCTATTACTGCAATGAATTGTTGACATTTTTACAACAAATTATGCAAAGGTTAGTCATTTTTGCCTCAAATTCCACCCCTGGTGGTTGTCTGTGTGAAGTTAGCATGTTCTCCCTGTGTTTGTGTTGCTTTTCTTCTAGTGTTCTAGTTTATCTGATAGGTGTATGTGTTAAGTAAACCAGTGATCCTAAACTGGCTCCTTGTGAGTGACTTGGTCTAATGTTGGCTTCTGCCTTGCTCCTATTATTACTGAAAACCATTCTAGACCCCTGTGCCTGCTGGATTTAGTAGATTTAAATTTTTATATTATATACACTGTAGATTGTTTCAGTTTCCTGTACAGGACTCTTTTATTCTCCCTTTTTTCTTATTTCTGTTCTTGCTTATAATTCATAAGGTTTATTGTGACGGTGTGACCAATAATTGATATGCAGTGGCTAACCTTCCATGGTTCATTATTTTCTTACTGCTGATGCCGCCACAATAGGCTCTGGCCTCCACAAACGTAAACTGGATTAAATAAGTTCAAAAATGTAAGGAAGTTTCTTACTTCTACCGCCAGTTATTAATTACACATTATTATAATA
Source organism: Polypterus bichir lapradei (assembly GCA_026402145.1). Lineage (NCBI taxonomy): Eukaryota > Metazoa > Chordata > Cladistia > Polypteriformes > Polypteridae > Polypterus > Polypterus bichir. The sequence continues at coordinate 3,059,380 of JANRMT010062816.1, read as the reverse complement.
AACAGACTGTGATGGGCTAACGTCCCACCCAGTTTTGGGTCCTGTTTTTTCAGCTCCCCCCATCCATATAATGGACAAAATAGGCGTAGCAAATGGATAAATATTGTCACAGAGTTAAACATTTTTCGAGTTACAGGAATGGCAGAGTGATGTCACAGTCTTGCAAAAAGGAAGAGTGATTGAAGCTCTCAGGCCAGCAGAGAACTCTTGTCCATCCCTGCCATAGCAGGACTGTGAAGCTCCAGATTTCAAGCTCATATCCAGGAGGGGACTGACGTGTGGCAAGTGTGACTAGAACCTGTTACCGTACTATTTTGTCATTAACAAATGTTGTACATCAAAGAGGCCCTGTCAAGGCAGAATATGCATAATGACAAACTTTGTTGTATTAAACCTTTAATAAATAAAGCATGCAGCTACTGTATATTTTACTTGGTAATTTATTATTAATGTCATCTTCTTTGCTCTGAGTATTCTGCTGGATTGGCCTAAACACCATCATTCATGCTGTTCGTTTTTTATTGCTACTGTTTCTGTGAGTGGTCTTTGGTATTGCTAATCTTTTTGGTATTGCCATTCTAATTTGTCTCCATGTGACTGTGAGTAGGCCTGTGACGGAATTGCTGCCTGCCTTGGGTCCAGTGCTCTTGTGACTGTCTCTAGCCCATGTCATGCTGAATTGGATTAAGTTAGTCTGAGAGTACTATTGTAGTATCATTTCTTTTTTAAATATAAAGCTTGCAAGCTAGACAATGGCATACTGATTACTGCTGCTGTTCCACAGCTCCAAAAAACAGGTTTCAAGTGCTGTCACTGTCTGGAAATGACCAGTGAAAGTGCTTTTCCATACGAAAAAAAATAGTGCATCATTAGTTTTTGGTTTCTCAACTGCTGGGGATTTAAAAAAACTCTGAAAATGAATCGTAATCTTGTGATGAACAGGAGTCAATTGATCATGTCAGCTTTTGTTAGTTTGGCAAAACGGAAATCTGACTTTAATGATTAGTTGATATTTCATTTTGAAGCAATTCTGTCCTTGCATAGTGGAACATTAAATGAGGATGCGTCCTTGAATGAAAAGCACAGCATGAAAATACAGTATGACATGATCAAGAAAGCAACAGAAATGTAAATAATTGATAAAATTAATATTTATAGAATTAAAAAAATGGAAGTTCTAAAAAAAGTGCCAAAATACATTTTACATGTTGAATATCCTGACACAAAGAGTTTGTGTGCTCTGCCCATTCTGTGTGGATTTTTCTACCACTTATAAAAAAACCTGCCTGTGAATGATATTGGATGTTTTGAATTACTCTGGTGAGTGTGCCCTGTGACGGACTGACATGCTGCCCAGGGTTGGTTCCTGCACCGTGTCTGATGCTCACAGGAAAGCTTTACCCCCTGCAACCCAGTAGTTAGATTCCGCATGTATGTATAAATAGTTCATAGATTGTTTGGTATTTTAAATTTTGTTCCACACACTGCAGTGGTCCTAAGTGCAGTTAGTAAGAGCCTGAAGATATCCCTGTACCATGCCTGCTGCTTATAAGCTATACATTTGGAAATGTACAATGCCAGCTATGAGAAAACCCAGGAACATTCTTGTACAGTTTTCAACTTTTAACAGCTAAATGAAGGCATGTACAAAGCTGTCTGTAAAGAAGCCCAGTAGCATTCTAGCATCGTATCACCTCTTTCTAGCTTCTAACTGTACAATTTTATAATATAAAAAAACACCTAGTTGCACTCAAAAATCGGCCCGTTTTAACTTGGTGCAGTTAACTTGCATCCAGCTTTGCCAGCAGGTCCAACTTACAGGGAAAACTTGGATGTTGGTGGCAGGATTGTCACTCCAACCACTGTAAAACACCTCATAGTGTTCCAGTGTGGTGCTGAGGTTGTCACCTGCTGCACTTTGGTCCCAATCCTGGTGGTTCATCATGTGGTAGGTGCAGCAACACGCTATCAGCGCATGCTCCCAACCACTCTCTCAGTTCATATAACACTAGCAAAAAAGGACAAGGTAAGCAATAAAAAAAAATTCCCTTAAATAGTCACATCTGCCACACTTACTGTGTGCAGCTTTTAAATACAGTGGATACATCAGGCCAACTATGAAGAACTCTTCATCATGTTTGTTTCTTTATTAAAACATCAGATTTAAAATGAGGTTAACAAATCTTTCTAACAGATCTAATAATATATGACAGTACCATGTGTCCTTGGACAGTATGGTCAAGACCAAATACAGAAACTGACTTATTAATTTCAGGTATCATAAGTTAATGTGGAGCAGATTTTCTTCTTCTTGCTGTCTTCGTGTATTTTTTCTACGTGTGAGAAGGCTCATTTATATTCTCATTATACTCAAATAATTTAGTGTTGCGTTGGACCAGAGATAACCTCAGCAGAATTACCCTAGAACAAGGCAAGAAGCAACCCTGGCTGGGCCATCAGTCCATCACTGCTGATTACAGTTCTTTTCTGTTATCATTTTACTAGATTGTTTCTTACATTTATTTTTATTAAGCATTTGACATTTAAACTAAGTTAGATTTCAGTCCATTTTTGAAACAGAATAAACAAGTACAGTATACAAGCTGGGCATTATTGGGAGTGATTGATGGTGAGCTCTACAGATTTTTTTTTTCATGACTACAGTTACTTCTCTTATGTGCCTGTTTCATGCAATGCCATTAATGACCCCGTAAATGTGTGTGGACCTGTGATACTTTTATCATATATACGCCTTGCTGAGACATGGGATTTGAAGGACTTACAAGTCAACTTCTTTCTGTAGAAGGACACTGAAGGTTTGAATGGTTCCTTCTGCCACATCATCTGTATGCTTAGTGATGACTTTTTTTTTTTGTTTTTTTTTTTTTGTTTTTCAGCTCAGTCATCTTTCATGAAGAGGAAGCAGACACCAGAATGGAGAAGCCCCTCAGTAGATTTGAGCTGTGAGCGCTTCTTTGGCAGTGTCTTAGCTGGTTGTTGTGAACAGTCTGAACAAAGCAATCAGCAAGTATACTGCCGCAGAAACGTCTCATCCTGTGTTTAGAGGGCACACTTCTAGGACACCAAAACCATCATTCTAGGGTCTCTCTGTCATTTCATCCCACATGGACAGCTGTATAAAAAGCAAAATTATTTATGAAAATGAAAAGCAGCCTGGGAATCAAAAGCCTACATGCCATTTATGAATTGGATGTTCAGTGCAAAGAACCAGTGTTTATGCCTGTGGATTCAATATTTAAGGGGATGGCTACAAATCCTAGGTTCTAGTCCACATTGCTTGGTGATAGACATCTTGACTAAACACCAGCCACTTCACTTGCTTCTGGCCATTCTACACAGACTAGAACCCTTTGTGGGTTAGTTTATAACCAGTTTGGCTTTCGTGACACAGGTATGTGTCACACTCTCATCTTCTAATGACAAAGGATTTTTTATTTCCTAATTTGGAGAATCCCCATTTTATTTACAGTACTCTCTTTATGATGCAGAATCCTGTATAGGGAGAGGAAGTGAGATGGTAAACCGATGACCTTTGTTACCAGAAAATCTCTGCTGCATGTGTTAAGTTACGACAGATTACACTGCCAGTTAGTGGAGATGAGTCTGCTGATCTGAAGCTGACCTCCTCTGCATGAAGATTCATAGCAGGCAGCATGAGCACGTGCTTCAGATCACTACTGACTGAACAGAGCACAAGCAGAAAAATGAGAATGGCAGATTAGTGCCATTTAACATCGTGATGGGCACATACTCAAGGAGAGGCATGTGCCCAGCCACAATATTTAAAAATAACAGATAGTGATGGACCAAGCAGATGTTCCACATACCTCATATATATTATAAATTATTAAAATGGGTCAGGTATGCATTATCAGCTGGACTTAAGAAAAGCAATTGGAAGGAATGTCCTCATGCGAGCATAACATGGGCAGAGTTAGCCAACTCTACTCATTGTAGGTTGCCCACAGATTTGTATTTAACTTTCAGCCTGATTTGTCCATTGCTTAAACCTATGGTAGATATGGTATATATATTAACACTCTCCCCACGTCCATGTAGATTTTCTTCAAATACCCAGGTTTGCCTTCACATATCCAAAACATTCATTGGTGGTGCTAAAATAGACTAGCACAGGTAAGTGTGGGTTTTTTTCCCCCTAGGTGAGGTGGCATCTCACTCAGAGTTTACTCCTGACTCCATAGCCCAGTAGCATACACCCATTCTCTACATAATCCTGACATGGAATGAATTGGTCTGGAAAGTGAATAAATTAATCAATACAAATGATAATGTAATTGCAGTTTGCCTTGAGGATTTTAAATGTTCCAGCAGTAATGCTCCAGCATGTCGCAGTTTTAAAAATCATTCATTTTGATAAGTGTTGTCTTCCTGCCAATTCCATATCTAAAGCCAAGCTAGATGCCTTAAACAACAAAAGCTACGCCTGTAGTGTCATCCATATCTGAACCAAAACAGCCTGCTTTACGTCCATAGACAGCCGACCCTCCCTTGTTGCAGAGTGACAGGCTACACAGGCCCAAAAAGATGGAGCCAAAGATATTAAAATACTGATATTCACAAAAAGGGGAAGAGAGAAAAACATAAAACCAAAAAAGTGCTTGCGCCATAACAACAGGCAACTCATGGTGCTCGTGAGGATTGGTATCCTGCCCTGGGTCCTTGCACCCACTATTACCAGTGTAATCACTGGTCCATTGTGATACTGTCTTGGAATAAGATGGTTTGGAAATAAATCGGCTAGTTTACAAGCTCCTACTTTGCCCCTTTTTATAATTAATTTTGAAGTTGCCTCTTCTCTATTCGACCTGAATTATCTCTCCTTTTCTTCATTGTAATGTCTCATTCTTCAAATGATTCAGTTAGTTGTTGACTCTTAATTAGTCCTGGTATTAGTAGTGGTGCCTTTTGATGAACTGGTATTGCATCCCAACAGTTACCAAGATAGGATAAATTAGAATAAGTTAGTCTGAAAAGATAATATACAGTAGGGATCAATAATTATAGCTCAGTCACCAGCAGTTTTAATGACACCTTTGGTCTGCTAAAACTGAAGTGTTGTACCTTTTCGATGTAGTAATGTCTCATTTTTTTATATTATTCAGTTGATTGATAACTCTAAATTCAGCCTGGCACTACTGGATGTGCCTTTTGATGGACCAGCACCCCGTTCAGTTTTGTGGCCTTGCCTTGATCCTGATGTGGTCAGGATAGGCTTTGTCCTCATGTCCAGAAAATAGATTAATCAAAGGATGGATTCCTTTCATAATGCTTGAAGTCAACCTTTGTGGATGACCTCTTCATTTTTGATTCTTTGGTAAAACTGGTCCAGTACTTTTTAATTTCATCAGCTCAATGTCCATGCACAAAGGAATAGGGCACCAAATGTTGACTAATTTGACTAATAGATGTGTTGGCAGGGCGGCACGGTGGCGCAGTGGGTAGCGCTGCTGCCTCGCAGTTAGGAGACCCAGGTTCACTTCCCGGGTCCTCCCTGCGTGGAGTTTGCATGTTCTCCCCGTGTCTGCATGGGTTTCCTCCCACAGTCCAAAGACATGCAGGTTAGGTGCATTGGTGATTCTAAATTGTGCTTGGCGTATGTGTGCATGCCCTGCGGTGGGCTGGTGCACTGCTCGGGGTTTGTTTCCTGCCTTGTGCCCGCTGGGATTGGCTCCAGCAGACCCCCGTGACTCTGTAGTTAGGGTATAGCAGGTTGGATGATGGATGGATGGCTCACCCAGCTATAAAGCCTTCCTCACTTGTTTGATTCCTCTCTTTCTCTCATGTTTGCTCTCACACTTTTCTTTCGCCTGGTTCTCTGCCAGCGAGCCACTATCCCAGCTGGCCTCCCAATTCAAGCCTCATTTGACTTGTGGCAGCCCACAAAGACTCATGACTAGCACTTGACAGAGGTCATAAATTGTCCCAAATTGCTTCGATCTACTTAACACTTCTGCCTTCCCTCACCACCTCCTGTTTTTATACCCATTTCAGCCATGGTACTGAATGGGCTAGAAGTAGATTTAAAACGTTTGCTCTCCTGGCCCTCTTCAATAGCAGAAAGGTCCTGCGCACTCATGCACTCCAGCATGTTTAAAGTGGCCAATCAACCTGACCTCTGATGTAGGCAGAAAACTAAGAACTGGATAAAAGCACACAGAAATAAAGGGAGAACACGTAAATGCCACACAGGTAGTGACCAGGCCAGAATTTGATCCCAGGACTCTGGAGTTGTGAGGCAGCAGCGCCAACCACTGCACTATACTATGCTAATATTATTGATGCCTTTGTTTAATTTTTAAGAATTTGCTTTGCACCTTACAAGTAATGTACAAATATAAACTAAAATATGAAATAACTCTTCAGCCAGTACAACACATTTATGCTTGTGAACCAAAGAGGCAGCTAACACAATTTGTACTTTACTATTGTTCAAAAACCTGATTAGCTTCATGGGATGAAAGGATTTAATGTCACCCAAGGCATGGCGCATCGCCAGTGAGGAGGAAGTGGTATCCATTACACAGAAAATGTGACAGGTCCGTGCTGATTCTTATCTTGTAAGCAAGAAACCTAGATGTATTCACATGTAACTTGCGTAATCTTGTCTTTTGAGTTTGTATTTTTATAAACGAATATTCCTTATGTCTGATTCTTGTTATCATTTTGGCCGAACAAAAAAAGAAAAACACAAAAAGTGGTCTTCATCCAGGCAACTGAGGAATGTTTTACAGTTTGCCACGAATGCATTCATCAGACTCAGAGGTTACAGTAAAATGATGATGCTCATAGGCCATTATGTTCTGTTAAATGTGTCACAGTAGGCTCATTATACAATGTGATATTTTATTATCTGATGCAGTCAGGTTTTTCATTATTTTACCAACTGTCTTGAATTAGTGCAGTCAAATGAATGACAGCAAGTCAGTGTAATAAACATGAAGCTGACTCAAAGAAGTAATTGATTGTATGACCCCATTGGCATCTTAGACTATTTTACACTAGGCCTGTTAATGCCAGCGCCAGAGGCTTAAGAAATAATAAGGCACTATATAACAGATAGATCATGATTTTGTCTTTTTTACTTCATTTTGTGGTCTGATAAAAGCTCATGATATAATGGCTATGTAAGACATCATATAACAGATGACAAAGCTACCATATGATGGATTGATACAAAATACACTTTATAAAAGATGTGAAGGGTACAACATAATAGACATGTAAGGCACTATATAATAAATTGAGTCAGATGTTAAGGTTATGACAACATAGATGCTGTAATCATGATAACTCTTTTTTAAAATTATATACTGCTCAAAGAAATTAAAGGCACACTTTTTAATCCAAGTATAGCATCAAGTCAGTGAAACTTGTGGGCTATTGATCTGATCAGTTAAGTAGAAGAGGGGCTTGTTCATCAGTTTCAGCTGCTTTGGTGTACTAGAGGGGCAACAATGAGACAACCACCAAACTGGAATGGTTGAACAGGTGGAGGCCGCTGACATTTTTCCCTCCTCATCTGTTTTGTCACTCATTTTCCATTTGGCTACGGTCAGTGTCACTACTGGTAGCATGAGGCGATACCTGGACCCTACAGAGCTGGTACAGGTAGTCCAACTTCTCCAGGATGGCACATCAATACATGCCATTGCCAGAAGGTTTGCTGTGTTACCCAGCACGGTCTCAAGGGCATGGAGATTCCAGGAGACAGGCAGTTACTCTAGGAGAGCTGGACTGGGCCCCTCGTAGAAGGTCTGTAACCGATCAGCAGGACCGCTGTCTGCTCCTTTGGGTGAGGAGGAACAGTGTGAGCACTGCCACAGCCTACAAAATGACCTCCAACAGGCCTCTGGTGTGAATGTCTCTGAGCAAACAATCAGAAACAGATATCATGAGGGTGGCCTGAGGGCCCAACGTCCTCTAGTGAACACTGTGCTTACTGCCTGGCACCGTGGAGCTCGATTGGCATTTGTCATAGAATACCAGAATTGGCAGGTCCACCACTGGCGCCCTGTGTTTTTCACAGATGCGAGTAGGTTCACCCTAAGCACATGTGACAGATATGAAAGGGTCGTGGAGAATGTTATGCTGCCTGTAACATTGTTCAGCATGACCGGTTTTGTGGTAGGTCAGTGATGGTCTAGGGAGGCATATCCACGGAGGGACACACAGACCTCTACAGGCTAGACAATGGCACCTTGACTGTCATTAGGTATCCAGATGAAGTCCTTGGACCTATTGTCAGACCCTATGCTGGTGCAGTGGCTCCTGGGTTCCTCCTGGTACATGACAATGCCTGACCTCATGTGGTGAGAATATGCAGGCAGTTCCTGGACGATGAAGGAATTGATACCATTGACTGGTCCCCACACTCACTCGCCTGACCTCAATCCAATAGAACACCTCTGGGACATCATGTCTCATTCCATTTGACACCTCAGCCTGTCCAGGAGCTCAGTGATGCACTGGTCCAGATGTGGGAGGAGATCCTCCATGAAACCATCCATCGTCTCATTAGGATCATGCCCCAATGTTATCAGGCATGCATACGAGCACGTGGGGGTCATACAAACTACTGAGTACGATTTTGAGTTGCTGGACTAGCCTTCCTACCGCATCATTTTCCCACTTTGATTTTCAGGATGTCTTTGAATTCAGCCCTCTGTAGGTTGATCATTTTCATTTCCATCAAACGATGTGGCATCCTCTCGTTCCTAACACATTACCCAGTCCATATCAGTAGAGATATCCAGCAGGATTTTTTCCCCATTGAGATCTGATGTGTTTTCAAAGTGTCCCTTTAATATTCTGAGCAGTTTATGTATGGCCTGATAAAAATGTATCTATGCATTCATTTATTTTCTGGACTAATTTACTCTACATACAGGGCTGTGCAGGGAGTCCCTCCAACATTGTCTGTAAGTGAAAAACCATCAGGCACAATTCTGTTGATTTTCCAGTTAACCTGAACATCGTCGTCTCTGCAATGTGTGTGGAGCACCAGGTGAAATCCCCCACGGTCACAGGGAGTCAGGTTTACCAGAAGGAGAGTTCAGGATATGTTTTGAACCCAGGGTGCCATAGTTGTGAACCAGCAGTACTAACTACTGCATCACCATTCCACAAACCTCTAGCTCCAGCATTACTCAGTCATCTGTTTTGGGAATTAACAATTTGAACACAAACTTTTCCACATTTCTCTGATGGCCTTGGTGTCACATTCACTTTTAATCTCTTAATGGTGATAGTTGGTGTACTACTGGCTGGTATTAAAGTGCATAGGGATAAATCGATTATACCACACTACTAGCATGCAGACTTGCTCAAATGGAAGAATCCCAGCCAACTTTCCATGACTCAATCGTTTAGGGATACTAAATCTAATTCTCTCTTAGCAAATATGTCCAAAACATTTTAAAAATATGTCAAGAATTCATTAATACTATTTTAGAATAGGCAGGTCCTAACAATGGCTGTCTTATGCTATTAATTGTTCTAGCATATTAAAAAACTTTTTTCTTTGCTTGTGTCGGATCCTTTTCTCTTTCTCCTGGGTGGGGGTTAATTTTTTTTTATTTTTATTTTTCCTTTGTTTTCTATGCACAATATTGTGTTTTGTTATTACATGTCTAATTGCACAGCATGTCATTGTAATGTTCTGGTTTCAAAAATAAAAGATAATTTAACAAATCTTCTTGCCCACTACATGGCCTTTGAAAACTAATTCCAATTTTCTTCGCACATTTCATTTTTTGGGGATACCCATCACATCCACCTCCTTGTGTCACACCTGAACAATGTGTCTGTGATTTCTTTCATCTTGCAAGAACATGGTTGCACTTAACTAAAACTTCCAAAACAAAAAGACCATTCAGACCATCAAGCTTATCTGTCAGCATTCCAGAATTACTGGTTTAAAATTATCTTGTCCTCAAAGTGGGGAAGAAAGTAAAGTCCCAATGTCAATTATTAGGAGTTTCCATCCTACTGTGTAGCCTCCCCCAGAATGTGCACGATGACATACAGAATACCATGTACTGTACTGTAAAGAATGTACCAGAAGAGCATCCCAAATGTCTCTGTCCACCCACAAAATGCTAGCTAAAGCAACAAATTTCAAACTGGTAATTGTAACTGGGCTAACTGTAAGTAAAAGTCAAATTAGTAAAAGGGTCTACTGCTTTATTAGACTTTCCTAAATAGAATGCTAATCTGGCTGTTGGAGACGACTTTAACTTTTACCAAACTTCCAAAATGGCAAACATGCTCCCTCATGTGCCAGTCTTTCTGTCTCTTCTTAAAAACCAGAATGCCAGGTGAAAACAAAAGCATAAGCTCTTTACAGACCTCACGTCCACCAACTTGGACAACGGCGTACTTGAGTGGAATTGGAAACTGACAAAAACGTAAGAGGCAGATTTACATAGTCTCGGAAGCGGAGCACCCTCTGGTGGCCTCAGGGAGCACTGCACTCCCCAACCTTTCTTCTGCAAAGCTTACATTGACTTGTTGTGCCTATAGTGTGACCTCTCAAATTTGATACGAAGGAAAATGCCTTGGAAAACTAGGTTGGCACAGTAATTACAAAAGGACGCATATATTTTGTGATACGCAGGATTGAAAAGGGTAGCCAAGACAAAATAGAGATTGAGGAAAGGAAAATACAAAATCAGTGTTATTGACAAAAAACAGGGTGAAAAGAGACAGAGGGCAATAAAACACACATCTGGTAACGCGTAAGGCAAGCAAAGCACTAAATTCAAGTTGTTTTTCCTTCTGCCTCCCATATTTGAATGCAGCATGATCAGAAGTATCTGGCAACATGACCAGGTGGGCCGGTAAACGGGTAAACAGCATGCGAAGGGAGGGACCAGTCAGAATCCAGGCTGCAGTGTCACATCTCCAAAGCCACTATTTCCTGGGCAGTAGGGTTCAACTGCCATGCATTGACCTAAATGCTCTTCAGTAGCCTCATGCCACCCTTTGTCTTCTATTCACTATTGTAGCCCTTGAGGGTGTCTGAGGATTTCCTTCTGGACACAACTGCCTTTGCCTACTTATGCTGCTTGAGTCGAGGGAGTCTTCGTCTACAACAGTAGGTACTTCTCTCTGTTATGTTTCAGCCATGGTGTGTTCCCTGGTTTATGTGTATTTTTCTTTTCCAGGCCTTTGTTTATTGTGATGTATTATATTTAAAATATACATTGTATGTATGTATTTTTGTTACTATTTTCTATATTTTAGGTGTGCTTGTTTGTTGGTTGAGTTTTGTGGGTGGAACTACCTTTAGCCCACAGGTCACTAATAGGCGGACCGCGGTCCATATCTGGACGCAGAGTCTGTTTTGTCCGGACCCAGACATATCATTGAGTTTTATTTAGTTTCGGCGGAGATTACATTTTTACCGGCGACTCTTTTCTGACTGTGTTTCTACACCGCCTCTTAGTGAAGGGGACCTCCTACGTGTCTGTGATTGGCCAGTACTTGTTGCCTTCGTGGGTTCGAGTTGGTTGGGTTTAAGCATGAAGACTGACATTAGTCAAAGTGAAGGCAAGAATGTCAGCCAATCACAGGCAGAGTAGGGCGGGCCTTCACTCAATAGAGGAGCGGAAAACCTGCATTCTTGAGTGGAAACAGCTGGCACTCTTGTGGCTTCGGCAGTGACATGGAGAGAAAAATATACAGGAGTGAGAAGACAACAGAGAGAAAAGCAAAGAAATAGTCAATGTGCCACGGCTTTTGCTAAACGGCGAAAGCTTGACACTGAAAACTGGCCTTTTAATCCGAAATGGACCGAGGCGTTTATGTTCATACTTCCCGTAGGAAGTTTGAAACCGCCGTGTCTCATCTGCTCTGAGACGGTGGCAGTGGTTAAAAGCGGGAATGTGAAACACCACTACGACGCTAAGCACAAAATTACATTGGGGAAAAGTTACCCACTAAATACGCCAGTTAGGCTACAGAAAACAAGCGATCTTAAAGCCAACTAACGATCGGTCAACGAGGATTTTAACACATTCATTTACTGGCCAACAACTCGCTAACGAATCTTCCCTCAGAGATGCGTGGATTTTGGGACGTCACAAAAAAACATTCAGTGATGACAATCTTCACACATGTATGAGGATGGCACTGACACCAATTCAGCCCAGATTTAAAATCCTTGCAGACCAAGAAAGAGCTAATTTCTGTCACTGAACAAGAGAAAGTAGGCAGTAGGATATGAGGGAAAGAAGGAGGGGAAGACACGGTCAGTTATTTAAAGATGATCAGATTTACTGGTTATGCCTGTTCAGTTGTGCATATATTAAAAACACATATATTTTTTATTTTTATATGAGGCCAAGTCTTTTTTTTTTGTTGTTGAAACGTTAAAACTTATTATGAAAGTACTTATTATTTATCATTCTCAGTTGAATGTCAGTTACCTTGCTTTTACTTACTTTTACCGTCATTTATTTTTTCTTATTTTATTGTATGTAGCCCTCCAAAGTTCAGAGTGGCACTGAAAATAAATATTGTTGAAATGGCATTGAACTTTCTTCGTTTGATCTGAGTCATTGACTTCACATAGTGCAGATGTTGATACAATGGCAATGCTACTTCAAAATATATAAATTAATTGTAATGTAAAAATTATAATGCATATATATATATATATATATATATATATATATATATATATATATATATATATGATCCCTTACCATTTAATGCAACGCTGACTCGTGACCCAACAGTAGCAAAAAAGACTTTTAAAGCTCAAGTAATGTCAAAATACTTAAAACGGACTGTAAACCACTGGTGCTTTGATTAAAAACTAAATGTAGCTCCTTTATATGTTTCAAGGATGTATCAAATAATTATAAAGAGTTTGCCTAAAAAGGCAACCTAAAGCAAACAAATCCAGTCCATAATCCAAAAACCACAGCAAAGCCTGGAAATCCAAATGATAACTTAGACATTCTAAATTCACCATACTCAATGACACTCTGAAGAATCTTTGCTCTCAGCCAGAATACATATATTGGTCCTTCAGCACTGTTGTCATAGTGGACCCACCTCTTAAGATTACACCTACAGAACACAAGGGATAGATTTTACAAATGTGTATATTATATATATATATATATATATATATACATACATACATACATACATACATACATACACACACACACACACACACACACACACACACACACACACACACATATATATATATATATATATATATATATATATATATACACACATACATATACACACACACACACACACTAGGGGGCTTCACCCCCTGCTTGCCAACCCCAGTTTTAGTTTTCTAGATACACACTTTTAAGATTTTTTTTTCTTTGAATTGTTGCTATTTCATTAGTTTCACTTTTATTTCAGAGCTTCTGTAAAACAATATTTGCCATCTTTCGAGTCCCAATGTGCTGAATCTTTTAAATGAGGTCAGTGTGTTTAATGACTTTGTACCATAATTCAGGATAGCTTTCTCTGTTTGGAATTTCTGCACAGACAAAACGATCTTCATCATCAGCAGTTAATAATTTTTTTTGCAAAGTGAGGTAAACCACGTTTTTGAAATTCTCTTGACTTAAACTTCAAAACCTTACAATATTTACATACTTCTGACATATCACCTATGTCCATATATTCGATCTCTATTCGCCTTTTCGTTATTTCTCCGAGTAATAATTTCTTTTTCTTTGCGCTAATGTGATGTTTACTTTCTTTGTTTTGACACTGTCATTTTTTTCTGCTTTCATATGCTGTATCTTGCTCTGCATGTTTTGGCCCCTTGTTTTTTTAACTTCTTTATGACATTTTACTTTGTTTTCTACTCTGTCTTTTATTTCTGACCTCACTCTATCCTGCTTTTGTTTCAATGACATTTGGTCCGTGGTGATTATTTTCCCTTTTTCGAGTAATAATTTCTTTTTGTTTGTGCTACAGCGATCTTTACTTTTTTTATACTTTCTAATTTTCCTACTTTCATATTCTTTAACTTTCTCCATATGTGTATGGTGCCAGCGTTTTTATTTTTTTAGCCTTTTGAATTCCACTGCTTTCATAATCTCTAACCTGCTCTGCACGTATATATCGCCAGTGTCCGGATTGAATGTGCTTTTTTTTCAATTACAATTGTTCTGGGCTGATAATTATTTTTCTTATTTTCTGAATTCGCACCAAGATTATTCCTTTTCTTTTTTGTCACTCTAACGCTTTTGAGTCTCTTTTCTCCGCACTGCTTTCTTCTTCGCTTAGTCGTCTATGTTTCATTTATAACTTATTGTCCTTATACGCTTTATATGAGCTGATAGCTCTGGATCTGTGTGTGCTCAAAGCCAAAACATGACGGAGTGTTGCTGCCCGTACTCTTATTTGGTTGCAAGTAGTGTCTTGTAAGAATCTCATGTTCTATGTCATCGCGAGACGATCCTGGGTCAATCTCTTGGCACAAAGTCTCATGTTTAAGGTCCCCGCAAAATGCTCCGGGGCCAATCTCTTTAGTCTTGCGGGTCTTTTAAGTGTCTTCCATGATCTTAACTTGAAGATCATGTATCGTAGCCCTACTGTTTCTCTCCAGGATTTAAAAAAAAAAATAAAAAAAAAAAAAAA